>BSQZ01000063.1:2222856-2737856 GCA_033239005.1 Lamellibrachia satsuma | reverse complement strand
ACAGTGTGATATATATATATATATATATATATATATATATATATATATATATATATATATATATATATATATATATATATATATATATATATATATATATATATATATATATATATATATATATATATATATATATATATATATATATATATATATATATATATATATATATATATATATATATATATATATATATATATATATATATATATATACGTAGCACACATGCCTATATATATATATATATATATATATATATATATATATATATATACTAAACGAAAAATCACGTTGTAAGAAATTGATACGTCGCTTTAACAGTGTTACGTATTGTTGATATTTGTATGGATATTGTTCGTAACGAGAATGGCCAAACATGCCGTTTTCGGCCTACCCATTGTGCAAGAGTGCATAACGTGTTTGCTAAAAGACACGTTTGTGGTGCAAAATTCTTCTTAAATATAAAGTAGTTTGTGACTCTATCTGTCTATTCCCTCATATCTCAGTCTGTTTCGCATAAAAGGGGCTGAAATTACGCAACTCAGAACAATAGTTACGTACATTTGTTAACACAGCTATGCGTGTTTCTGCAGTTGTTTCGTGATCTACGTCAAATGTCCACCAAGCGCTTCGTAAAATCGGCAGTTGTACATGATTTTTGGAGCGCGAAGTTGTCACTGCCAGTGGCATTGCACTACCAACTTTGACTGTTCTTCACAAAATCGTTGATTATGTCTCATGTTTTCTGAAGTTTCAAAAGTGAATAATGAATTGAGTTTCATATACACAGTATAATATTGGTATAATATCGGTGGTTTCTTTTCAAGATTTTACAACACTGAGACCATGAAGACATATATCTCACTGGCTATCGTTGCTTTGGTTGTACTGACAATTGCGTCTTCTGCCGTGGGTAAGTAGGTTGTCGACATGATATAATACACGTAGTGCACACAGTGATTGATTGAGGCGATGGTTTCAATACAGCTATAGTTGCCCATCTGTATAAACGTCGAAGTTTACGCACGAAGTTTACATAAACATTACATTTGTCTGTGGTTTTGCCTCCAACGACTGGTTTCATACGTTGATTTGTGTGTGCAGGTTCACCTATACTGCATGAAGTATCGTTCATCGATAATTGAAATATCGCATAATTGGTAGGGATTTCCCATGCAGGTAAATTAATAGTAAATACCGATAAATATTGTTGAATAAAACACACGAGAATATAGGTTACCATTTTCGTCGTCCTAGTAGTGATGCTAACCGGTTTAATAGTATTACCATAACCTTCCGCGGCGGTATTATTATCGATATCAAAATTACTACGCGTACTTTAATATTATGTTGTGTGTGTTGTTACTAAACTAGCCTAGTGGCCTCCGGTGTGCCCGCCGTCCTGTCCAAAAGGGACATTCGTCTCGGAGATACAAGAAAACGGATGCACCGTTTGCAAATGCGTTGACCCATGCAAGGTAAACAAAAAACACGTTGTTTTACTTACTGTATATGCGTGTTTCTGTGGCTAACTATCTGCATTTACGTTTATGCTTTTTCACGGTTATGCTCTTTCATTACATGGCAAACATTTTGCATTTTTTGATAAAAGCATGACATTTTCTGCAGTTATTCTTTATGTCCCAAAGACAGTTTGGCAAAGGCAATTTTGTTGAACTCTCGCCGTAGAATTACATATCGAAGATATTACTTAAGTTGTTGTAAATTAGGCCTATACATTTTCAGAAAACTTTAATGTACATTGGTGACTGAACTATTTTTTCGAGTCTTCGAGAGCATAGATTACCAGTTTCTTTCCCTTTGCAATAAGTAATAACTAGTGTAGTATATTTGTTTTATCCGGCTATGATACTGTAATCAAGATCAATATTACAAAACGTTACAATGCTTAGTTATTATACGTTGTGTCTGTTGTTGCTGATGTAGCCTGCGTATTTATATTTATAGTCTTGCAGAAAAAATTGTTAGATCGAGATTCATCCTGTCAACAATAAAAGTATGAGTATATTGTTGCAGAATAAACATTGTTTACCACAAGAGACATGTGTGCTGAAAAAAGTGTGGTGCTTCAGAAATCCATGAACACCGATTGCTACCTGTGTCCGTAAGTAGTCCATGTATGTTAGTTACGACGCCCATGTCAGGGGTCGCCTGCGTGGTCGGTGGTAACCATCGACAGCTAGAGAGCTGGCAGTTGCCTCTTCTGCCATCGGTAAGCAGATAGGCGCTCACCTACACGGTTGTTTGTGGAACGGAACTTCATAAAAATGTGCCACTTGGAGTGCGTTGCTTTTGGGTGGCAATGGGTTAAGACTTTGCTTAAGTTGCTGTAAGTTAAGTTTGTACATTTCCCGAAAATTATAATACAGATTGTTTGTTGACTGACACATTCGAGAGTATATGTTACCCGTTTCCTCGTCGTTGCAGTAGATAACACATTCTGTAGTTAATGTATTATATCCGGCTACGGTAGTCTTATCAAAATAAATATTATAATGCTTATTTATAATATATGTATATATATATATATATATATATATATATATATATATATATATATATATATATATATATATATATATATATATATATATATATATATATATATATATATATATTGTGTCTGTTGTTGCTGAAATAGCCTGCCTAAAACCGGTGTGTCCGAAGTTCTGCCCGAAAGGCACCTTAATCACCGAGATACAAGAAAACGGATGCACTGTTTGTAGATGTGTCGACCCATGCAAGGTAAAATAGAACTACCCACGACGCATACTTATCTACTGTTGTTCATGTTTGTATGTTTGTTTGTAGCTGTTGTCTGCATTTCTCTTTAGCTAACTGCTGCACTATCGCTATTTCGTTGTCGCTTTGTCATCTGCATTGTTTTTTCTAACTGTCCGTTTGTATAACTGTCCATTACTCTAAATGTTCGTTTGTCTAACGGTCTGTGTCTGTGTATCTCAACTTAGGCCTTAGTCTCTTTTTTAAAGTGCGTTGACATGCATGAAAATATGTTTGTACACCCGCCCGCCCGCCCGCCCGCCCGCCCGCCCGCCCGCCCGCCCGCCCGCCCGCCCGCCCGCCCGCCCGCCCGCCCGCCCGCCCGCCCGCCCGCCCGCCCGCCCGCCCGCCCGCCCGCCCGCCCGCCCGCCCGCCCGCCCGCCCGCCCGCCCGCCCGCCCGCCCGCCCGCCCGCCCGCCCGCCCGCCCGCCCGCCCGCCCGCCCGCCCGCCCGCCCGCCCGCCCGCCCGCCCGCCCGCCCGCCCGCCCGCCCGCCCGCCCGCCCGCCCGCCCGCCCGCCCGCCCGCCCGCCCGCCCGCCCGCCCGCCCGCCCGCCCGCCCGCCCGCCCGCCCGCCCGCCCGCCCGCACATACGCACGCACGCACGCACGCACACATATATATATATATATATATATATATATATATATAGCATATATCTTTCTCCCCATCTCTCCCTGCCACTCACTGCCTTTATATCATGGTACAATTGTACATTACAATGCTATGTAATGTAGATATTTTTCCTCAATATTCATGTACACTCTGTATACCCGCTGGTCAGATCAGGAAGGGGAAACATATTCTGACTGGAGGGGGTTGGAGTGGGTCAAAGGGCTAGGGGTCCATCCCTAAATTTTTTCCGGCAAGAAAACCTTGTCACTATACCTAATTTAATTTTTTGTAGAAACATCATTGCCTGCCTCACGAGAAGTGTGTGCCGAAGAACGTTGTATGCGTCAGAGCGCCGTGTTCACCGATTGCCTCCTGTGTCCGTAAGTGCTCTTTTGTCAATCCAGATTTCATTTTAATTCAGATTATTTTATTGGGTGAAATTTTTATATTTTACGGGATGCAAATTCAACAGATTGGGTCAACGTTTCTCTAGAGACCTGATGGTTCAATTCAATTCAATCGTTTTGTGTCTATGAAAAGCAAATATATAAAGTACTATAAGGCGAACACGGTATTTGTTAAGTATCGTAAAGCTTCAAGGGCTTGTGGAGAAAGGGATGGGCGCAACACTCGGCATATTGCGTAGTGCAGTATTGCAATACTTTGAGTGCTGCGAAGTATTTGCAATACTTTTCGTAATTTACAATGTAATACTGGAATTATTTGCAATACCTCAGTAATAAAATCGGCTTCAATATAATGCTGGAAGGATTTGCAATACTTCAGTAATAAAATCGACTGAAATATAACGCTAAACTATGAATCAGTTGTACGGTCAAGCGTCGTATGCCTCCCAGAGGTTACGGTTATCGTATTCTTCTGTTTCAGCCGCTTGTAAGGGAGGCATGGTATAGACGACACGCGGAAGCGCCTGCACTCCCACGTGTGCCAACCCGAACCCGATATGCATAGCGATGTGCACTCCACCGAAGTGTCAATGTCCCTCACATCGTCGTATTCTCGACAACGGCAGATGCATCACTCCGGCGCAGTGTTATAACTAAACATGTGCATCCATCTCGGCGTCTGCGGACTGTGTGTGCCTTATTTAGGATTGAGGTATAGTGAGGCGTACACAGTGAATAACATAAGCTCTGCAGGTTACAGAAATGTGTGACACCTTGGTTGAAATGTACGACCGTTACATGGTCTGTGTGAATAAATTTCGATCCCAGCAAGAAGATTTAATTTGGTTTGTGCAGGCGGGAAGGAAGCAGCCTCGATACAAGTTATACACTCGCACCAGGGCCACCAAAAATACCATTGTCCATTTGATTAGCCGCGTAGAGTCTCTCTACGCTTCCATTGTATCGGGGTGCGACCTCTGTTCAACATATGTGCTATAGTCGTGAATGTGACACCGCCTCAAGATTATGTATGGTGAAGAGGTCAGAAAATACCGACCGACGTAATTTTTGTGATAGAACTATTTTAGTATAGTAGCGCCATCTAGCGTATTCGGTGTATGGTAATCTTGAAACTTCTGGCGCCGTAGCACCCCATACACTTACACGGTGACAATTAAACTGTTTACGTACATCTTATACAACTTGTTATGGTATAACCTCTGATTTAGTGCTTTACGTCTACCAAGTTGTAACTGCGTCACCCTACATAGTGGCAGTCTGGTTTAGAGTAACCATGACAAAATATAATGAAAATCGGTGTCTGAACCAAGGAAACTGACACGACACTACTCTCACGCACTAGATAAGGGCCCCCCTACAAAAGTTTGTATCAGGCGCCCAACATTGTTAATCCGGCACTGTCAGGCAGGCGGGCAGGCGGGAAAAATGTGGGGGTAACATTAACGTGTATTTATTAATGGGTGACATTGCATTGTTTACCCAACTATCTAGTGTTATGTTGTTTGGAAATTGACCTGATTAGTGCTGTGGTAAGACGTGTCAGCATGTGCCAGATCTGAAGTTTTACCAGCTTTTGTTACACTTTTTATAATTTTGTTGTGCTTTCCTGTCAAGTATGCCTAAACTATTGATTGTGTATATTGTGCATTTACTAGTGATATAAATTATTCCTGTTATTGTGATACCAAATTTAGCTATGTATCTCCATAATTACTAGGTTTATAGCCGAGTAAGTTTACATCGCGACAACGCCCTAACACCTTCTTCGCAAAACAACTACATTAACAGTGAAAAACTACACTAAAATGTCACCCAGGTTTGTGGCGACAGATAATCATCTTACTTCAAGTAGTATTTGCCACTTCCCTTTGTAACATATCTTTGTCTTCGTCATTAGTGATGTTCGTCGTAACGTGAGTTAGACATCCTGCGACACATCATATTACAACTATATCGACTGTCCCCTAGTAAACGAGACAGGTAGGGGCCCCGCCTAACATTAGCGACGGCAAAGAGATAACAATCGACACCTTCGATCATGAATAAAACAGTTGTTATCCTGGCTGTGGTGTATTAACAGCAGATGGAAGGGGTGGCAACTGTTTGTGTAGGGGTGTCTTGCCCCACCCTAACATAATGCTGGTATCACTCGGCACTTCCCGTGAAGCAGCAAATTTAAAGATTTGTTCTATGTTGTAATAAAAAATGCTCTTATTCCATATCTTATAATAATCGACAGTGAGTATGTTTGTATGTTATGCTACACCTCCTTGACACTTTGCATCTCGGGCGTCAAACTTTTAGGTGTTCATCTACGACCCCAAGGTCTTGTCATCTACGACCCCAAGGTCTTGTCATCTACGACCCCAAGGTCTTGTCATCTACGACCCCAAGGTCGGGTCATCTACGACCCCAAGGTCGGGTCATCTACGACCCCAAGGTCGGGTCATCTTAGTTTATTTGTTTCGAAATTCACCCTGCCATTACCCTTTCTACGAACAATCGGTTAAGCTATACGAACAATTACGTACAGTTGTTGACAATGTCATGCGTCTTTTCTTCGATTGTCCAAAGTTACGTAATACAAGCTACGAGTTATTATAACTGCCAGTATTAGGTCGCACTTTCGAGAGTTGGAAAGATGCAATTAAGTTATTGACTGGCAGCACCAAGTACCAAGGAATAGATGTATATTTCTGTGTTAATGTTGTGTGTCTTGACATTTTGTAAACACAAACTACCAAGTTATCCCATCCGGAGGATGGGCATTTTGTTAGTCTATAATAAAGTAGTTTGTCACTCCGTCTTTTCCCTCATATCTCTGTCAGTTTTGCTTGTATGGGGCTGAGATTTTTGCTGGCGTGCCCGGGCGATGAATCGATGGTTCTTACATTAAAATATGTTAAAAATTCTTCCGGGGTTGGGATATTACAAAGAAATTACGTAACTCAGAATTGCAGTGGCTGCTCCCCCGTGCAACGCCTGGCAACTCGGCTAGGTAATCCCAGGATATGGTCTTTAATGGTTATCAGTCAGCCCCATCACATCGCCATTTAAGTGTATTGGAGAATTGACTTTTACATAGACGTGTGCGTTCGGGTTTCAGTGCCGTGCTATAATAGTCAATGAGACGTTGATGGAGCAGCAGGTAATACGGGAACAGTTCAACTCGTCGCAAACACGTTGGCAAAATTAGCGTTCATGTTCACGGAAATCCACAACATCTCAGTCCAACACTTTTATAACATAAATACGTGCAAATAAAGATGGCTTTCCTCGGTGGCTTATGGGCATCTATTTGTACAAAGTAATGCAACGGTATTTGTGAATTATTGATTGACGATGCCCCTTGACGTACGGTGGAGCCTCGCTATTAAGATCACCCTCCGGCCTGGACCAAAGTAACCCTAACAGCGAGGTGACATTAATACTGAATGTAATGCACTGGAACATCGTGGGAATTGGGGGAATCACTATTCAATTCTGTCATTTTAACAGCAATTCACACTAAGCGAGTATGTCATGTGTAATTTAGTATTTGTGTTATAAATATATCCCACTGGACGTTTATGTGTTCTCAGGCGCATCGATAAATGTAATTTGATTGTTTATAAATATTAAGTTAACAGTCGATGGTTTTTGCCATTGCTGTCGTCGATTAAACCGATCCGATAGGACGGTTGTTTAGTTGCCAGATCCGCCCCTTTACTTGAAACATCACGTGACACTATAAATCCGCATGTTTATGCCACAAGTGCTCAATACAGGCAGGTGACTAGAACATTGGTGTTTTTACGACAGTTGTGTTAACAAAAATATTTTCCTGTCGTCAGTTTGTGTTGCTTTGCGGCGAGAAAGAATTCAAAGCTTGGACATGAAACAAACGGTGATGTTTGGAAAGAATACAGGCCTCTTGGTCCTGTTGATCGTCTCCGAGGTTCTGGGTTTGGAGAGGTTCCACACACAATACAAGCACTGCGATGTCGGAACTTCCTGCTTGTCGAGATCTTCGTGCAAGCGGGACATATGTGCGTCAGAACCAGTGTCGTGTGATGGTGCAGGCTGTGATATCAGTAGGTGGAGCCTGGTGTATGAGCACGACGCCAAAGGCGAAGCGGTGTACGGACGACGGGAGAATCTAGTGGCGGCACTGCGAGACGGGGCGACACTGACACTGGTAATGCATTTGGGGGGTAAGCCGTATACCTCCCAAGCCGACCACGTCCACATCGAACAAGGCAACGTCTGTGCACAGTTCTGGAAACATGCCAGTTTTTCAAACTGGATGTCTTTCCAGACGAACGTGTATTGGTGGATGATTATAGTTTGTACGTCAGGTTACAGCCAGGCAACGCGATACTACGTCGGTGGAGATTTCATTAGTCGCAGTAACTATTCGTTTGCCGTACAGTGGTACGTCAAGTACCCGTATACGTTGCGGCCTGTACTGACGCTGGACGCCGCAGGTTGGGTCGAGTCGGGGACTATCGCTGCCCTGCAGGAGGCCGTGCTGGCTGGGAAGGCAATGTACGCGCTGATTGGGAATGACACTCAAACCGATCTTCTCAGTTTAAACAACGTTGGCGTTAAGGAATACCATGTGACTGCGCAGTCAATCAATAGAGTAAGTACGAAGAAGTGCAAAGACGGACGGTGTCAATACTCAGACAGCGCCATCTGGTTGTCGTATTTGTTTTCAACGGCAGGTGGCGATGTGGTCGCGACACGACGCGCTCTTGACACGGCGGCCCGACTCGCCGATGTTCACCGGCAGGCGGCCGTCAGTTGGCTAGTTGACGACTGCTGGGCTCTCGCGCTTGTCCACGACGGGGCCGGGCAGGTGGAACAGGGCAGTCTGGAGTGTCTCCGAGGCGCCGTCCGTGCAGGACACAGGGTCCGCGTGAGGCTGCCCGGGCTTCAAGACAACGTGGCCGAGGCGGATGGGCTGCAAATCAAGAACGGGGTAGTCAGTGGTTACTTCTTGTCCCTCTTTAGTGACGACAATGATGTCCTTCCTGACATCGCACCAGCCCACGCCACGCACGCTGTCTGGTTGACCGTGTCAACGTCAGGCATTGTACGAATACGCCGTCAAAAGTTGGGAAGCACCGAAGCGGGTAAGAAGACAAAGCGGGCATTTGATTGCATCATGTGGTTCATTGACACACGGCCGTGGGAGCTGGCGCTGTCCGTTGACGCTAAGGGCACTGTGACCGGTGGCAGTAAAGTGGCGCTAGTGGAAGCCGTCAAACGAGGAGCCAGTGTACGTTACGCCACTAGATTTGCCGCAGACGATTTGTCGTTAGTCGGCGCTAATAATCTGCACGTGAACGGAAATGATGTATCTGCTCAGAACACGGTCTCCATAAGTTTGACGACAGCGGCGGATAATGCAGACGACATCGATTTCCAAAACAACCCTTATTGGTACTTCACAATTGTCACAACGACTGGGAGGTACGAGGCGTCACGTTGGACGTATGGCAGACACGAGTCACGTACTCAAGATGTCAAACATTTCCCAATTGATTGGTTTATTCTGTACTAAGTACCCACACAATGTGCAAATGCTACACATGCTATATGCCGAGGGAAACAGTTTAATTTCACAAGTAGTTCAATCACCCCAACTAAATGGGTTGGTTGAAAATGGGCAATCCGCAATTGATTGACATTAGACAGGCTTGACAAAGATTGCCGCTGTGCACACTGAAATGTATACACAATAAACAAAGCCTGCAGCGTAGTGTGGACAGCTAAGAAGAAATACGACATGAAAGTACCATAAGTGTACATAACAAGTAGTTCCAAAGACAGGCTAAACACCAAACACCCTTGAAAATAGCTACTGCTAATACGTAATCACACCACACATGGAAACAAGATATCTAAAAACTACACAAGCATATTAACGGCTCGATATGAGTACACACTGCTATTAGGTAATGATGCCACACTTGGAAACAAAATATCTAGCTACAAACTACACAAGCATATTAACGGCTCGGTAGTATTTACAAATGAATGCACACAAAGGCGGGGGATTTATGGTTGGGGAATGTGTAAATTATGTATTGGTAACACAGCTTGAAGTGTGTTTGTTGGGATGATGTACCCTGTGAAACTGCATGGGTTAGGGTGAAATTAAATGTTTATGTATTCGATATGTGTCGCTAGTTTGTAAGGAATCCTATATGGAAACTCATGCCTTATGCGTATGTCAATGAGTAGATTTCTGTACGTGATACAGATCAATTCAGAAAGTCAGATATTCGAATTGTACGATGAGGTACGACGACCATACGATGAACATCATGGTTGGTTACACACATGTCTGTCATACTAATACATGTGATGACTGGGGACACTGTCGCGAGGTTATTTTAAACTGACTATCGTAGTGTCACTAGAACAAGGTATGAGAGCACATACCACCAGACTCGATCATACTCTGGTACTATTTGTGGGACATACCACCATTCCCCGAAGAAACGTTTTTACTAGTAGAAACGAAATGTGCACTAGGACATAGAACTGTCCGTCTTCAGGACTGCCACCGGGTGGTTGTTATGAGCAGTGTTCGAGAATCATTAATATTGGCGGCGGCGGCGGCGGCGGCGGCGGCGGCGGCGGCGGCGGCGGCGGCGGCAACAATAACGTAAGCAACATGAGCAGCAGCAGTTGAAACGGTGCCGAGGCACGCTAACCTTCTGGTCATAGTTTATTTATTCATAATGTTTTCGTCATAATCTTGCATTTGGCAAGCGGTACTGGTCAGGTCACCCTAACATATGAAGGCTATCATTCTACGCGGGCCTAGTGTTGGCACACCTATGTAACCTATATAGCGTGTCACGAAAAACCGACAAGAACCGCACGATTGTGTACGAACAGTTATCTGTTCGATGATAATATATTCACAAATAATTAGAAGATTGTATCCGTTCAGCTACGTTCACGCATACTTCACAACCGGATGGTGGGCGATGTATAGAATCGCACTGTTTGTTTCTATGACGATGTTCTAGAAGTGTGGGAGATAATTCATCACACTGTCCATCCCACAGAGAGAACTGCCGCCGCGGAATGTTTGCATGTAAAAATCCCACAAGCATAAATTAAAACCATAATTGGCCGTGCATCATCAGCACAAGCAGCAGTCAGGGGAACTGTGAACTACACTGCATTGACGACGTGCACACATACACATGAATGCATCCGTGCACATGCACGCACGCAAGTACGCATAGTCTTGGCACCCATATGAACCTTCATCACCAAATGAAACCAATAAATTAATGTGTACCAATTATCATCCTTCGCCCTACAGGCCAACGTATTTTTTGTTTACTTAACATTAATTTTTTTCTTCATATCATTACACCTTTTTGAAGGTTATGTTTTAACGTCACAGGCGATCAAATTTCACAGGCTAATCGCGGCATCGGCTAAAACAGATTATCTCGGTAACAAAATGACCAAATCACAACGTACAGCCTCCGGGCAAAATACGACTATGAAAGACACGAATATCGCACAATGATACGTCAGTTTGAAGCTCTGTTAATGCTGCATCTGATAACTGAAAAACAAATAAAAAAGTCAAATGCGACATTTGGACAGTAGTGCACGCACGCACGCACGCACGCACGCACGCACGCACGCACGCACGCACGCACGCACGCACGCACGCACGCACGCATGTCCTAATTAAGGGTTACCTATGATTCGTCAATGAATAATCTACGCTAGAAAATATATAGCTAATCACATAACAATACTGGTCGAAACATTTTAGACACGAAACGCTATTTTAGGTACTGTATTCCACAGGAATGCCGAACGTTGGGGTGTCAACATGCAGTTTATGTTTACCCAACCATATTGTGGGAAACTTTTCAGTTCACTTTCTAAGATACACTATGAAAACCAGTGGTGTATATTTTAAAGTAACATTATAATATGTCCCGCACATCATGAATGTAACTACATGAAACATATTTAATACGTCATCACCTTTAGGTTAGCTACATGAAACATATTTAATGCGTCATCATTTTTAGGTTAGCCACACATCATCATTTCATCATGTCGCTGTTGAAGAGTCAACACAAGGGAAGTTTATTTTGATATACACTATATGTTTGGTTGGATATGTGTCAATTACACTAACTTCTAACACACGAACAAGAACTTTCATGGTTTTGATTCCTCAACAGATGTGTTGCTGAAGAATGAAAACAATGAAAGTGTGTTAGAAGTTAGTCTAATAGACCAGTATGAAACCAACCACATGGTACAGTCTAATAGACCAGTATGTAACCAACCACATGGTGCAGTCTAATAGACCAGTATGAAACCAACCACATGGTACAGTCTAATAGACCAGTATGAAACCAACCACATGGTACAGTCTAATAGACTAGTATGAAACCAACCACATGGTACAGTCTAATAGACCTGTATGAAACCAACCACATGGTACAGTCTAATAGACCAGTATGAAACCAACCACATGGTACAGTCTAATAGACCAGTATGAAACCAACCACATGGTGCAGTCTAATAGACCAGTATGAAACCAACCCCATGGTACAGTCTAATAGACTAGTAAGGAAACCAACCACATGGTGCAGACCATAATGGACTCAACAGCGACATGTAAACAGTACGTGCCCCACCCCGCGGCACCGTGCCACGCAAAGCCGTCTCAACCTGTTGTCGTTGACCTCGATATAGTCAGTTGTTGCCACGAGACGGGCACTTGGTGGCTCACCTGAATAACTCCAAATACAAACAATATACTCTTCACGGCCACATACTCGTAAAGGAGGACAACGCGAAATGTCTTGGTGTGGTCATAAATAAAACACTGTCCTGGAATGACTACATAAATGGTGTCACAAAAAAGCAAATGCATCCTTAGGGTTCCTAAGTGTTGTGAAGTTTCTCTACATGTATCCACGATTGTCGATCTTTGTCAAGTAGCCACCATAGGATTTACGCGACGTATATTCACCTAGAACATTCATATTTCCTTTGGTATGCATTGTTGATGCTTGTGTGAAAATGGTTGGAATGAGAATGTGTGTGCGGGCATAACTCCCCTGTTCCTTTCAATAAATCATATTAGAAATGTTATTCTCGCATGATGTGGCTGTCGATACATAGATCATCCAATTACGTTGCCTGCGATGTACCGCATTGAGAGCTATGGGTGTTTTCGTTCTTTGTTAAAGTCCACACCGGGCTTCGAGGCGAATATCCTAACGGCCTACGACGGCAGTCAGAGTTATACTAGAATATTTATATTGTCAAACATAACGTTTTTTGTCAAAGTAAACTGTCCTGGCAAACCGATTCGATTAATAACAACTATAAACCGAGCGACGTATTGTGTAGTTATAATGACGTCATCTCGCCCGTCCGTAATCGTGTTATGCCTCGGCGGGGTCGTGGTGATGCCACCTAATAAATATTCATGTCGTTACGAGAGCGTATCGAAACGAATGTGTCAACGTGGTTCCTCAGTGCGAGCTTTTCCCAGTTGCTCGAAAGGTAACTAGTCGACATGGGTAAGTTTCTTCCCGGTACAATACAATCAGTTTGTACCGTCTGGATGCTGATCAAAATGGTGTACAGATAGGTCACACAGGCGCAACTATGTGGTGGGCCTGGGTCAAACCTTTGTGGGGCCCTTTACTGGTTGCGTGAAAGAAGAAGATCGAGACGCGTGGTATTGACTATGGAGGTAACCTCATACCTTATCGTTTATTCAACTATGTTTGAGCATAAGCATTCACAGGTTGTTGCCGACTACGGCATACAAACGTACACACAAGACAAAACAGCACCCAAAAAGACATAAACCACATGTCTGCAAAAAGGATAATACCTATTTTAATTTCAAGTATACAATTATAAGACAAGTGTTTGTTTGTACCAGTTTAAACATTTGACATTTTGTGTCAATTTATATGGTTATTATTTATTTCTAGCTACCAAAGAATGTATTGTATACACTTTAGTGAGCGTACTCTCATTTTATGTTGTAATTGTATATTGAAAGTGAAGGAATGAAGGATCTGCAAAAGCACAAAAATATTGATGTCTAATATTATATGTAATGTATTTACCATTATGCTCACTAACTGTTTGGTTTTTGGGTAATGATTTGTTTCTCAAATAAAAGTAAGTTTGCATTTATTTTATTAATCATTCACGTCTTCCTTTGTTGCAGCGACGTTTGCAGTGGGTGAAACAATGTCCACCAGAAACATCCTCCACCGCACTCCGCTCGTTAAACGACTCAAAAAGATGCGAAACAACGAACAATACACAGACGTCACGTTGATGTCAGGCGACTTCCATATGCCGTGTCACAGAGTCATCCTAGAAGCGCCCAGTCCATATTTCACGGCCATGTTTTCATCAGGCTTTGAAGAAAGCACGTCGACAAAAGTGCAGATGACCATACACCCGGGCGTACTGATCAACGTCGTCGATTACGTTTACGGTGCTGACGTGGAGATCACGGTCAACAATGCCGAACGTCTGGTCGAGGCGTGTGATTTTCTTCTGCTTGAAGACCTGAAGACCCGATGTCAAGAGTTCATGGTGGGGCAGGTCGAATCGTCAAACTGCATCCGGTTCTTCCGGTTCGCTAAACTTTACTGTCTCGAGTTGCTGCAAGTAAGCGCCAGGCGGGTGATGCTTAAAGAGTTTATGTTGGTCTCTTACACAACTGAGTTCAAGGAGATGTCGTTCGGTGAACTAGTCGAGTACATCAGCGACGACGAGGTCAACGTCGAAGTTGATCGCGTGATGCTGGAGGAGGTCTACGGCTGGATGAGACACGATCCTCAACACAGACAGCCATCACTGGAGGCGGTCCACCGGTGGGTGAGACATGATCCCCTCAACACAGACAACCATCACTGGAGGCGGTCCACGGGTGGGTGAGACACGATCCTCAATACAGACAGCCATCACTGGAGCCGGTCCACCGGTGGGTGAGACATGATCCCCTCAACACAGACAACCATCACTGGAGGCGGTCCACGGGTGGGTGAGACACGATCCTCAACACAGACAGCCATCACTGGAGGCGGTCCACGGGTGGGTGAGACATGATCCTCAACACAGACAGCCATCACTGGAGGCGGTCCACGGGTGGGTGAGACATGATCCTCAACACAGACAGCCATCACTGGAGGCGGTCCACGGGTGGGTGAGACACGATCCTCAACACAGACAGCCATCACTGGAGGCGGTCCACGGGTGGGTGAGACACGATCCTCAACACAGACAGCCATCACTGGAGGCGGTCCACGGGTGGGTGAGACACGATCCTCAACACAGACAGCCATCACTGGAGGCGGTCCACGGGTGGGTGAGACATGATCCTCAACACAGACAGCCATCACTGGAGGCGGTCCACGGGTGGGTGAGACATGATCCTCAACACAGACAGCCATCACTGGAGGCGGTCCACCGGTGGGTGAGACACGATCCTCAACACAGACAGCCATCACTGGAGGCGGTCCACGGGTGGTTGAGACACGATCCTCAACACAGACAGCCATCACTGGAGGCGGTCCACGGGTGGTTGAGACACGATCCTCAACACAGACAGCCATCTCTGGAGGCGGTCCACCGGTGGGTGAGACACGATCCTCAACACAGACATCCATCACTGGAGGCGGTCCACGGCTGGGTGAGACACGATCCTCAACACAGACAGCCATCACTGGAGGCGGTCCACCGGTGGGTGAGACACGATCCTCAACACAGACAGCCATCACTGGAGGCGGTCCACGGCTGGATGAGACAAAAACTACTAATGAAAACAGTAGAACAAATTAGTCAACCACTTTCAAGAGTCTCTGAATGGAAAGAAGCAAATTTGTTTATATTATTATCATTCATTGCCTTTATTTTCTTAGCTACCATTTATGGAGTTGCAATTAACTGAACTAAATAGTCCGATTTAGCCTCCTGAAATTTAGCATCTGGAACTGGTAATGAACTGCTATCCTCTGTGGTAAACACTGAACCGAAGTATCCATTTAGGTGTTCCGCCATTAAAAAACCTTGTGATATTATATTCCTAGCACTGTCTTCTAGTGGTCCAACCTTGTCTCGTACGTTTTGTTTAATCCTGATATATGCATACAAACTCTTGCTGCCATTATTTAAATAGGGTTCGAGAAATAAGTCAGAGAATTACAGACCAGTAAGCTTAACATCTGCGATTTGTAAATTATTAGAAAGGTTAATTAAAGACCATAAGGTGGACTTCCTTGTTAAGCATAAATTACTAAATCCATCTCAACATGGATTCCTAAAAGCGAGGTCATGCTTAACAAATATGTTATGTTTTTTGGGGAAGAAATCGCTAAGTGGATAGACGAGGGGTCACAAGTAGATATTATATATTTAGCTTTTCAGAAAGCTTTTGACAAAGTGCTACATCAAATATTACTATTTCAATTAAAAGCCCGTGGTATCGGGGATGGCATTACCGACTGGATAGAACAATGGCTGACTGACAGAAGCGTGGTGTAGTAGATGGGAAGGTTTCGAACTGGAAATCAGTTTTGAGTGAGGTACAGAAGGATCAGTATCAGGACCTTTATTATTATTAATATATATATCAATGACTTGGACGATAATATAACAAGCAACGTGCTGAAATTTGCGGATGACACAAAAGTGTTTAGAAGGGTTAACAATGATGGCGATAAACAACATTTACAAAACGATCTAGACAAATTAGTTAAATGGTCTGAAAAATGGCAGATGTTGTTCAATTTTGGGAAATGTAAATGCCTACATACAGGACACGGGAACTTGGACGTAAACTGTAAAATGGGAGATACTGTTCTAGGTACTACTGTAAAAGAAAAGGACTTAGGAGTTACAATAAGTGCTGATACGACAGTTTCAGAGCAGTGTGGTATTGCAGCTTCAAAGGGTAATCCAATTCTTGGGTTGTTTGGGAGAAATAAAACATACAAGGAAACAACTAATTATAAATATGTATAAAGCAATAGTTAGGCCTCATTTATAGTACTGTACACAACATTGGATACCATGCCGTAAGAAGGATATAAATACGCTTGAAAGAATACAGAGGAGAGCATCTAAAATTATTCCAGAACTGAAAGACCTTAGTTATGAAGAACGACTGAAGGAAAGTGGTTTAACAATCCAAGAGGCGGTTAAGAGGAGAACAATTTTTTTTTAAAGATATTGAATGGGTGTGAAAATATTGATAGAACTATTTGTTCTCACTCAAGAAAGATAATAAAACTAGAGTACTACATCAGGTAACATTAGTAAAGGATCAATGTAGATTGGATATCAGGAAGTATTCGATCTCTCAGAGGACAATCAATTAATGGAATACACTATTTACAGATTGTGTAGCTGCTAGCAGTGTGACTATGTTTAAAAACAAGGTTGACACATATATCGGGAGGGCGGAATACACATAGATAAAAAACTGGTCTCTCGATAAGACAATGGCTTCCTTGTCCACTTGCCATCTGAGGCTTTGTCTTGGATGGCAATCTTGTTCAATCTTAAAAACTGGTTGAAGCTGCAGAAGCCGCGTCTACAACACAACTTTGCTCCAGCAGACACGGTCGTATACTGGTCGCCGATGGAGGACAAGTCAATGTGTGTTATATAACAATATAATTTTTTTACCACGTGGTCAAGAGCAATTTGATTATATTAAGCGAACATAATCTAAGAATGCTGTAGAAGTGAATGAACATCGGCACTTTCCTCATTTTCGCCACTGCACAGATACAATGGCACACCTCAGTGTGTTGTGTTACCATGTAACAGTATTTACTCAAATTTTATTAACGTAAAGAGCTTTATTCAGAGTTCTTATATTTGGTGCTATATATGGATTGTCGTCAGTAATGCACACAAAACTAGTGGCTGGCTTCACAGCCAACATCCTGACTTTTAGTAATTAATGATTACTGAATAATTAATATTAATATAATAATATATACAAGCATTGGTGTATTGCTTAGTTATGACGTGGGTTTTCGCTGTCTGCAACTAAATATTTGCTATGTCTTGTTTGGTATAGTGAAATTCATTCAAACAGGCTGTGCTCAAATTATAGAATATTAAACAATTATGTGGGTTTTGAGACAAATTTAATCCAAATGAGCCCACCTGACAGAATAAATTTATGTAAATGTCGTTGTGTGAATCACAAATTACCAATCTCTTTTGGACGATATCTCCCAGTTTATGTAACACTAGGGAACAAGGTGATGAATTTTATTATGTTCTTGTTTGCCCATCTTTGATGGAAGAAAGATTGAAATATATTAAAAGGTACTAAAGGGTTAGACCTAACACACTAAAAAATAGCCAGTTGTTCAATGTACATAATGTGAGTCAGTTGTCAGATCCAACTTTATAAAAGTTATAATGTTAAAGTTTATATAACCACAACCCTTTATTTTGAAACAGTTGGTTATTTGAAAGTTCAGATTTCAAGTATTCACTTTTCATTAATGTTGATTAATTATATGTGACATTGTATAACACCCATCTAATCTGCATTACCTTATTGGCATACACGGTGCAGATAGATAGTACAGTCGTAGGGAAATAAAAATCATTGTAAAAATCAGTGTCATCTTGCCAGCCCAGCGCAGTTTAAACTGCAGTTGAGTTCGGTATAGCAGAAGTTGTAGCAGTGGTCGTCTTTGTTGTCTTCGCGGCAGAAACATTCACTTTGTTGTCTTCGCGGCACACACATTCACTTTGTTGTCTTCGCAGCACACACCTTCACTTTGTTGTCTTCGCAGCACACACCTTCACTTTGTTGTCTTCGCAGCACACACCTTCACTTTTTTGTCTTCGCGGCGGACACATTCACTTTCTAGTTCGCGCCTCATCCCAAGTCATAAAATGAACAGTCTGCAAAAACAATTAAGTAAATCTTTTTGTTACAATGATTTAGATTTAGTTTGGCTTTGTGTTGACTACAGTGCTTGTAACATCGGATATATGTCATTTAATGCCTGATAATACATTTAAATATGTGTTGATCGTCGTTTGACCTCGCACGCGGCTGCTAGTCTCGTTCCATATCCCGGTCACTTTCACCCCATCACTTGACCGGGACGGTCGTAGTTGTGCCATTCACACGTAGTCTTCGTCAAATTGTCTTTCTTCTGCTGTTCGTAGCAGGGTCGGAAGGTTTAGATTTGTCCATTCCAGTAAGATGTGCATATCCCTATGTCGATCTGAAGCAACGCTTGACGCGTTGTGTTCGTGGTAGTTTGTGTTACTGTTGCATGTAACTTATAAATATGTTAATATAATATAGAAATGGGGTATACTTGACCCGAGCCAATCTAGTAAGCGGAAACCCTACCAATCCGTGGCATTCACAATGCGTTGTGAATCATATGCTTTCTAACTACAAACATTACACCTATAATGGAGAATATGCAGCTCTATGACTGGCATTCGACACACACACACACACACACACACACACACACACACACACACACACACACACACACACACACACACACACACACACACACACACACACAGTGTGTGTGTGTGTGTGTGTGTGTGTGTGTGTGTGTGTGTGTGTGTGTGTGTGTGTGTGTGTGTGTGTGTGTGTGTGTGTGTGTGTGTGTGTGTGTGTACATTTTTAGTTTTAAGTGAACGCTCTGTGCTGTCATAAAAAATACGACGAAGCTATATCGGTGAGACATCACATTGTAAATCTTTCCAGTGGCATCAACTAGACTAAATATCTAGCTGAAATGGACTGCAAGTGTAGGAACCGTAACAAACTGACCATTCGCAAGTGATACCATAGTAAACCATACGTGTATTAATCTTTTAGATTTTACTGGCCATCCGTATAGATCGGGTTATTTTGGACCGCAACGCAAAATCTCACATTAGCTCCCGATCTCCCTCCAGCCGCACCGATCGCGCATACGATCGTCATCGGGAAGGGAGTCGAGATCGGTGCATTTGCAAAAACACACCGACAATTAATTTTATTTTTGTATAAAAAATGTACACAAACCCATGTATCATATATATCTAGGGCTTTTCAACAATGTCTTAAAAATACAATGGCTTCGAACTGTGTGCAAAAAGAAAATCTAAAACGGGAATGCATACCATAAATAACCCAGATAGATGCGCTACAATACTAAATGTGTTTCGTCGCTTAATCAATAGATGGCACCACTTATATGCTCCATTCACACTTTATTAAACCAAATCTGGATAATATACAGCATATATCCGTTCATATTGCTGATGTATGACTAAATAGTTAATCTAAAGAACATCCTAGCACTCTATAGCACTATTACTACGCATCGATTAGGCACGTATGTATGCCTTATACTTTACCCCTTTCACTACAAGTTATGACACTGTTGCGTTATTCCAATTCTTGTTTTAGTATTCGAAAACACTAGTGATATTTATTAACATTCTTATATTAGCATGACCTTAACGAAAATGTGTTAAGTATTAACAAATACCCATAATTGGGCAGTTAGCGATATGATCAGTGGAACCAGTGTGTAGACAAAACGTAAAATAATCTGGTGAGATATTGACCATTGGATCGTGTTTAGGAAAACGCAATCGAATATTTTCCAGTGGCTTTGTCGATGCAGACTAAACTGCCGCAGTGACCAGGTTTGATTCGACCGACAAGCAGCATCTCTGTCGACTTGTTACACCAAGACCTGACTCGTCTCCACTGACGGAAAACTTCGAAGTCGCCACCGTAGTAAGGAAAGCGAACTATGATTGGCTCCAAGGATGGATTCCTGCAGTGACACACCAGGTCGTCTCTCCGGTCTTTGCTGGCTGAAGCAACGGACAACGACCAGCCTCTGGCGAGACACCAGCCCATGTTGTCTGCTTCATCCGTGTTCACGAACGATCCGTCCCTCCTTTCGTAAGATATGAACGTGTTGCCCTTTACTCTGACGTCATCATAGCAATACAGGTCGTCTCTGCGGTCTCCGTTGAAGTCGCCCACGAACAGTTTGCCGGCCCAGGAGTAGCACCACCTCATGTACCTGTACCAGATGGCGGCATTCTGGAAGTTGCCGCTGACCGTAGCGTAGGCGATCCACTTCCGACCACGTCTACCGTCGTGGCACAACATGTCAGATTTACCGTCCCCGTTGAAGTCGCCGATGAACAATTGACATCTACTGCAACTGCAGAACCCCATGGCTTTGTTCCGTCCTGTGCGACTTTAACGCTGGCTTTACGCTATGCAACGCGGTTGCAAGCAACGCGGCGATGTTGACGTCATTGAGACAGGTCAAGGCCGAATGATGCTGCTTGCGACATACGTCGCAAGCAACAGGGTCGCATGTATACACGATGCAACGTTGTTGCATGCAACACGAAAAGTCACGTGACCGCAGTGAGTAAAGTGTAGCAATCAATGCAGTTGGTATGGACGCCATGTGCGACTTTTGGCTGTCGCCGCTGTGTGTGCGGTGATTGCTTGTCGCCAGATGAAGAGAAAGAGAAGATGCTGGACACGACCATGGTTGCGACGGAGACAAATGTCTGGAGCATACCACTGTCTCATGAAGGAACTACAGTCAGAAGACCTGGCGGCTCTCACACATTTCTTGAGGATGCAACTTCCTCAATTTGAGGAACTGCTGGCGAAAGTTACCCCTATCATCGAGAAGCGAGACACTCGTATGCGGGAAAGCATTTCTCCACCTGAACGACTTGCCATAACATTGAGATTTCTGGCGTCTGGCATGTATGTTGGCTTCTGTTTTGTATTGCGTACATACTTAGCTTATCTTAAAAGTTGATAAAATATACGCAGCCCCCATCTAAGGTAGATCGACGATAACATTTAGAAATATGATAAGCATTTTTTACATATATTATCACTTTGTTTCCATATGCATGCGTCAAATTGCTGTTGTATAGTGTGTATTGACTATATTCCATACCCTATATGAGCCAGTATGGGTTGACAGTTGTTAGGTTTGGATACGAGCTATAATGATTTAATAGCAATAGTATTTTTCATTGTAATTAATGTGTTTCAGGTGACAGCTACCAGTCGCTCGAATATCTTTATTGTATCTCAACATCTGCTATTTCACATATCATTCCTGAGACATGCGAAGCCATATACCAGGTCATGAAAGAAGACTACTTAAAGGTAACAGTAATCAAAGAACAATGTAAAATAAAGATTATGCACATTTATAAATTATTTATTTAAACATGACATTGGTATATCGTACAAAGATATTGCATTTACACATGTATTACTTATACTTATGAATCATAACTATTACAATAACTACATTGTAAATAATATCTTTAGAACTAATTACATATCTGGAACATCCAGAATGAAAGAAACTTAAATTATACATACCGTTATGCATGGCAAGTTGTAAGAATTGTATGAAACATATCCAATCAGGTATATAATAAATCATATATAATAAATTCAATGTTGTACTGTAGTAATTACAAGGATTAATGTAATATAATTATATACAATTATTCATCCAATATAGCATCACAAATGAAAACAATGTTCAGAATGAAATAAAATAAATTACATTTACACATCACAGTAACAACATGAAACAATTATAAGAAAACGAATAAAAACAATGTTGTTAATAAAGTATTAAACAATAACATTATTTAAACAAAGACAAGAAAATACTTCAGTAATAAAGGAATACTGTTAACAAAATACCTTAAATTATATATACATTTTCCATATTACATGTTGCATGAACACAATGGAACACTTAAAAACGTTTGTAAATAAACTATTAATAACTTGAATTTATAAATCATAATTAAAAATAAATATAACAATACAGCACAAGAATTGAAACAAATGTGGAACATCCTTAGTAATAATAAATTAAACAAGCTTACACCAATGTATGGAGAACAAAATGCACACCAAAAACTAATCAACAACAAACAATGCATTTAAATAAAAACTGAAACAGCATTAGAAACAATTCTATACTTAACTAACATAATTACATGTAATTAAAAGAAACTCAATATCAGTCCATTTCAGACAGTTGTGCCTCGAGCACACACTGCTGCAGCACTCAGAGAGGCACCATTATGGGTACACCATCCCATCTCAGACAGTTGTGCCTCGAGCACACACTGCTGCAGCACTCAGAGAGGCTCCATTATGGGTACACCATCCCATGTATCTTTTCCAGCCGAAAACGGAGTAACCCTGATTAGAGCCATAATAAATCCATTTCGTTCCTGAACGTGAATCATGACACATAATGTCCATCCGACCGTCGCCATTGAAGTCTGGGGGGAGCGAAGTTGGTTTCTGTGAGCATGTTGGGGGGAGCGAAGTTGGTTCCTGTGAGCATATTGGGGGGGGGTGGGGGGTGCGGGCAACATGTACAACTTATACATAACCAACATTCGGGGGCTCTGCCACTGCTTTCAGTTATAAACATTGACTATATGTGTTCAGTTCCTTTATATTCTAACATATCATGAATACATTTAGTCTTTGTTGTGCTAGATTTCTACCCAAACCATCGACTTACCGTTGAGCCCCGACCGAACAGCCGTGAGTTGCAGGAGCACAATGATGCTGAATACGATCACTTTCGTCATGGTTCTCTACAAGACAAATATTCAAAATAAAAACATAATCATGCATAACTACATAAATCTGACAGTGTATTGTGAAGCATGACGTGGGCAACTCTTTCAAGCCATGGTAGTCATTGTTTCCGACGAACATATTTAATAGCGCTAGCTGTGTGGCATGGCTTAATACATTTGTGAAAGTTGAGCTGTAGATGGCGTTATCAGACAATGATGTCACGGATGTTCTTCACCTAATCAGAGTGCATGCTGGTCTTAGCAACATAAATATGTGTATTTCATCGGAGATATTTTGAATTAAGCCAGCCTTCAATGGAGCGATTATAAAACGTTGGTCCATATTTCCGTACACATAATATTCTTGATGTGTTTACTTTTAGTCATGTGGTTATCCTGCGAGGATAAACTCATGGGTTTGCCGAACGAATTGCTAGAACATGTAAATATTCGAACAACGTAGGCATAAGTGTATGTTCTAGCACATATCATTGAACTATTTGTTTGAGAACAAAAGAAAATATTATTGCAATTTCATTTATGTAATACAGGTGTTACATATGCAAGACAGATTTTGATAAAATTCGCGACTGCTTTTAGGATGCACTATCACAGCCACTGTGGAATCTAAATTATGTAGGCGCAGTTGTCTCAAAGATTACTTGATGCATCCATTTACATCAACTGATGAAAGCAGTATATGTGGGTTTTTACCTAGCATTTGATATCACGGGTCTAATAGTCTTCTTCTTGCCCTGCAAAAGTGAAGATGTTTAATGCCGTGCTCTGTTGCCGTGCTGTGTTGCCGTGCTCTGTTGCCGTGCTCTGTTGCAGTGCTCTGCTGCCGTGTTCTGTTGCCGTGCTCTGTTGCCGTGCTCTGTTGCAGTGCTCTGTTGCCGTGCTCTGTTGCCGTGTTCTGTTGCCGTGCTCTGTTGCCGTGCTCTGTTGCCGTGTTCTGTTGCCGTGCTCTGTTGCCGTGCTCTGTTGCAGTGCTCTGTTGCCGTGCTCTGTTGCCGTGTTCTGTTGCCGTGCTCTGTTGCCGTGCTCTGTTGCCGTGTTCTGTTGCCGTGCTCTGCTGCCGTTCTCTGTTGCCGTGCTCTGTTGCAGTGCTCTGTTGCCGTGCTCTGTTGCCGTGCTCTGTTGCCGTGCTCTGTTGCCGTGCTCTGTTGCCGTGCTCTGTTGCCGTGCTCTGTTGCCGTGCTCTGTTGCCGTGCTCTGTTGCAGTGCTCTGCTGCCGTGCTCTTTTGCCGTGCTCTGTTGCCGTGCTCTGTTGCCGTGTTCTGTTGCCGTGCTCTGTTGCCGTGCTCTGCTGCCGTGCTCTGTTGCCGTGCTCTGTTGCAGTGCTCTGTTGCCGTGCTCTGTTGCAGTGCTCTGCTGCCTTGCTCTGTTGCCGTGTTCTGTTGCCGTGCTCTGTTGCCGTGCTCTGCTGCCGTGCTCTGCTGCCGTGCTCTGCTGCCGTGCTCTGCTGCCGTGCTCTGTTGCCGTGCTCTGTTGTCGTGCTCTGTTGCCCTGTTCTGTTGCCGTGTTCTGTTGCCGTGCTCTGTTGCCGTGCTATGTTGCCGTGTTCTGTTGCCGTGCTCTGTTGCCGTGCTCTGTTGCCGTGCTCTGCTGCCGTGCTCTGCTGCCGTGCTCTGCTGCCGTTCTCTGCTGCCGTGCTCTGTTGCCGTGCTCTGTTGCCCTGCTCTGTTGCCGTGCTCTGTTGCCTACATGTCGTGGACTACGTGATATATGTTCAGTGGCGAACTACCTGAGTATTAATACATGCGTTTGCAAATAAAGATCAGTTATGTGCCACCCCTAAGAACCACGTGTATGTTATATGTGTAGGGTCTGTGAATATACCACATCCATGATTGCAGAAATAACGCGTGTATTCGCCAACAGTTACGAATTAAGTATGTCTTAGTTTCGCAGCGCACAACTTGACAAAATGACACACAAGAAGCTAGTTATTTCTTAGCGGTACAAATACGCTAAATAAATCAAACTTATGCATTATGGAACAGGCAAGTGCAAGATTTTTTTACATATCATAGAGATACAAAAGGGGCATGGAAAAAGTCACCTTGTTTGCAGAGTAGTAAAAATGCTAGGCTCATGGAAGCTTTATCTGGAATAAACATGGGTTATCCTGTCAGATGATATAATAAACATAACTGCGCAGTAAAGAATTAATGTTGTGATTCATAATTATAGAGATTTGTGGAGGAGACACGTGCAACGAGTCTGACAACTTGCCATCCATTGTTGGACGTTGTTATTGGGATTGTGTTCGATGCATTCTACAAACCAACCAATATCCTCCAATCACATTCATCGCTTGTATATGACTAGTGTTTCAATCGCAGACGAGACCATCTGAAATCTGAATGTGCTATTACACACAGAAGCAGAATAATATGTAATGAGGAAATGTGTCCAACCTAAAATAAAATCACATGTTTCCCTGAAAGGGAAGATACTGTAAAATAATCATTGCATGATGGGATGCGTAACCAAACGAAGCCTTGTGGGAAACTAAGTAAAACCACTTGTACCGTTGGGTCTCACTGCGAGCTATGTGGGTCCTGCTGTGTTATACACCACTGAAGTGAATTTATCTACGATACTGATTATACTTAGACAGCGTTTGGTATGTGTACCCCCGGAGAGATACGTGGTCTCAACAAATGAAATGACGTCTCAACAATGTTTGTTCCATGTATGTTTGGAGAAAAACTACACGTGTGGCGCACACACGTGAGTAATTGATGATAACGGCGTAATACGATGTGTCTCCACTGTGCACACCACTACGGATGCTGCAAAGTTGGGTGCGTACACATGTATGTGCGAGTGTGCTTGTATGGGCGTGACCGTCACAAAGAAACAGTTTGATGATTACCGAGGATTGTCCTGGGTTTTTCCAGAGTTTAATTAAAGGGTCGTAGAAGCAGCACTACACCCGATCAATGACAGGCTAATAAATATATAGCCTGTTGACTCGGCAGATACCTCGGTCGTCGGACGATCGTAAATAAGCTACAAGGACATCGCAGCGACTGCAATAAGTCGCCGCCTACACGTCGTGTGCTGCACACGAAGTTGACCGATGACGAAAATGATGTATTATTCATGAACCTAAACTAACTGCTACCACGGAGACACACCTTGTGACCTATACCTTAAATGCTGCATAGTATTAGTGTACACATCGTGTTGTATACATGTTGTGTAAACGCAATGTTGTACACAGTAGAAATACATCGTATCGACAGTAAACATTGCTACACCTACAGCCAATTAACCAGATACAACAATACTGTATTGGTGTTGTTTCGAAGTAACCGTGTGACATATTAATATATATTTATTCAGCTATGATATGTCGCATGTAAATAATTGGTTTGCCATATCAGTACAAAGTCTGTATATCTTAGTATTACTATTTCATCACAACAGTGTTGGTTCACGGCTGGAATACCATTCGTTATAGTCATGGGAACTGTGCTGTTATCCGATAAACTTAAGCAATACGTATACTATTCCGTTGGACATTAAGGTATGCGAACATGTTAGCCAACATCTACGCATTTGCTTTGAAGTAAGCGTTTATAGCATCGCTATGTTTAGCTATACCAAGTAAACTGGTGGATCAATGATTTTGAAACAAACTTTTATAGCACAAGTATTTTTAAAGTTGGTCAAAGTCTGCGCAGTTATTTTGGAGCAAGCGTTTATAGCATTGCTATTTCTTAGAGATACAAGATATACAAAATCAACAGGTTGATTTATGTTCTTGAACATTGTATCCAAATGCTTAATAATTATGTTAAAATAAACATATGCCTAATAGTGCATCATCATCATCAGCGTCGTCCTCTTCGTTATCATCATTATCATAATTATACATAGAAGGGGCAGGGCTTTGGACCCAGGCCTCAACTAAATTTATCGGGCCGAGTCGGGCTGGGTGTACATTCTATGGGCCTGGGCCGAGACTGGGCTGAAAAATATTAAACAAAGAGAGCTTGGGTCGCACATAGATATCTGACATTTGAAAAAAATCTGTCGGACGACGATCGCCCGATGGGTAGTTGCCAACTATTTGTAGGCAGACAAGTCTATATGTGTGTGGCGGGCTTTAGTCTCGCTTATCCGACTCTTGCTCGCCTCCGTGAACTCGCCGACAAGATAATCTGTTTCCGAACACGTGGTTTGATTCTTACCCATTCCAGTTTGTTCAGTCGCCACAGTGAAGCGCCAGCCGTCGATCAGCGTCATTTTGTTCAGGCGCCACAGTGAAGCGGCAGCAGTCGATCAGCGTCATTTTGTTCAGGCGCCACAGTTAAGCGCCAGCAGTCGATCAGCGTCATTTTAGAGTTTCTACGCTATAAAATTATTTAGCATGATTTAACTTTTCAGTATGACAGTAATCAAAGTTTTCGAATTGCATCGTATAAACTGATAAACGTTTACTCTTATTTGATGAGGTAGCTTAATCACCGGGCGAGAGCCTAAATTAACATACATGTGTATGCACCCAGAATCTGGATGCATACATGGTTTGGATCCACGCGTTGATGTGTGCGACAAATGGTGACAATATATAATGGAGCCTGGATAATCAAGGCTAGTGTAGTAGACAATAATAGACAGACTCAGCATGCATTAAGTATTTATGAGAACGTAGACATTAATACTGGTAGACATTACATAAAGTTCAGATAAAAATTAATATATCAGTGATAGTTTTTTTGTTATATTTACTCAACCAATAAATATTAAATATTACGAATACAACATATTTGTGTTTTGTTTTTGTCATAATATAATAGGTTTATCTTTTCTAAATTGGTCGTTTGTGCTATGCGGGCAGCAGGATTTCGGGCCGCGGGCTTACCCGTCTTTGACCAATGGGCCTTGGCCTGAATCATCCGGGTCGGCCCGACCTGGGCCTAAATTCTAGTTTGCGGGCCTGGGCCGGATTGGGCTTGATGTATTTTGCGAGGCAGGGCCTTGATTCTAGCTGGTAATTGCGGGCCGGCCAGGTTTGGGCTCAAATTGTCCCTTGCAGGGCGCTAATTGTTATGTATTTAATAATATATTAACATTGTGCGTAGCCATATGTATAAGGAATACAAATAATATGCTGCAACATAGTGCCATAACAATTTTGAAATTCGTTTTTCATTTGTGAGTCTTAGCCAGTTTCCGATTAATCAACAACAAAATGTGTGTTGTAAGAAGATATAAAAATATTTTTAAAAGCACATATTTCGGATAATGTTGTAATAACCATCGTCTTCTTCAGGCAAGTAACGATTGTTAAATTGCAATGCCCATAAACAAGTGGTAATTGAAGCAATGTTTTAATTCGTGTTTCTAAATATATCTGGTGTATAGGCATATCATCCAAATACTAGTAAATCAATCCACTATCACATGAAAAGTCTGCTGTAATACAACTTAATAGTAAATAGTAAACGATAATAGTCAACACTGTTTACCCCAATAGTACGATTATGGAATAACAGCCAGGCAGAGGATGTGAATTGTCTGATGACAAATGTGAGACGTAGTTCTTTAGCCAACCTTTTAAGGATACTTGTCAAATTGTACCTAACCAACTATAAATAACAATAATTCAAGGATTCCAATAACATCCTACTTTCATGCAGTAATTAGCTATAGCCATGACTGCAAACAACTGCTCTACATGCGAACGTTTTGTGATTAGCTAGGGGGGGAACATTCACATCGATAGTCTTGTCGATTAACGTAGTCCAGTTTATTTTGTGACATCAAAGGAGTGGGTCAAATACTTGTATATACAAAATATGTATTAATCGTGATGCATGTGGGTGTTTCCTTTTATCTAGACCTTGTCCATGAACTGCAGGATGTAGCCCTCCGTCAGACCTATCCATCTTTCTTGGGCTCATGCCGAGGAGATAATGGGAGTAGCTCTGGTTTTACCAAAGTTAAATGTATGTATCAGTTAATGCCTCGTTGCCCATTGACACGTCTAACGCCGCGGTTCGTCCGATTTACAAAGTGGTGATTTCAATAACAATTGTGACAATGATGAATGCCACGTGTTGACCAGGGAAACCCTGGGTTTCCCAACGTTAAACGAATGGGGTACATTCGCACAGAACCTCGCACAAGAACGGGTTAATAAACCCGCTGGCTGGTGACATGACAATTACCACAGCAGTTTTTTCCCAACATTAAATGAATGGCGCAGTTACACACACATCGTGTAGTGGTCAACTTGTGACCTATCGTAATTTGATTTATAGATAGCACTTCGGTAGAGGTTAAATGCTGTTTTACGGGTGTTACATACATTACACGTGCTATCACTTAAGCGTTAGGAATTATATTGTTAAATGTTAACATTGTGTCAGAAATGATAAACTATTACTTAGTTTAAAACTATGCTCATGGTTTTATCGCAAGGTAACTAAATGACAATTTATTATTATCTGTGAAGGGTATATTTTTATTTTGTCACGTTCGTGCTCCTGTAACGGACAGAATGTTCGTCGGGTTTCACGGTTCACAATTTATACTCCAACTGTAAGTCAGAACAAATTGCTTGGCCATGTTCATAGGAGATCATGTTGGCAAAGATCAACACGTGAACACATTATACAGGGTAATTGATTGGAATACACCACAAGCAATCATTACTGGAGAATGTACAGGGCGGTGTGAAACACGACCCTCAGCACAGACAACCATTACTGGAGGCTGTACAAGGCAGTGTGAGACACGACCCTCAGCACAGACAGCCACTACCACCTACTCTCGTTGCCCTCGTGAACTCGCCGAGAACAGAGTCTGGGTGCGTATTTTGACTGTTACCGTGGCATCACTGATCTGAAGACTAGTTGACAAACACTGGCAAGGCAAGTTAAGTGTGAAGTCATTGACTTGCAATTCAAGTGAAGTCTCAAGTTCAAATCAAATATGGAATCATCGCTCTGAATTTCAAGCCCCGTGTCACCAGGTTTCACAAATTATCATGATTGATTGTTGGTAATTCTTAGCGGGAAATTTCGACAGAGGCGGCCCTGCCATAATGTTAGCCAATCATAATAAGTTCCTAATAAGTATTATATTCAGTGTGGCTTGTTGCAACAACATGGTCTCGTGTTGCGAACGTTTAAAGCCGCCAGGTTCGTTGGCAAATCACAAACTAGCAAGTTAAATCAAGTCTGAAGTCAATGATCCCCAAGGCGAAGTCAAGTCTCGAGTCATCACCGAATCAGGGGAACCCCTACGATTCGAATCAACAAGTCTGCTGATCTGATTGATTCATGCTAGCACTGCATTTCAGTTCAGTTGATTTAGTTTTGTTTGTTTAGTTGTTGTAGTTTACATATCAGTTGACCGGGAGTAAATGGACAGTGGAGCGCACAAGCGACAGCTGGTGGCGGTATTGTGTGGAACTAACACGGTGTTAAATAATAGTTCTGCTTTTTATAACATGTTAATAATTAAATATGGTATGTGGCGCCGTCTGGTGGATATGCCAAAACCGTGTCATGGCGGAGCTGTTGTCACGATGCAGAACTACATTTACGTAGTTGGTGGCTACCCGAGTTGCCGCCTCCGATACGACCCGTATGTGCTGGACCACTTTGCTCCAAGTGGCCAAGAGCAATTGGAAGTGAATGAACGTCAACACTTGCCTACAATCCGGACATTTATTATATTCATGGTGTGTGTTGTGTTACATGTAACATTAGTTACTAACATATGAGTAACGTAAATAGCTTTTATTCAGATTTCTTATTTTGGTGGTATAAATGGATTGTCGTCAATAATGCATGCAAAACTAGTGGCTCGTTTCACAGCTAACATGCTATTTTTTGTGATTAATGATTACCGAATAATTATAATTAGTGATTACTGAATAATATGCTACAAGCAATGATGTATTGTTTAGATATGCCGTGGTGTTTTAGCTGTCTGTAATTAAGTATTTGCTATGTCTTGTTTGTCTGTTCGGCAACGCTTACGCGGCCATCTTGCCGTCCCAGAACAGTTCAAACTACAGTTGGGTTTGGAATAGTAGAAGTTGTAATAGTGGTCATAGTATGGTCGCGGAAGACGCATTCACTTTCTCTTTTCACAATGTAAGTAAATCTTGTTGTTACAATAAGATTCAGTTTGGTTTTGTGTTGACTGCAGTTCTTGTAGCATAGGACATATGTTGATTAATGCCTGACAAAATCATCAGATAGCATTGCAACTAGTTACAATGATAATATAGTTAAATATGTGTTAACCGTCGGGTAGCTTGACTTCGCCGGGTTGTGACATTCGCAGTCGCTGCTGTCTCGTTCCATATCCCTGTCACTTTCACTCCCATCCCAGTCTTCGCCAAATGTGTCTGTCTTCTGCTGTTTGTAGCAGGATCGGTAGGTTTAGATGCGACCATTCCTGTAAGATGTGTCTATCCCTATGTCGATTTGAAACGACGCTTCACGCGTTGAGTTCAAGGTAGTTTGTGTCACTGTTGCATGCTACTTAAATGTGTTAATTTATGCAAAACACCTAACTTGAATGGTAAACAACGACATGAACTTTATATGTACGGAACTAGGTAGAACATGCATGTAATACATACATTAATAGCAGTTGCGTTACGTCTTGACCGTAAGGAAACCATTACTTTGAGCTGATAAAAAATGTTTGCACCGATAAATTCTTATGGGTGTAACGCAATATTACCTATTTTCATGTATACGAGCACAATACTAATGCGATATATACCTTGATATTGTTCAATATTCAAACAATGTTATTGCACAAAATACATTGCTACATTATTTGTTTAGGATATCGTAAGCGGGTTACCTGCGTTGGACCAGGACACGCGCGTCGACAGAAGCATCAAGAAGAGAACCAGTCTTGTCATGGTGCAGATATCTGTACAGCGTCCGTCCAACGAAGAGCTTTCCGACGACTGAGCCGTTATACATTAAACACGCCTTCGACGTAATGTTCTATCGAGTGAACATTGCCGTTGCGATTTAATGTCGAAACAGAGTAACTCATCGAAATAAGCAAACTGCAATGATATCATCGGTTGTGTTTTTAACAAGATTTAGCGAGATTAGCAACGCCAAATTGCCCTGAAACGTTCATATCAACACTAAATGTTACTTCTTGCCATTCACTATTTTAAACACTTCTATTTGGTCTCCTCTTAGTCCCCTGGTCCCTTTTGTTGTCAAACCACATTCTAATATGCGACTTTCATTGTTAATGTATCTCAATTCTAGAATTATTTTAGTTGCCCTTCGTTGTATTCTTTCTAATATGTATATGTCCTTCTTACGATATGGCCTCCATGCTTGTGTACAATATTCTAAATGCGGTCTAACTATTGCTTTGTACAGGGGTACAATTAGCTGTTTCTCCTTATTATGTGATAGTTATCCTAATTAGCCTTAGAATTTGGTTACCTTTTGAAGCTTCAATCCCACATTGCCCTGAAACGTTCATATCAGCACTAAATGTTACTGTTCTTTTCTTTTGTGGTTCTACCTAATATAGCATCCCCATTTTATATTCTTTATTCAGGTTTCCATGTCCTATGTGCATGCATTTACATTTCCCAAAATTGAATAACATTTGCTATTATTCTGACCATTTAACCAATTTATCTAGATCAAGGTGTAAACATTGTTTATCTGTATCATTTGTAACCTTTTTGATTACCATTATGTCATCTGCAAGTTTCAGTACTTTGCTAGATATGTCATCATTTATATATATATATATATATATATATATATATATATATATATATATATATATATATATATATATATATATATATATATATATATATATATATATATATATATATATATATATATATATATATATATATATATATATATATATATATATATATATATATATATATAATCATCATTTATATATATTTTTTAAATAGTATAGATCCTAATACTGATTCCGGTGGTACCCCACTCAAAACAGATTTCCACCTCACCATCTACTATTACTCTCTGTCTTGTGTGAGTAATCCACATTTATATCCTGTTGTTTATAACACCATTTCCATGGGCGTTTTGTTCAAGTAACAATCTTTGATGTGGCACTTTATCGAAAGCTTTCTAAAAATCTAAGTAGACAACATCCACTAGTGATCTATCATCTACCCACTTTGTAATTTTTTCCAAAACAAATGTGGAGATTGGTTAGACATGATTGCTTTTATGATCCCATTGCGATGTATTTCTTAATTTATGTTTTACAAAGAATTCCACCATGTGGTATATAATTAATGTTTCTAGTAATTTGCTTACAACTGATGTTAAGCCCACTGCTCTGTAATGTTCTGACTTGTTCGTCGATTCATATCTAATTAATGTTTCTAGTAATTTGCTTACAACTGATGTTAAACTCACTGCTCTGTAATTTTCTGACTTGGTCCTCGACCCCTTCTTAAATAGCGGCGTAATGTTTGCTGCTTTCCATTCTGATGGAACCATTCCTTCTTCTAGTAACAAGTTAAACACTTTTGCAAGTGGTGTGCCAGTTGGCTCTACAATTTCCACTGGCGGTTTTGGTGGTATCCGATCAACCCCAAGTGATTTATTATCTTTCATCTTCTTAATTTTCCTTGCTGTCATTTCAAGAGTTACATGTAACTGCCGTAAATGGTGTGATTTGTCGCCCTCAAATTTAGTAACTGGAACTGGAAGTGAACTGGTATCTTATGTGGTCAAAACTGAGCTGAAATACTCATTCAGGACATCTGCCATTTGACACCCGTTATGTTTCCACTATTGTTTTAATGTGGTCCGACCTTACCTCAAACTGTTTATTTACTTCTTACAGAAGCATATACACTCTTGCTGCAATTTGTAATATTACCTGCTTTTTTCTTTTCTTTTTCTGTTTCGTTTGGATTGTCTCGATCTTCTTCTTTCATGCAACCAGTAAGGGACCCCACACAGGTCTGTACACCATTTTGATCAGCATCCAGCCGGTCGATTGGTCCCGCGTCATTACGATAACTCAGTGCTGACTCGGAATCCCTTAGGCCTACCTCACAACAGTGTTCTGATTGTATTGTACTGGGAAGAAACTTACCCATGTCGACATGTACACTAGATGACGCTGACGTTAGTTACCGTTCGAGCAACTGGGAAAATCTCGTGCTGAGGAACAACGTTGACACATTCTTTCGATACGCTCTCGTAACGACATGAATATTTATTAGGTGACGTCACGACGACCCCGCCGAGGCATAACATGAATACGGACGGGCGAGATGGCGTCATTATAACGACACAATACATCGCTCGGTTTGTTGCGGTTATTAATCGAATCGGTTTGCCTGGACAGTTTACTTTGACAAAAAACCGTTATGTTTGACAATATAAATGTCCTAGTATTACCGTGATGTCCTCAAACCCCGGTGTGGACTTTAACAAAGAACGAAAACACCCATAGCCTTCAATGCGGTGCATCGCAGGCAACGTAATGGAATGATCTATGTATCGACAGTCACATCATGCGAGGATAACATTTCTAATATGATTTATTGAAAGGAACAGGGGAGTTATGCCCGCACACACATTCTCATTCCAACCATTTTCACACAAGCATCAACAATGCATACCAAAGGAAATATGAATGTTCTAGGTAAATATAAACGCGATAAATGCGTAAATGCGATGGTGGTTACTCGACAAAGATCAACAATCGTTGATACCTGTAAAGAAACTTCATAATACTTAGGAAACCTAAGGATGCATTTGCATTTTTGTGACACCATTTATGTAGTCATTCCAGGACAGTGTTTTATTTATGACCGCATATATTTCGTGTTGTCCTCCTTTACGAGTATGTGGCCGTGAAGAGTGTATTGTTTGTATTTGGAGTTATTCAGGTGAGCCACCAATTAAGTGCCCGTCTCGTGGTAACAACTGAATATATCAAGATCAACGACAACAGGTGGAGACGGCTCTGCGTGGCACGGTGCCGCGGGGTGGGGCACGTACTGTTTACATGTCGCTGTTGAGTCCATTATGGTCTGGACCGTGTGGTTGGTTTCATACTGGTCTATTAGACTAACTTCTAACACACGAAAATTTACTTTCATTGTTTTTATTCTTCAACAACACATCTGTTGAGGAATCAAAACTATGAAAGTTCTTGTTCGTGTGTTAGAAGTTAGTGTAATAGACACATATCCAACCAAACAAATGAACTTCCCTTGTGTTGACTCTTCAACAGCGACATGATGAAATGGTGGTGTGTGGCTAACCTAAAAATGATGACGCATTAAATATGTTTCATGTAGTAAACCTAAAGATGATGACGCATTAACTATGTTTTATGTAGCTGCATTCATGATGTACGGGACATATTATAATATTACTTTAAAATATACACCACTGGTTTTCATAATGTATCTTAGAAAGTGAACCGAAAAGTTTCCCACATTATGGTTGGGTAAACATAAACTGCATGTTGACACCTCAAAATAGCGTTTCGTGTCTAAAATGTTTTGACCAGTTTTGTTATGTAAATAGCCATATTCTCTATCGTAGATTATTCATTGAGGAATCATACGTAACCCTTAATTAGGACATGCTGTGAGTGCGTGCTTGCATGCGTGCGTGCGTGCCTGCGTGCGTGCCTGTCCAAATGTCGCATTTGGCGTTTTATGTTTTTTTCAGTTAACAGATGCAGTATTAAAAGAGCTTCAAAGTGACGTGTCATTGTGCGATATTCGTGTCATTCACAGTCGTATTTTGCCCGAAGGCTGTATGTTGTGATTTGATAATTTTGCTACCGAGATAATCTGTATTAGCCGCGATCAGCCTGTGAAATTTGATCGCCTGTGACGTAGAAACATAAACTTCAGAAAGGTGTAATGACATGAAAAAAAAATGTTAAGTAAACAAAACATACATTGGCCTGTAGGGCGAAGTATGATAATTGGTAAACATTAATTTATCGGTTTCATTTGGTGATGAAGGTTAATTTGGGTGCCAAGACTGTGCGTACTTGCATGCATGCGCATGTGCACGGATACATCCATGTGTATGTGCGCACGTCTTGCGTGCATGTTCATGTGCACGGATACATTCATGTGTATGTGTGCACGTCTTGCGTGCATGTTCATGTGCACGGATACATTCATGTGTATGTGTGCACGTCTTGCGTGCATGTTCATGTGCACGGATACATTCATGTGTATGTGTGCACGTCTTGCGTGCATGTTCATGTGCACGGATACATTCATGTGTATGTGTGCACGTCTTGCGTACATGTGCATGTGCACGGATGTATTCATGTGTATGTGTGCACGTCTTGCGTGCATGTTCATGTGCACGGATACATTCATGTGTATGTGCGCACGTCTTGCGTACATGTTCATGTGCACGGATGTATTCATGTGTATGTGTGCACGTCTTGCGTACATGTTCATGTGCACGGATGTATTCATGTGTATGTGTGCACGTCTTGCGTACATGTGCATGTGCACGGATGTATTCATATGTATGTGTGCCCGTCGTCAATGCAGTGTAGTTCACAGTTCCACTGTCTGCTGCTTGTGCTGATGATGCACGGCCAGTTGTGGTTTTAATTTATGTTTGTGGGATGTTGACATGCAAACGTTCCGCGCAGTTCTCTCTGTGGGATGGATATTGTGATGAATTATCTGCCACACTTCTAAAACATCGTCATAGAAACAAACTGTGCGATTCTATACATCGCCCATCATCCGGTTATGAAGTATGCGTGAACGTAGCTGAACGAATACAATCTTCTAATTGTTTGTGAATATATTATCATCGAACAGATAACTGTTCGTACACAATCGTGCGGTTCTTGTCGTTTTTTGACACGCTATATAGGTTACATAGGTGTGCCAACACTAGGCCCGCGTAGAATGAGAGCGTGACCTGACCAGTACCGCTTGCCAAATGCCAGGCTATGACGAATACATTATGAGTAAATAAACTATGACCAGAAGGTCAGCGTGCCTCGGCACCGTTTCAACTGCTGCTGCTCCTGTTGCTTACGATATTGTTGCCGCCGCCGCCGCCGCCGCCGCCGCCGCCGCCGCCGCCGCCGCCGCCGCCGCCGCCGCCGCCGCCGCCGCCGCCGCCGCCGCTGTTATTGATGATTCTCGAACACTGCTAATAACAAACACCCCGTGGCAGTTTTATGTCCTAGTGCACAACTACATTTAGTTTCTACTAGTAAAAACGTATCTTTGGGGCACATATGGTATGTTCCACAAATAGCACCAGAGTATGACCGAGTCTGGTGGGGTGTGCTCTCATACCTATGAAATGTATATGTTTAGTAGAAAATACATCCTAATGGTATCGACAGTGGTGGGTGATAACAATGGAAATGGAAAGTCATTAACATGATATATAACTAGGAATAGTGTATACCCGTAATATAAATGGATTAAGAAAACAAGTGTAGATTATAAGTTAAAAGTATGACAATGGATGGTAATTCAATGGCAACGTATGTGACATTAGAATAGCTGGTGGACGTTCCTCGTACCAGGGTATATCTTTAAACCGTTTATTTATAACTGTTCGCGCAATCAAATAACAACCAGTGACTTACGTTTATGCGTTGTAACATTGCTTGTTCTAGTGACACTGCGACATCAAATACTTGTCAGTTTAATCGGCAATCCTTGTCAAGCCTGTCTAATGTCAATACATTGCGGATTGCCCATTTTCAACCAACCCACTTAGTTGCGTTGATTACACAAACAGAGAAAGGGCTGCCCGCTAGGTTGATAGTGTAGGGTTGAATAGAGTCAATGCAAGTAACCATGTTGTAAATGCACACGAAAGATAATTAACACATGCACCAATCACAAATCATAGCCTCCCTTGGAATATTCTATCTAAATAAAAATAACCCCTTCTCAAACTGTTTCCCTTGGCAGCATTTGTAGCATTTGCACATTGTGTGGGTTCTTAGTACAGAATGAACCAGTCGATCGGGAAATGCTTGACATCTTGAGTACGTGACTCGTGTCTGCCATACGTCCAACGTGACGCCTCGTACCTCCCAGTCGTTGTGACAATTGTGAAGTACCAATAAGGGTTGTTCTGGAAATCGATGTCGTCTGCATTATCCGCCGCTGTCGTCAAACTTATGGAGACCGTGTTCTGAGCAGATACATCATTTCCGTTCACGTGCAGATTATTAGCGCCGACTAACGACAAATCGTCTGCGGCAAATCTAGTGGCGTAACGTACACTGGCTCCTCGTTTGACGGCTTCCACTAGCGCCACTTTACTGCCACCGGTCACAGTGCCCTTAGCGTCAACGGACAGCGCCAGCTCCCACGGCCGTGTGTCAATGAACCACATGATGCAATCAAATGCCCGCTTTGTCTTCTTACCCGCTTCGGTGCTTCCCAACTTTTGACGGCGTATTCGTACAATGCCTGACGTTGATACGGTCAACCAAACAGCGTGCGTGGCGTGGGCTGGTGCGATGTCAGGAAGGACATCATTGTCGTCACTAAAGTGGGGCGCGGTGGTCGAGTGGTGGAGCATCGGACTTTCGGTCGAGGGGACCGTGGTTCAAAACCACTGGTGACAGAGCGTCGGACTTTTCGGTCGGAGGGACCGGGGTTCAAAACCACCTGCTGCCGTTTCAAAACCTGGGCAATTTCATTCACCCCACTTTGCCCGTGTTTTAGTGTCATGAAGAGACACTAAAAGCCGTTGGTCCCTTCTACCTGGTGTCTATGCCAGGGGAAGTGAAAGATCCCACACAGGGGGTAAATGTGTAACCTGTCGTGGACTCAACGAGTGGTGGTCTCTATCTCTAACCCACCAATTCCCGGCGCGTGAGAGGCGCCGAGCAGGACTTACAACGCTCTTAAGGAGCCCAGTCCTTCACAGGAAGAAGAAGAAGAAAGAGTTCCTGATTTGCAACCCGTCCGCCTCGGACACGTTGTCTTGAAGCCCGGGCAGCCTCACGCGGACCCTGTGTCATGCACAGACGGCGCCTCGGAGACACTCCAAACTGCCCTGTTCCACCTGCCCGGCCCCGTCGTGGACAAGCACGAGAGTCCAGCAGCCGTCAACTAGCCAACTGACGGCCGCCTGCCGGTGAACATCGGCGAGTCTGACCGCCGTGTCAAGAGCGCGTCGTGTCACGACCACATCGCCACCTGCCGTTGAAAACAAGTGCGATAACCAGACGGCGCTATCTGAGTTTTGACACCGTCCGTCTTTGCACTTCTTCTTACATACTACGTATTCCTTAACGCCAACGTTGTTTAAAGGGAGAAGATCGGTCTGAGTGTCATTCCCAATCAGTGCGTACATTGCCTTCCCAGCCAGCACTGCCCCTGTTAAAATGACATCGAACTGAATAGAAATTCTCCCAATTCCCACGATGTTCCATGCATTATATTCAGTATTAAGGTCACCTCGCTGTTAGAGTTACTTTGGTCTAGTCCGGAGGGTGATCTTAATAGCGAGACTCCACCGTATGTCAAGTGGCATCGTCAATCAATAATTCACAAAGATCGTTGCATTACTTTGTATAAATAGATGCCCATAAGCCACCGAGGAAAGCCATCTTAATTTGCACGTATTTATGTTATAAAGGTGTTGGACCGAGATGTTGTCGATTTCCGTGAACAGGAACGCTTAATGTTGCCAACGTGTTTGCGACGAGTTGAACTGTTCCCGTATTACCTGCTGCTCCATCAACGTCTCATTGACTATTATAGCACGGCACTGAAACCCGAACGTACACGTCTATGTACAAGTCAATTCTCCAATACACTTAAATGGCGATGTGATGGGACTGACTGGTAACCATTAAAGACCATATCCTGGGATTACCTAGCCGAGTTGCCAGGCGTTGCACGGGGGGGGGGGGGAGCAGCCACTGCAAGAGCCTTTGACTCTACTCAAAAATCACGTACAACTGTCGGTTTCACGAAGCGTTCGGTGGACGTCTGACGTAGATCATCTAACAATCGTTGAAACACGCATTGCGTTGTTAACAAATGTACGTAACGATGAACTCCAATTGTTCTGAGTTACGTAATTTCCTTTGTAATATCCCAACCCGGAAGAATTGTTAACATATTTTAATGTACGAACCATCGTTTCATCACCCGGGCACGCCTACAAAAATATCAGCCCCATTCATGCAAAACTGACAGAGATATGAGGGAAGAGACAGAGTGACAAACTACTTTATTATATAGACTAACAAAATGCTCATCCTCCGGACGGGAAAACTTGGTATTTGTGTTTACAAAATGTCAAGATACACAATATTAACACAGAAATATACATCTATTCCTTGGTACTTGGTACTGCCAGTCAATATCTTAATTGCATCTTTCCAACTCTCAAAATTGCGACCTAATACTGGAAGTTATAGTAACGTGTAGCGACGGCTTGCCCTTGTATTACGTAACTTTGGACAATCGAAGAAAAGACGCATGACATTGTCAACAATTGTACGTAATTGTTCGTATAGCGGAGAGTTGTACGTAATAACTACAACGGATAAAGCTAGGATTCCATATGTACGGATACGGCTGCGGATGCGTTTGCGGTTAGCGGATGCTTCATGCGTTTTGCGTGAATCTATGCGTGCGGAAGGCAGTGCGTTTTATTTCTCTTTCCGCTTCTGGTTCGCCGTTTTTGCTCAACTCAACTGTCTCAGTCAGTCTTAGGTAGTGCTTATACGTAGTACCTACCACCGTGAGCTTCTTCGACAACATTGCCATTGGCATTTGTCGAATTCCCGTGCCATCATAACGTAGATACTGCTTCTTGCATTATGAATTTTCTGAGTGTCTTTATGCTCTACGCACTTGGGGTCGTATAAAATCGGATTATGACGCACTTCTTCCACCAGAACTTCTATTTGAGCTATTGGTAGTTTTCGTGACGGCATGTTTCAATCCTAGTCATGATCAAAGTATTCTTACTTACGCTGCCATTTTTAAACTAGGGAAAACACCTCTATATTGACGTCACTCCTGGGAATTTCCTGTCCGATTTGTGTGTGGATACGAGTTGAATCGCTACACGGAGCCATTCGATTTGCCGCATCCGTATCCGCACGACAAAACACATCCGCACACATGGAATCACTCCTATGAATTCCCACTATAGCCATTTGTTGTCCCATACCGCATGCCGCATCCGTACATATGGAATCGTAGCTTAATTCGGTTGTTCGTAGAAAGGGTAATGGCCGAGTGAATTTCGAAAACAATTAAACTAAGATGACCCGACCTTGAACACCTAAAAGTTTGACGCCCGAGATGCAATGTGTCAAGGAGGTGTACCATAACATACAAACATACTCACTGTGGATTATCATAAGACATAGAATAAGAGCATTTTTTATTACAACATAGAACGAATCTTTAAATTTGCCGCTTCACGGGAAATTCCGATTGATACCAGCATTACGTTAGGGTGGAACAAGACGCCGCTACACAAACAGTTGCCACCCCTTCCATCTGCTGTTAATGCACCACAGCCAGGATAACAACTGTTTTATTCATGATCGAAGGTGTCGATTGTTATCTCTTTGCCGTCGCTAATGTTAGGCGGGGCCCCTTCCTGTCTCGTTTACTCGGGGACAGACGATATAGTTGTAATATGATGTGTCGCAGGATGTCTAACGCACGTTACGACGAACATCACTAATGACGAAGACAAAGACATGTTACAAAGAGAAGTGGCAAATACTACTTGGAGTAAGATTATTATCTGTCGCCACCAGCCTGGGTGACATTTTTAGTGTAGTTTTTCACTGTGTAATGTAGCTGTTTTGTGAAGAAAGTGTTAGGGCGTTGTCGCGATGTAAACATACTCGTCTACAAATCTAGTAATTATGGAGATACATAGCTAAATTTGGTATCACAATGACAGGAATAATTCGGCATATGTCACTAGTAAATGCACAATATACACAATCAATAGTGTAGGCATACTTGACAGGAAAGCACAACAAAATTACAAAATACATCAATGTAGTATTTTGGTTTGATGACTGAAACTGTACAATAGCTGGTAAAACTTCAGGTCTGGCATATGCTGACACGTCTTACCACAGCACTAATCAGGTCAATTTCCAAACAACGTAACACTAGATAGTTGGGTAAACAATGCAATGTCACAAAGCGGCTAATGAAATGGACAATGGTTGATTTTGGTGGGCCTGGTGCGAGTGTACAACTTGTACCGAGGCTGCTGCCTTCCCGCCTGCACAAACCAAATTAAGCCTTCTTGCTGGGATCGAATTTTATTCACACAAACCATGTTACGTTCGTACATTTCAATCAAGGTGTCACACACCTGCAGAGTTTATGTTATTCACTGTGTACGCCTCACAACATCTCAATCCTAAATAAAGCACACACAATCCGCAGACGCCGAGATGGATGCACATGTTTAGTTATGACACTGCGCCGGAGTGATGCATCTGCCGTTGTCGAGAATACGACGATGTGAGGGACATTGACACATCGGTGGAGTGCACATCGCTATACATATAGGGCTCGGGTTGGCACACGTGGGAGTGCAGGCGCTTCCGCATGTCTTCCATACCATGCCTCCCTTACAAGCGGCTGAAACAGAAGAATACGATAACCGTAACCTCTGGGAGGCATACGACGCTTGACCGTACAACTGATTCATAGTTTAGTATTATATTGAAGCCGATTTGATTACTCAGGTATTGCAAATAATTCCAGTATTACATTGTAAATTACGAAAAGTATTGCAAATACTTCGCAGCACTCAAAGTATTGCAATACTGCACTACGCAATATGCCGAGTGTTGCGCCCATCCCTTTCTCCACAAGCCCTTGAAGCTTTACGATACTTAACAAATACCGTGTTCGGTTTACAGTACTTTAAACATTTGCTTTTCATAGACACAAAACGATTGAATTGAATTGAACCGTCAAGTCTCTAGAGAAACGTTGACCCAATCTGTTAACTTTGAATCCCGTAAAATATAAAAATTTCACCCAATAAATTAATCTGAATTAAAATGAAATCTGGAATGACAAAATAGCACTTACGGACACAGGAGGCAATCGGTGGACACGGCGCTCTGACGCATACAACGTTCTTCGGCACACACTTCTCGTGAGGCAGGCAATGATGTTTCTATAAAAAATAAAAGGAGGGATGGTGACAGGGTTTTCTTGCCAGAAAAATTTGGGGGTGGGCCCCTAGCACTTAGACACATCCCAACCCCTCCAGTCATAATATGTTTGCCCTTCCTAATCTGACCAGCGGATATACAGAGTGTACATGAATATTGAGGAAAATACCTACATTACATCGCATTGTAATGTACAATTATACTATAATATAAAGGCAGTGAGAGACAGGGCGAGATGGGGAGAGACAGGGACAGGCAAGGGACAGGCAAGGGAGACGGAGAAAGGCAGTGAGAGGCAGGGTGAGAAGATGGGGAGAAAGACATAATATATGTGTGTGTGTGTGTGTGTGTGTGTGTGTGTGTGTGTGTGTGTGTGTGTGTGAGTGAGTGTGTGTGTGTGTGTGTGTGTGTGTGTGTGTGTGTGTGTGTGTGTGTGTGTGTGTGTGTGTGTGTGTGTGTGTGTGTGTGTGTGTGTGTGTGTGTGTGTGTGTGTGTGCGTGCGTGTGTTGTATACAAACATATTTTCATGCATGTCAGCGAACTTTAAAAAAAGAGACTAAGGCCAAGGTTGAGATACACAGACACATACCGTTAGACAAACGAACATTTAAAGTAACGGACATTTATACAAACGGACAATTAGAGAAAACAATGCAGATGACAAAGCGACAGCGAAATAGCGATAGTGCAGCAGTTAGCTAAAGAGAAATGCAGACAACAGCTACAAACAAACATACAAACATGAACAACAGTAGATAGGTATGCCTCGCGGGTGGTTCTATTTTACCTTGCATGGGTCGACACATCTACAAACAGTGCATCCGTTTTCTTGTATCTCGGTGGGGAAGGTGCCTTTCGGGCAGAACTTCGGGCACACCGGTTTTAGGCAGGCTATTTCAGCAACAACAGACACAATATATATGTTATATAATTAAGCATTATAATATTTATTTTGATAAGACTTCAGTAGCCGGATATAATACATTAACTACAGTATGTGTTATCTACTGCAACGACGAGGAAACGGGGAACCTATACTCTCGAATGTGTCAGTCAACAAACAATCTGTATTATAATTTTCGAGAAATTTACAAACTTAATCTACAGCAACTTAAACAAAATCTTAACTCATTGCCACCCAAAAGTAACGCACTCCAATTGGCACATTTTATGAAGTTCCGTTCCACAAACAACCGTGTGGATCAGCGCCTATCTGCTTACCGGTGGCAGAAGAGGCAACTGCCAGCTCTCTAGCTGTCGATGGTTACCACCGACCATGCAGTCGACTCCTTACACGGGCGTCGTAACTAACAGACGTGTACTACTTACGGACACAGGTGGCAATCGGTGGGCATGGAGCTCTGAAGCACCGCACTTGCTTCAGCACACATGTCTCTTGGGGTAAACAATGTTTATTCTGCAACAAAATACACATAATTTTATTGTTGACAGGATGAATCACGATCTAACCACTCGAGCTGCGTGTTTTATGTAGGCCTAACCAGGTTTAGGCAGTGAACACACAAACACTGAGTATTATGCAGACATATCAGAAATGTAAGCAACAACGTGGTTCCATAGCTGTAACATTTCTTTGGGACATAAAGAATAACTGCAGAAAATGTCATGATTTATAACAAAATGCAAACATGTTTGCCATATAATGAAAGAGCATAACCGTGAAAAAGCAGAAACGTAAATGCAGATAGTTAGCCACAGAAACACGCATATACAGTAAGTAAAACAACGTGGTTTTTGTTTACCTTGCATGGGTCAACGCATTTGCAAACGGTGCGTCCGTTTTCTTGTATCTCCGAGACGAATGTCCCTTTTGGACAGGACGGCGGGCACACCGGAGGCCAGCAGGCTAGTTCAGTAACAACAGACGCAACATAATATTAAAGTACGCGTAGTAATTTATTTTAATACTGATAATAATACCGTCGCGGAAGGTTATGGTAATGCTACTAAAACGGTTAGCATCACTACTAGGACGACAAAAATGGTAACCTATATTCTCGTGTGTTTTATTCAACAATATTTATCCATATTTACCATTAATTTACCTGCCTGGGGAATCCCTACCAATTGTGCGATATTTAAATTATCGATGAATGATACTTCATGCAGTATAGGTGAACCTGCACACACAATACAACATATGAAATCAGTCGTTGGAGACAAAACCACAGACAAATGTAATGTTTATGTAAACTTCGTGCGTAAACTTCGACGTTTATACAGATGGGCAACTATAGCTGTATTGAAACCATCGCCTCAATCAATCACTGTGTGCACTACGTGTATTATATCATGTCGACAACCTACTCACCCACGGCAGAAGACACAATTGTCAGTACGACCAAAGCAACGATAGCCAGTGAGATATATGTCTTCATGGTCTCAGTGTTGTAGAATCTTGAAAAGAAACCACCGATATTATAGCGATATTATACTGTGTATATGAAACTCAATTTATTATTCACTTTTGAAACTACAGAAAACATGAGACATAATCCACGATCTTGTGAAGAACAGTTGATAATGTATTAGCTAGGGACTAGACAGTAGAGAGACTACCCGAAACACCCAGTGGCGCCTCTTGTGCACAATATAACACGAACGTAAATTGCGAAGATTGTCGACGGAAGTATAACACATACGAACTAGTGAAGATAGTGCAATGGCAGTGACAACTTCGCGCTCCAGAAATCATGTACAACTGCCGATTTTACGAAGCGCTTGGAGGACATTTGACGTAGATCACGAAACAACTGCAGAAACACACGTAGCGGTGTTAACAAATGTACATAACTATTGTTCTGAGTTGCGTTATTTCAGCCCCATTTATGCGAAACTGACTGAGATATGAGGGAACAGACAGATAGAGTCACACACTACTTTATATTAAACAAGTATTTTGTACCATAAACGTGTCTTTTAGCAAACACGTTATGCACTCTTGCACAATGGGTAGGCCGAAAACGGCATGTTTGGCCATTCTCGTAACGAACAATATCCGTACAAATATCAACAATACATAACACTGTTAAAGCCACGTATCAATTTCTTACAACGTCATTTTTCGTTTAGTAAATATTATATAGCCTCTATGCTATTATTGTGTTTATTCAAACAGAGCCTGGTGCCTACGTACCTTTCTGTGAAACTGCGGCGAAGCTACAGTCACGAGTTGTATTCAGATGAGATACTAAGTGCCCGCCTCGTGGCAGTTACTGAATATATAGGTCTACGAAGTCGGGTAGAGACGTCGATGCCCGGCACCACCGTGGCTGTAAACATCTATTCATCTGTGACTTTATTATCCCAGCAACAAAAATAGGTGATCAATTTGTGCCAAGCACGACCCATTTCATTATAGTGCTGTCAACAAGACGATTGATTGTGCGTAGGGCCTATACACAATCAAAGGAAACGACCAATCATGCTGGTTCGTGACATGCAACCTAGGTGCGCCAACAGTGGGTTCGCGTACAATAACAACGTTCATGTCAGGGTGACCTGGCCAGTAGCCTACCGTTTGCCAGATATTAGACATATATGGATATAAACCATTTTATACTTCTGATTACAACGGCGATTGCATTATATATATATATATATATATATATATATATATATATATATATATATATATATATATATATATATATATATATATATATATATATATATATATATATATATATCCAAAAACTGCAACATTTCCTTGTGTGTGTAAAATTACGAGTAATAAAATGAATTAACTGTTGTGTTTTCAGTCCCGTAGTTATTGGAGTGATTCACGTGTTTGGTGCAGGCCAAAAAAAGCCAAATTCATGACAAAAACTACATTAAAATAAAACTTAAAATAAAAATTGTATGATTATTTGTTGTACGTATGTACGTATGTTGTACGTATGTACATATGTTGTACGTATGTACGTATGTTGTACGTATGCAACACTCCAAAAAATGCAGTAGTTGTGTCCAATCAGGTTTTGTTAGATGGGGCCAATTAAGGGTCAACGATGTTTTCATCCTTAAATATATTTAATGAATTAATCATGGTTGTCAGAAAAAACCTGTCCGTCGGGTTTATCCTGGGCTGTAGCGACCAAATATCCATATTACCAAACATAAAATACATTATTACATAACAAGTTAAGACATAATTACTTTAATAATCCATCGCTTAAATGTTGAGCATAACATAAATCATGTATGTCGTTTAGTATGAAATTAATTATAAATTAATGTCTCGGTAGTCGTTCTACTTTATCACTAACATAAGCTACACATGTTTTGTAGTATGTGCATAATGCATTATACTTTCGATCCTTCCACCCATACATAAACCTGTCTCAAAGTATCCCAGTCTGTCACCCGCCACATATGGGGAATCTCACAGATACCACATTTGTAAAAAGATCAAGCTGATCTATCACAACTAATTGTTCTTTTACATACACGTAGCCATTCTATAATTTTATTCCAATGACTAGCAATTATTCCTTTGCTTGAAACTGGACATTTAAGCAGAAATGGATTTGTGCAATGCTTTTACAGCACATGTCCTTCACTCATGGTTTGTTATGCTTAAACTTGACTCTTAAGTTATGGGAAATATATTTTATCTGGGCAAGGGCAATTACATTGATAAATTGGTATCAAAACTAGGACCACTGCCAAGTTGGTACCTCTAAATATGCCGCTGAATTGCATTTATGATCACTCGGCTGTTAGATACACATGCAAGTCTATTTGATCTGTGCAGCATATATATGCTATGCATGGTGTAGTTTCTATAACATGTTGCATTTGACCGTTTTGTTTGTGTACAGGCACAATGCATTGGAGCGATCACTGCTTACATACAGAAGCACCCACGTGCAACAGAAACTGACCTGGCAACAGAAGTGAAGAAACAGATTGACCTATTAAGGAACAAATTGATGTCCCGTACGTGTCTCTTTGTAACACAGCATGTATTGCTGTTTAATTAATGTATTTGCAGGGTCAATTACGCTGTATTTGGAACTGAATCACAACTGCAATTCCTGAAAAGGAATTTGTGAAAATGTAATTGATATTTTCAGTTACATTTTCAATTACAACATGTAACTTTTTAACTTAGTAGTATTTGCTACAAATAATCAATACAATCTAATATGTTACATGAATCATTTTAAATTTTGTTTGCACATTATTTACATTATTTAGATGCAGAAATTAAATAGAGCTGCTTTAAAATAAATGTTATGGTTTGTCTTTTCACATGGCTTTATTTTGAATTTGTGTTTTAGAGGTGGAATTTATATTTGTCATTGGTTTGGAATTGGAATTGATATAACGTAATTGATTTCTTGTGCATGTATGAAACCTTAGTCTTATAACATATAACTTTTTAACTTAATAGTATTTGCTACAAATAATCAATACAATCTAATATGTTACATAAATCATGATATTTGTTTGCAAATTACTTACCATAATGTGCAGAAATTAAATAGAGCTGCTTCAAAATAAATGTAAATCAGTAAGACCAGAATCAAACAATTGACCCCCTAGTCTGGTTGTGACGGCATCAGTAAGACCAGAATCAAACAATTGACCCCTAGTCTGGTTGTGACGGCATCAGTAAGACCAGAATCAAACAATTGACCCCTAGTCTGGTTGTGACGGCATCAGTAAGACCAGAATCAAACAGGAACTAGTCAGTTCTTGTGTAAGTATGAAACCTTAGTCTTATAATACAACTCTACTCAGTTGTGTTTAACTTGTGTTGTACATAGACATAAGATAATAATATATAAATGGGAGTCTCCTGAACATTTTCATTTTATTATAATTATTACATGCAGCTGTAAATATATTGGTCAAGTAAATTGAATATAGTTCTCGAATCCTATCATTGCATATTAAACAATGCTATTTACTGGTATGTAGTTATGTACATACATAATTATTATAATTATTATACATTATTCAAGATTTGTTTTAAACATATGTTTCTGTCTGCTGCTTCATCGTAGAATATGTTGTGAGAGAAAAAAATGGTGTTTAGCGTAATGCAATACCTGTGTTTGTCTTGGAAACGTGTACACTCAAATCACACACACACACGCACGCACGCACGCACGCACGCACGCGTGCACGCACGCACACACACGTCTCATTGATGTGAGGCATATGCCTATTAAAACAGGCTAATTATCCGACTGAATGATGGCAAACTATATTTTAATAACTTTTCTATTTAACTTTAAAACAAATATTTCGATCCAGTAATTTATTGGTCGGTTTTATATAGATAGATAATATAAAATAATGTTTTATTTACAATACATCACGTACACAGACTTATAAAAATGGCATGGCCAGCGAAGAGTGTTAGGTTATGTAAAGATCATAATATAAACTATGAACACCTAGCACTAGAAAGAAATTGCGCAAGTGCAATCATCTTATTTCCGTAGTGGACCAGTTTTGTCATGAATCTAATGAGGGTGCGATTGAGTATTGAGTAGTAAACTGTATTCCTCACAAATTCATGGCACACATATAAATATTTGGTAAATTTACATATGGGAATGTTCACATGTAGAATGGGCAATGTTAGGCGGGAGAGTGTAGTTAGTTGTACCTCGCTAAGTATCGAAACTTGCAGATGACAAAAAAGTATCCAGACAGATTACTAATGATACAGATAAACAAAGTTTACAGGATGATCTAGATAAATTAGTTAAATGGTCAGAAAAATGGCAAATGTTATTCAATTTTGGGAAGTGTAAATGTATACACACAGGAAATGGAAACATGGACGAAGAATATAAAATGGGGATGCTGTACTAGGTAGAACCACACAAGAAAAGGACTTAGGAATAACATTTAGCGCTGACATGAAAGTTTCAGAGCAATGTGGGATCGCTGCTTCGAAAGGAAATCAAATTCTAGGCCTAATTAGGAGAACTATCATGTATAAGGAGAAACAGCTAACTGTACAACTGTACAGAACAATAGTTGGACCACATTTGGAATATTGTATACAAGCATGGAGGCCGTATCGTAAGACGGACATAGACAAGCTAGAAAGAATACAACGAAGAGCAACTAAAATGATTCCAGAATTGAGAGACCTTAGTTATGAAAGCCGCTTATTACAATGTGGTTTGACAGCCTTGTAGACCAGGTGACTAAGTGGAGACCTAATTGAAGTGTTTAAAATAGTGAACGGTTATGAGGATGTTGATAGGAATATGTTCTTCAAACTTAAAGAAGGCGGTAGAACCAGAGGACACAAAGCAGCATTAGTTGGTCACGTGAAAGTACTCTTTCACACAGAGGGTGATAAATGAATGGAAAAGAACTGCCAAATGATTATGTTAATGCTAGTAGTATGAGTATGTTTAAAAATAGAATTGACAGATATTTGATAAGGGTGGGCTACACATAGATGAGAAGTGATAAAACTGTTGGACTCTCGATAAGCCAATGGCTTCCTTGTCCACTTGCCACCTGGAACTTGTTGTTTGGGATGGCAATCTTGTTAAATCTTGTTAAGAGGTGGCAGTAACTATCTGCCTCATCTCTGGGCCGAATTTGGACTAGTCGTCGGGCATTTACAACTTTGACTAAGCGTGCGTTCACAACTTTAACGTCCGTTCGCTTGTTAGTTCGCTTGTGTTGGTTAGCCAGCGAAGAGTGTTAGGTTATATAATGATTATAAATAAACTAGAAACACTTCTAGCGATAGTAGTTCCGGTGCCTGACCTAGTTCCGCATCACTGGACAAGAGGGCTTGCGACATAACGACAGTGAATAGTTGAGTTGTCGTCATCGTTGGTGACATTTCGTGGATGGGCTGTTCAGGTGACAAGTTGTTGCTGCTGTCGCAATAGATTGTTATTGCTGGAAGACGCAGACCAGCTTTAGATAGTTCACGGTAAGCGAGACGTAAATCCTTACGAAGTTAAAGTTACTGTCATTTGTAAATTGCGACACGTATGATGACGGCCATGGTGTGTGCGTGATCTTCTTTTCACTCGCTTGGCAAGTGTCATTTTGAATTCGCACCACGACATCCGGGTCACGGGATTGTTTCTTCAAATGAGAGTACCAATGGATAGTTACTGAGAAACGCCACATAACGCGTTTCCCATCCAATGACACACGATTACAATAAATAGAGATCAACAGCAGTATCATTATTTTCCAACGATGTCAAGTTAAAATATATAATCCTATAGATCGGCGGTCTTCTCTATTCTGCCGCCGACAACATTCGTCGAATCACTAAGCCTAAGACAGTTCAAACATTTTTCTTGTGAAAAAATGTCATCTTGTAAAAAGAAAAAACAGTCTTTTATTTTTATTCTACCACGTTGTCGTAAGACATTTGCCCGTCTTCAAGACAGGCAGATGGGTCCCTGGCTAAGGGCCTGTCAGTAACAATCCTTGAGTGAATTGACATTCCGGTTTCTTTGAATGTGATATTTGACATAATTACCTCTCAAGAAACTTGCTTGAAACTAGTTCCAAATATTTTTTACTTCACACAACTTTCATGTGACATACAGTGCCCAGAATGTGAACAGCTTTACATAAGGCAGACAGCGAGAAGACTAGGCACAATGATTAAAGAACAGGTATCACGTTACTGTTGTCAAATGTGGGAAAAGTTCCCCAGTTCCATTGACCTAAACTGAATCCTCAGAATATGTTGGAATCAGCACGTGACCAACAAGGAAATCTCCCGAAGCATCAATAACATCATTAACCCCTTTATAATGGGTATCACTTGGAAAAAGAAAAAGAGGCAGGCCACTGGGCACCTGGAGAAGAACTGTGGAAGAAGAAATGTACCTGAGTGGAAAGACCTGGAACAAACACAGCTGGCTCCCCCAAGACAGTGCTGACTGGAGGAGATTTGTTGGTGCCTTTTGCTCCAGCATGAGTGATGAGAATTGAGAGTGATTGACCTAAAGTCTGAACTATTATTATCAGTATTATCTGTGGACAGCTAAGCTAGCACAACAGCTGAAGGCACATGGTGATGTGCTGGTAAGCCAGTGCAATAGCCAGTGTTCCCCTTGAATCGTGGGTACAGACCACTATTATTTTCCCATTGAAACCAATGCTAAAAGTCAGTTTACCATGGGCTCAGAATTACAATCTACACTTTAATTGTTGTCTTGTCACTTCAGTAGCATTTTCGTGAAATCATCAATTTTGTTTTCTAGAAAACCAACATGGAAGATTCTCCCATCAGATCCTTCCATCATGGACATGTGTATATATGCAACACAACATAGCCATAAGACTTAGTGTTGTAGCAAAATATGACCAAATACCCATTGTAAAATAACGACAAAACAAAACATTGCCTAAAGGAAATACCATCTCAAAATCACAGGTACTTCATTCGTATGATATGAACCTGGAAGTAAATTAATGATCCCTCCCTGTCCCCATCACTGGTTGTTACATTCTTTCACTGGTTTGTTCTGTCCAGTTCCATATGGGCTGTGGTTTACATGTGCTGCTGTCACTGTGAGTCAGTGGCTGTCTCTGTTGATAAATCACTTGATCCTGACATGTCCAGCTGACAGCTTCTAGTGCTTCAGTGGATACGAACAACTGTTGAACTCTGGCTTAGAAGAAAGCACATTGATTTATTGCGACAAAAGTGTCTCAATGCCCTGTTTACTGCCAGAATGTACAAGGTAAGTACAGTCGCGCCTCGTTATAACGCGGTAGTCGGGGTCCACGACTTCGGACCGCGTTGTAAGCAAGGCGCGTTAGGTGTTCTCATATCTGCCAGCAGGGAGCTACTAAACAACAGCGACCGCCGCCCGCTTGCAGCATTGTCTTATACGGCAATATGCAGTTTATGGAACTTATTAAACGTGTATACTAGCATCAACGTGTATTATTTTTAAATGTCACACCTTCTTGACTCTTGAACTGAATAAAACACATGTACGTATGGAATAGATCTACGATGATGATGTACTTGACCAACAGACCTACGAATCGAAAATAATAAGCTGGACCTGAGCAGCCGAAAACGTATATGATTTGACAAACGTAGTATGCAAGCTGATAAAACACAGACAAAGACAATAGGTAGAATTAATAATTGTTTCACTTCGTCTTTCAACCGATTTCGACCGAAGCATAAATTTATTACGCACCACTTAACATCGATTCATCATTTCATATGCGGACGACGAATTCGTATTTTCGCCACCGGTAGCGCCTTGGCTTGGGTTAGGAATTTGGCATGTTGGTTTCGCGTCGCGAAAACGATTAAATTTACGATGTAACGGAAGCATGTAATTTCACCCAAGTGTTATATTGGTACTGCATGTAAAATGCATTTAAAACGGTTGATCTGATTCTTACGCGAGGCATATTTGTGAATCTCGATTGCAATTTACAAACCGTCGAAGTGAAGCCAGCGACAGCGATTGATGTCGGCGGCAGCGCAAAACAAACAACACGTTGATACTCGTTCATTGACATTGTTCACCGAATGTTTCTTGAGAATTGTCAAAGCAATTCTAAGTAGGTTTAAGCGGGCCCATTTGACATTTTCCCCTGGCGGCAGAAATTCGGGGTCCACGACCGACCGCGTTATATCCGAATCCGCGTAATAACGGGGCGCGTTATAACGAGGCGCGACTGTACACATACTAATACTGGGTGTTACAAAGTTTATTTAGTTACAGTTTCATAAGAATTTGCTTTAAGAAAATATATAATTATTTCTTTGACTAATAATGCTCATTAAAATAAAACATATTTTGCTGTTAACTCAATTTCTGAGGACTGTATGCTGCTTTCTCTTTAGACTTGGATGTTTCCCTGATTGGCCACCAAGGGGCACCACTACAGAAATGTAATTCATCCCACCTGCCAACCAACACAATGAATGCCCCCCTGCCTCTCAGTCTCATGGCTCCACACAGACCCTTATTCAGTCACCTTGTAAGCAACATTCTAAAGGTAAAGGAGAAGTAGAATGGTCTTCTAATAGCAACTATTGAGGATACCTTAAACTTTGAGTAAATCTCAACAGTTGTGATTAGAACATTGTTACTTCATTATTCCATACCAACTTGATGGAAATTTTTTTCACGGGTATAACGAGAGTTTGTAAGAGTGGGGTAGGGTGTATTTCCTATGGGAAACGGTTGCTATCTATTAGCCCAGGCTGCAAAAATACTTTCTAAAAATGTTTGGTTGTCACTCTACTTTCCTGAAAAAGATGTATATTTGATTGTGCATGGTAGTTCAGGGTTTTGATTAAAAATGATTCATATTTCACTACCGTATCTTCTCTAAACGTAGAACAGGTTGTTCTTGTTTCCATGAGGTTGCAACCTATGCCATAATGGTGTAACCAACTGTGGTGTTCAATAATATAAGGGCACCTGTTACATAAAGGTTGGATGACACCACAACTGTCAGTCTAGCTGAGCTGTGTATTTTTGGTGGCAGTTTCCATGGGAAGTGAAGAGGGGCAAAGGTTACTCTCTGTGATATATCACTTTCACTGATTGGGTGATGTGCATGTGTATTCCAAGTGTACTGGTTGGGACTGCTTGTATTGCATGTTTGGTGCATGTCTGTTTGTATGTCATTGGTTTGTGAGCAAAGGGTTTCTTACTACTCAAATGTTGCTTCAGTTGCAGGTGCAAACTTACCATCTTCCCAGTGTGTCTACAGTCTGTCATCTCATCTGTTGCAGTCATTCAGTCAGTTATGCAGAACCCAGTGCAACATCGCTTAATTAACTTAAATCACTGTGCACGGGATGATCCCAAATGCTAAGCCTGAATCAGAGTAGCACAGATAAGCTAGCTGTTACCCTTGCACCATTTGGGACCGGGGTCTCTTGGTGTGAAAATAAAAAAATATTGCATTATGTTTCAGTGGGTAAATGAACGTGTTGATGGAGCTAGTGTTCTATTACATGGCAATCAATAAAATGGCAGTTCACAATTGACAGTGATCTTTGAAAAACTAGAAAGAATGTTACTTTAAAGGTGTGGAAAAGTCTTACTTTAATTGAGGGCAAGGGAATTTAAAAATATAAAAATCTGGGAAATTATGGGTGTATGTTAAAGTTTGTGAAAGTAATTAAATTGTTTTTATTTTGTCAAACAGTTTGTTCTCATAACATCATAGTAAGTAGTGTACACAATACTGATTATGAAAGTAGGAAATATAGTCAACCATTTATAGGTGTAGTGAGGTCATTGAAAATAAAATGAAATCCTTGTTTAAATTAAATAATTTCACATGTGGTAGAAGCAAATAGTTTATAGCTGAGTGCAGAAAACACCTGTTTGCACAGGGATGTACTGTTGTGAGGTGTATAATGAGCAGTCTTAATGATTGGACATTCTATTTATGTAACACCAGTTGAATGGCCAAGTACACTTTGTGTGAGTCTGTGTTCATGTATACACATGCCTGGAGGAACAAAGGGTTGATTAATAGTTGTATGTATTCTGTGTTCCAGCCATGCATGACGTCTAACAGGATTGCCATCCAGGGTGACAACCTCCTGGTGCTGTGTGTACAAGGAAGCCAGAGTTATCATTGATGTGTTTTTTTAACATATTTACACAGCTACTGTTACACAGTAAATCTTTCACAGGTGTCAGTTCAAGCCACATTCATTCCTGACACACCAGTTGTTGATATTGTGAATCGGATGACCCAAATCTGTCGTGGTCTTTGTACCTGAGGTAGGTATTGTGGGTTGTTGGCCTAACTGTGGGGTAGTCCACACCTCTGTGTAGTTTGACTTTTTGCACAGCTCCAATGCAGAGCCCGGATGCAGCCATTCCTTGCTAGATAGCCAGTAAATTGTGCAAACTGCACTTTGGACAAGTTCACTAGGGTAAGGCATCAACTTTCCAAATACACAGTGGCATGCCCCTGAGCCACTGTGTTTTCTCAAGGTCCAATCACAGCTGCAGCACAGTTCTAAGATGTATTAAGAGGATTTGTATTTGCGCCAGTTTGTTGTTGATTGTAAGTATCTATTTGGAATTAGACTAGCATGTCAGTTTCTAAATTCTAGCGTTTCAACCGGCAAGTGTCTTTGCACTTGTAATCTATGTGTAATTTGTTGTTTACTTGCTGCATAGAACAGTTTTGTGTGCGATTTGTAGGTAATCATATGTGGTTTTCATGGATTTTATCAGTAGGGCCTAATGATAGGTATTTGCACCTCTCCTGTGCCTGTGACATAAAACTAACACAATAATGTCAATTAAAAGACTTATATTATAAAAATAACAGTATTTTGTGACATTAAATATATGTATATTATACATCCATATTACATTTGACTGTTTAGTTTGTTTGGTAATTGATGAAGTTAGGTGATTTGTAGAATGAACCAACGATTGGAAGGGTTGTTTACAGAAGAGAGACTGCAACAATGCTGCTTTGAAATATTTCACTTCAGCCAGCCCCTTTCTGTTCTCTTACCAAGTATACATTCATAACCTCGATGATCATTACCAAGTATATGATCATTACCAAGTATATGATTATTACCCCAATATATGATCATTATCTGTGTCAATGGTCTCTTGTGTTACCATTTCAAAGGTTGAATTAGAATGTGTAAAGATCTACGTTTGTACCAGTTGCTTTTGCTTTATAAATATCTGCAGGTTTAAATTAACTTTGGAGAATGTAGGTGAATGTAGGAGGTGACTATGTCTGCATAATTATTAACATTTAGTGTGGTTGGTGTGTCATGTATATCTAACAACAAGTGTGTATTGCATGTTTTATCAAAGTTGTGTTATTTTATTATTCACTAATCGTGTGTTATGAATGAAACTCTGTGCAGAATAGGGCTTGTTTTTACAACAAGCCAACATTTAGTGTTGATTGTAGGTCAAATCCACCTCAAGGGACCTTTGTGAACTCACCACCTGTGGTCATTGTCCTTTCATTGGCCTGTTCAGTACCTACTGACCACAGACATAAATAGAACATCCTTTATTAAAACAAGACTGCTGACCCCTTATCAGTAGACACATTGTAAGATTCTCGCTTCTCTTAAGGGCGCATGCATTCGTTGAGAATACTCACAGTTGTGTAGTAAATGTCTTTGTCGCTCGCGAGATCGTCTAGCTGCTTACTGATAATACCGCAGACGATCAGATCTGTATAATAAGCCCTGAACGCATCTTCCAGGTTCGCAAGATTTTATTAACGCAGAAGTGTTGATCGTACAACATAGACTGGTTCTCTACCACTGTTCTTCTGTCTCCCATTTAACATTTAAAAGTCTTTAATAAATTTAGTTTTCTAATGGTAAGGTAGGTATGGGCCGGCGTGGCCCATCCTTGCCGATAATTTTGAGTCCAAATTGAACGAGGTGCGTGGTAATTTAGATCGCGTGCACCCGTTGCTTTATGAGTCTATTTCTGGCCTATTTATACCAGAGCTTTCAGAAGAACCCCGCCTCAGTGGAGGCGCGGTTAACCATTTTAGGAAATCGAGAAAGCCGTTATTGGCCGATGTCCATATACAACCGTCATCCCCGTACATGCTGGAAATGACCGTCGTATGCAAGGTATCGGGTCACCTTCTGATCCCCCCCAGGACTGGGAGACCTTGTGTCCTTGGGGACGGTCAGTTGCCAACTAAACTAGTTTCTTATGGCCTGCATTCTAAATCGGGTACACATTTCTCCCGTTTGACAGTCCAGTTATTATTACAGTCGGGGTGACTCTACCCCTCCCTACTGTGTATACTAAACAATAAGCAAAGCTGTAAACTGGCCAGAAACTAGCTTGCCTTACATAAGTTGTATCAACCTGGGTTTTCTTTATGCTAACGTTAAATTATTGATTAAATAGATTTAACAAGATTTAACAAGATTTGCCATCCAAGCCAAAGGCCCAGATGGCATGTGGACAAGGAAGCCATTGGCTTATCGAGAGTCCAACAATGTTCATCTACTTATAAGCCGCCCTCCTGAGATATGTGTCAACCTTGTTTTTAAACATATTCGCGCTGCATGCAGTTACACAATCTGTAAACAATTTGTTCCATTCATTTATTGTCCTCTGTGAGAACGAGTGCTTCCTGATGTCCAATCTACACTGATCCTTTACTAATTTTACCTCATGTCCTCTAGTTCTGCTATCCTTCTTGAGTGAGAAAAACATATTTCTATCAATATTTTCAAACCCATTCAATATCTTAAAAACTTCAATCTGATCTCCTCTTAACCTCCTTGTCTCTAGAGTTATTTAACCACATTCTTTCAGGCGTTCTTCATAACTAAGGTCTCTAAGTTCTGGAATCATTTTAGTTGCTCTCCTTTGTATGCGTTCAAGCGTATCTTTATCCTTCTTACGGTATGGTCTCCATGCTTGTATACAGTATTCTAAATGAGGTCTAACTATTGCTTTGTAAAGAGGTATAATTAACTTTTTTCCCTTGTATGTTATGTTTCTTCTAATCAATCCAAGAATTTGATTACCCTTTGAAGCTGCAATACCACACTGCTCTGAAACTTTCATATCAGCGCTTATTGTAACTCTTAAGTCCTTTTCTTTTACAGTAGTACCCAGAACAATATTTCCCATTTTATGGTTTACATTCAAGTTCAATATGTCTGCAATGACCACTATCTCTGTTCTTACAATTTTAGGCTGACCAAACCTTACATTCCTCCCAAGTCCAAATTGAACGAGGTGCGTGGTAATTTAGATCGCGCGCACCCGTTGCTTTATGAGTCTATTTCTGGCCTATTTATACCAGAGCTTTCAGAAGAACCCCGCCTCAGTTTAGGCGCGGTTAACCATTTTAGGAAATCGAGAAAGCCGTTATTGGCCGATGTCCATATACAACCGTCGTCCCCGTACATGCTGGAAATAACCGTCGTATGCAAGTTATCGGGTCACCTTCTGAAACCCCCAGGACTGGGAGACCTTCTTGTGTCCTTGGGGACGGTCAGTTGCCAACTAAACTAGTTTCTTATGGCCTGCATTCTAAATCGGGTAAACATTTCTCCCGTTTGACAGTCCAGTTATTATTACAGTCGGGGCGACTCTACCCCTCCCTACTGTGTATACTAAACAATAAGCAAAGCTGTAAACTGGCCAGAAACTAGCTTGCCTTACATAAGTTGTATCAACCTGGGTTTTCTTTAAGCTAACGTCAAATTATTGATTAAATATGTCTGCAATGACCACTATCTCTGTTCTTACAATTTTAGGCTGACCAAACCTTACATTATGATAAAATGATGCAGGCATGGACCAGTGATATACATGCTGTTGCACAGCAAGAACCCACTGGAAACACAGTTTTTATACTATACAGCACCCAGTCTTCATCATATATCCATAGATATACAGTACTAATAAGATATTATTAATATATATATATATATATATATATATATATATATATATATATATATATATATATATATATATATATATAATATATCATACCAGCATCTACTAAATAACTTTAATTAATGAGTGTAATATATGTACAATGGGTTAAAATACATGTCTCGCGATAACATTGCATTTATTACAACTTACTAACTAATTAAACTGATAAAATAAACTAACTATTAAAATGATGCAAAACCAAGTTTCTCGGTCACTGCACAATTTACACTCCTGATACTGAAGGTACCACATCAAGGAGTGGGCCAGTAGAAATACAAACAGGACAAGTGAGCTATTTGCAATTCATAGTGTCCAGTGTAAGATAAGATGATACATAAACATCTATGAAGTACAATAGTTCCACAATATTGTCTGTAAATACATGTTATCTTATTCAGTATTAATATATAGTAATACTAATGTTTATTCATAAATTCCCTTGCATACATGTAGGTATGAATGTAAAACTAGTACTCTACATGCATAAACCCCTAACAACATCAACTCAACAGTCAACAGGACGGAGGGAGGGAGGGAGGGAGGGAGGGAGAGGGAGGGAGGGAGGGAGGGAGAGGGAGGGGATGGAAAGGAGAGTGAGATGGTCCGAGAGAGAGCAGTTATTGCACTGTTGTTTACAAACAAGTCTTGGGCACTGCTGGTCTGTGCTAGGGAATAGTCAAGATCAACCCTCTCACAGCGCAATTAATCAATAACTTCAAAGGGAGAGAGAGTACCAACCTGATCCTGGCTACAGTTACCTAATATGTTATTACATGCACAATCTATCCATGCATGGTCTAATGCATGTTCGTGCTGACAATCAACTAAACTATTTTTGTACAATTGAGGATTTGCAAAAAAAAGTTAGATCCTTCCTTCTGTCGATTCGTACAGCTGTAAGCAACACACGAAATAAACATATTCGTTGTCCTACAACTGTCTCCAGCAAGCCTCCAAAATGTTTATGTCTTGGAGAGTTTAACACTAATGCACGATGCTCACTCAAATATGAACAACCCAAACTGCCAACACTAATAACACAACTGCTGGGATCACCCTCACCCAAATGATTAATCAATCTGGTGGCCTTGCCTCATTAAGAACACATTATAATGACAAATATCTTCAAGTTAATTGGCTCCTGATGTCATTGTCACTGGCTACTAGCCCGATAAGTTTATACTTCTCTAGTAGCCACCTCATCTTCATTGATTTTGTTTGCCTTATATTGTACATGATGATGGTAAGCTGGAAATACATGTAGTTACTTACTTGCATATGTTAGACAATTATTTGTAACATGCTATGTTCACACTATAAACAGTACTACCCTATGTGTCATGCAGTGGATGCAAGTGTTTCTGCTGTGCAATGAAATGCTGGCCAGTGGTCCACGCCCGCTTCACGGCAGTGAGCTGGCTTATCGCTCTTGTTTATAAGGGGGATGATTAATGATGCAACTCTACCGAATAAACCGAAAAACCAGAAATTTCTATTAAACACAGCTGAACAGGGTTTGAGTGACTATGATTTATACCATAACATCGATAAGCAAGGACGAAGTGTTTGTATATATACCCACAAAACACTAAACGCAAAACCCTTCGTATCTTTAGGAACCAACTTTCAAGAATCGATATGGGTTGAGATAAAATTAAACAAAAAAGACACTTTTCAGATAGGATGTGTATATAAAAGCCCGGGCAGCTCTGGCACCAATAATGACCAATTAAATGAACTGATTAGTGAGGCAATGAGCTATAAACACTCACATCTTCTCTTGCTTGGAGATTTTAACTACCCCAACATAGACTGGCAAAACTGGTACACACTCTCAGAGAATACTAATAGCCCAGAAACTAAATTTAAAGAAGGAATAAGAGATAATTTCCTCTTCCAATATGTCACACTCCCAACAAGGGGGCGATTAGGAAATAAATCGAACATTCTTGATTTAGTTTTCACCAATGAAAAAGGTATGATAGATGATACAGTGTATGAAAGCCCATTTGGTAAGAGTGATCACTCTGTCCTCATCATTACATTTAGGTGCTATGCAGAAATAGCAAGCCATACTCGACTTAAATATTATTACGACCAAGGGGATTATAATAGTATGAAGACGAAACTATACCACACAGACTGGGGCGAGATACTTGGCACGAGCACTATAAACCATCAATGGTTAGGTTTTAAAGAATATATTAAAAAGATAGAGGATGAATTCATCCCTCATCGACTTGTGAGTAATATTAAGAGACATAAAGGAAAAGTACCCCTAAACAAGGAATCATTAAGAAAATTAAGAAAAAACACACTTTATGGAAACGTTATGTGGAGACAAAAGAAGGAAAATACTATACTGAATATTGTAGGGCTAGAAATCAAGTCCGTAAATTAACGAGGAGGATACAGAAGGAATTTGAGATGAAGCTAGCAACAGAATCTAAGACAAACCCAAAAGCAGTATGGAAATATATGAACTCCAAAACCAAGAATCGGGAAGGTGTTTCAGATCTGAACACAGACCCTAAAGATCCTAAATCTAGACTCACAGATTCTGATAGGGAAAAGGCAGATGTCTTAGGAAAATTTTTTTCAAGTGTTTTTACTATAGATCCAGATGGTGATATCCCTCATGTTCCACCAGTGAAGTTAAGGCACAACATGGAAGAATTGACTATTGATGAGGAAATGATTAAAAAAAGACTTGATAACCTTAATGTGTGTAAATCGGTAGGGCCAGATGGTGTTCATCCTAGGTTGTTGAAAGAACTATCTAATCATCTATGTAAACCACTAGCTAGATTACTAGTCCACATGACCAGCGTACACTACAGAACGACTTAGATTATTTAACATCTTGGTCAAGTAAATGGTTATTAAGGTTCCACCTAGATAAATGTAATTTAATGCACATAGGGAAAACAATACAGGAAGAGTATGCATACAACCTGAAGATAGATAATACTGTCCATGAATAAGGAGGAATAGAAGAACAAAAAGACATTGGGATTATAGTTGATTCAAACCTAGAATTTGATAAACACATCAACCAAAAAATAAACAAAGCAAATAGTATCATGGCAGTTATTAGAAGGTCCTTTACAACCCTAAATCAACATAATTTTGTGCCATTATATAAAGCTTTAGTTAGGAGTCATCTAGATTATGCAATATCAATATGGTCCCCTTATAAACAGAAATACAAAGATGCCATCGAAAATGTGCAAAGACGCGCAACAAAACAGCTTCCTGGTATGAAGAATATTTCTTACGAGGAAAGACTTCAGAGATTGAAACTTCCTACACTTGCATATAGACGAACTCGTGGTGATATGATTGAGGTATATAAACTGCTCCATGGGATATATGACAGTGATGTATCTAACATTGTAAAGCTGCACAAAGACAGTAATACAAGGGAAGGAACAAGGGGTCATAGTTTGAAATTGTTTATAGAACGTGCTTGTACAAATGTTAGAAAAGAAAGCTTCTCACTTAGAGTTACCAGATTATGGAATGATCTACCGGAAGTAGTTGTAACTGCCCCAAGTGTCAACTCATTTATAAACCGTCTAGATATACATTGGAGTACTGAGGAGTTTCTCTACAACTACAAAGCTGCCTTGCCAGGAAGTCGTAGAAAATTCCATGGAATAATTGAAGATCTCACCACCGAGGCCACCGCCTACTGTCAGGAAGAACCTAAGTAAACCTAAGTAAGTAAGTAAGTATTATAAAAGTGACTCACCAGAGATAAATTGTCAATATACATATACTGAGCCGGGAGAAGGTCGCTTGCATGTAACAACGTGTGTCGTCTTTTCCGGCCCAGGGCGAACTGCACAGACTAATTTCTCAAACTCGCTCAGATTATTAAACTGGGAGCGACATTGGGCACAGCGCCCCCTAGTGACTAGCCTAACAAATAATTATATAAACAGCTAAATCCAACAGGGTTACAAATAGTGCACACAGACCAGCATCAAAATGTCTGGAAAACATTCCTGAAATTATATTTAAATGTGGGTGTGTGTGTGTGTGTGTACGTGCGTGCGTGCGTGCGAGCGTGCGAGCGTGCGTGCGTGCGTGCGTGCGTGCGTGCGTGCGTGTGTGTATTTAAATGCAAGGATCATAGTAAATAAGAACACCGAATTAAACATTATGGTAGAAGATGTTGACTCGCAGTTAATAAGCATAACCGAATCATGGACCAACAAAGGACTGACGAGATACATACTGCTTAGGAGAGATCGATTAGGAAGAAAGGGGGAGTTATTTTTATTAAAGAATTCATTCAGGCCTACGAAATTAAATTAGAAAAGGAAGCAGTTTGCGTGAAGCCGTTTGGTTTGGTAACTATTGGGTTAGTTTACCAAAATCTAACCATAGACGAAGAAGATAACACAAATATACAATACGCTATAAAATAAGTGGGTAAAGATATTCTTTAAATGTTGTACTAAGGTCATGTCCGTCTGGAGTCTTGATTTTAGAACCTGCACGTCATTGATACAAGGAAGAACGGTTACAGTATATCATCCGAAAGACACGTGATTCCAAGTTCTTTGCCACGTGCTAAGTGCTAGATAAGTAGGTATGCTTTGTGTGAAAATACGAAGTGGGCTGGCGGCGTTGTGTTCTAACTCATAACGCCGTTGTGAGTCTATCTGAGCCACGGCGTCGTAAACGGCGGTTAAACTCATTGAAACATCAACAATATGTTCAAAAGGTGCAGTGTTGCACAGTAACCCTGGCTAGTTATTTGTAATCGTCTGGTGTTACTAAACAACTATTTAACCGTCGCCGTTGTGGCTATATAGGCAAGAACAAGGAACAAAGCTCCATCAAGAAAAGTCATATCGAAGTAGGTGAGCCGACATGATTAATAACGTGAAGTTGTGATTCAAGGCAGAGTTTGTCACGTGCTAGGTGTTCAATGCTGTAATTTTACAACCTCGTTCGCCGGACATTACAAATGATATCTTCACGTGTAGACTCTTGAAGTACGCGAGACACCAGTTGTACTAAACACGTGTAAACTCGTTTGTTGTAGACGTCTTGGAGAACTCGCACAGGAGAGTAGCCTCCGACATCCCCTGTGACATTGGTCCCCCGCAGTGATACCCCTATCGACTCCACGTCGGAGAGGGAGAGGGAGAGGGAGAGGGAGAGGGAATATGAATATACAACATGTTAAATCACAAAATAATCTGTAAGGAAGGAGATGAAGATTGTATTCTGGTTTGCTCACGCACGCACGCACGCACGCACGCACGCACGCACGCACGCACGCACGCACGCACGCAAATAGTTAATTAATTTCTTGCTATGTCTAAAAATGGTACATAATAAATGTATATATAGTACAGTGTATATATTGATTGCTGAGCTTTCATTTGACATATTGCACACTGCAATCGCTGCAAAATAGTTCATCTTGTTCAATTCAATTCAAGTACTTGGATGGCAATCTTGTTAATTCTTGTTGTTTAGACTCTCGCTCGCCTTCGTGAGTTCCCAGTGAAGAAAGTCTGGCCTCAGATCGCGTGATCTCAAGTGTCAAGTAATTATTCTCCAAACAGCCCAACAACTAACGCAGGAGTTTGGACCAACGACTTTTAGTGTCTCTTCCGAAAGACACAGGTATAGTGGGGTGAACGAAATTGCCCAAGCTTCGAAACGGTGGAGGTGGAATCGAGCCAACGTACGTCCTCTCGATCGACAGACGGGTCTAACCATTAGACCACCGCTCCCCTTGTCTCGCTGTTATACCCACATTTTGTGTCGCGTGCCAGCAGCCAATCAGCGTCATAATCGAGAATCTACACTAAAATTGTTTTGTCTGATTAGACTTTTTAGTCTGACAGTTGTGTCAATATAATCAAAGTTTAAAGTTAATTCGAATTGCATCCTGTAAACTGATTAAAGTTCACTCTTATTTTATGAATTAGCCAAATGCCTGGACTACACCGTAATCAGCTAATTATGCATGCACACAGAATATGGGCGCGTACATAATATTATTGAAAAGTACACATTGCATCCAGGCGATGGATGATGTGTGTGACAAACGGTGGCTCCACAGCACGAGTCTGGATAATCGAGGCAAGGCGCTGTTTGGGTTTAACCGTGGCGACACACGGTGGACGGGGAACCAACAACACTGCGGTTTACTTCCTTTGAAATGATTACGGACGGAAACATTATAAAGACGGGCATTTCATGGTTAGGTCAGAAAGTAAAAGATCGGCTATATATATATATATATATATATATATATATATATATATATATATATATATATATATATATATATATATATATATATGTATATATATATATATATATATATATATATATATATATATATATATATATATATATATTGTGAACGTATTTATTACGACCGCATGGTTTGGTCATGGCGCCGGCACAAGACAAGTTATTGAACTCTGACAGTGAAACCGGGAGCATAGGTTTCTACATCCCTCCCAACTTTAGTGAGAAAAACACGTTCAATCGAGACGTAGCAAATTGTCCTATAAAAGAAATAATAATAGTTCTTGATTACTGTGTGTAAAGTCCAAACAAGAGCGTTATAAAAAAAACATATTACTGTTATCAACAAGCAAAAACTCTGCAAGTAAAGAACTAATAAAATTACAAATCCAAACGTTCAGTTTGTTTCCTGATACGTGCCGAACGTCGAGGCTCTGCTACAGATGCTGCAGCAGGCACAATGTCAGTTTGTTGACTTGCTGCGGGCGGCTTCGCTGGTGAGCGAAGCTGCGCATGTTGATCTGCCTCAGACTTTTCACCAAACTCGGTCACGTCCTCTGGGAATGTCTCCAACGGCGTAGGCTGGACCGATGGCGTCACCCGATTACTCGACAGTCTTCCTTGCAGCTGATCGCTGTGATGTCGTGCAATAGTGCCATCTTCTAGACGGACTGTGACGATACCGGCCCAGTCTGACGATGAATCGTGCCCGGTACCCAACTAGCAGTGTTACTGTGGTATCGTAGAGCATACACCAATTCACCAGGTTGGAAAATTCGAACTTTGGCATGACGGTCATGTTTCGCCTTCTGTTTGGTCTGTTCAGCTTCGACCTTTACTCCTACGTCTGGTCTGATCAGGTGAAGTCGGGTTTTCAGCTGTCGGTGCATTAATAGTTCAGCAGGGGCTATGCCCGTCGTGGAGTAAGGTGTGATGCGGTAATCGAAGAGGAAGCATGTTAGCTTGGTTTCCAAGTCACCTCCATGCATACGCTTTATTCCTTCTTTTACAATTCCAACGGCTCGTTCGGCTAGGCCATTAGAGGCAGGGTGGTGTGGAGCACTCATAATGTGCTTGATGCCATTGTGTCGGCAGAAATCTTGAAACTCTTCACTGACGAAACCAGTGGCGTTGTCACTGACGATGACATCAGGGATGCCATGAGTGCTAAACGACTGTCGCAGTTTGCTGATAGTAATAGCTGATGTTGAGCCTGACGTAAGGTGAGTGTCTATCCACTTCGAATGGGCGTCAATTACCACCAGCATCATTCTGCCCATGAATGGTCCTGCATAGTCGATATGCAGTCGCGACCAAGGTCTATCGGGGAATGACGATGTTTGTAGGGGAGCTGTTGTAGGTCTGGGCCGGCTACGCATGCATATGTTGCAGGTTTTGGCCGTATTCTCAATGTCTTGATCGATATCAGGCCACCACATCATACTGCGGCCTACGGCTTTCATGCGGACGATCCCAGAGTGTGCGTTGTGCAGTTCTTCCAACAGTGCTTGGCGGTAGGCACTTGGAATAATCACTCGTGTGCCCCACATGAGACAACCATCATGGATGCTGAGTTCATCTCTTCTTTGAGTGTACGGCTTCAGGAGTTCGTTATCGTCATGATCTGGAAATCCATCCCTCGTCCTGATGAAGACTTGTGACAAAACCGGGTCACGCGATGTTTCACGACGTATGTCACTTGCAGTGACAGGAGACATGTCCAAATACTGCATCGTCAGTATCGTGTCCGCTGGTACTGGTACATGTCTCGGAGCGCCACCTACCGGAAGGCGGCTAAGAGCGTCTGCTTGTGGGATGCTTTGGTCCGGCCTGTGGATAATCTGGTATTCGTAGGCAGCCAGTGTTAAGGCTCATCGCTGCATCCGTGGCGACAGCATCTGTGGAACGTCTTTCGTTTCTCCAAACAATCCAAGAAGCGGCTTATGATCTGTGACGATGGTACACTTGTGACCCCACAAATACTGGTGAAACTTCTTCAGTCCCACTATGACGGACAGACCATCTTTGTCAATCTGAGTGTAGTTTTTCTCAGCATGCGAGAGACTTCTGGAGTGATCCGCTATGGGTTTCTCTGCACCATGTTTCATGACGTGAGCTAGAACGGACCCAATGCCGTATGGAGAGGCATCACAGGTGAGTACCAACGGTTTGGAGGATTCAAAGTGAGTCTTGACCTGTGGGGAACTCGGCATCTCTTTCGTCTTGTTGAAGGCCTCTTGTTGTGTTACATTCCTCCAGTACCACTTGGTGTCTTTCTTTAGCAACTGATGCATGGGGGCCAGCATCGTCGCAAGATTTGGCAAGAAACGACCATAGTGATTCACCATCCCAAGGAATGAGCGTAACTCGGTTATGTTGGTGGGCGCTGGAGCATCACGGACTGCTGACAGTGTCTCACCGGACGGATGTATGCCTTCGGCATCGATCCGATGACCCAAGTAATCGACCTCGTCACTCAAGAATTGACACTTGGATTCTTTCAGGCGGAACCCAGCTTGATCCGGTCGTTCGAGCACGCGATCAAGTGTCTGCAAATGTTCATCTTCTGTTGGTCCTGTCACCAACACATCATCTAAATACACCATTGTGTTCGGTATGCCCTTCAAGAGCGAGTCCATGACACGTCGGTTATGCTAGGTGCTGATGACACTCCGTTCGTTAGTCGCTTGTATGTGAAAAGACCTCGCGGCGTGTTGATGGTGACGTACTTCCGACTGTCAGGATGAAGCTGGATCTGTTCATACGCGTGACGCATGTCGAGCATCGTGTACGTGGTACCGTTCCCAAGCTGTGCATACAAATCCTCTACTCGGGGAATAGGATATCTATCCAGTTTGGCTACTTGGTTCACGGTGAGTTTGTAGTCACCACAGTGACGTACACTCTTGTCTGCCTTCATTACTGGTACCACAGGGGCGGCCCAGTCCGAGTACTGGACGGGCTCTATGATGTCCTCAGCCAGGAGTCGATCAATTTCTTTGTCCACCATGTCTCGCATTACATAGGGCAGTGGTCGCGACTTGTAGTACTTGGGGATTGCCTCATTGTCTACGTAGATCTTTGCAGCTTCTGTTTTAACTGCTTGGTGCGAGTCTGTAAACCCGATGGCGTACTTGTCCAGTACAGCCTGCAGTTGAGGTTTCTGCTTCCGTGTTGAGTGTGATGTATTCAACTGATGAACCACAGCCCAGTCCAATTTGAGGTTACTAAGCCAGTTACAACCAAGTAAGCTTGGACCGTTGCCAGGAACGACCATGAGCGGAAGCTGATGTTGGTCGCCAGTTGTAGTTTCTACCATGACGTTGATGACACCCATGATCTTCACCCACTGTCCTGTATATGTGCGAAGCGTGTCCTTTGTGGATCTCATGTTAGGCCGTGCCGAGTTTCGCCAGTGTTTGTGCAACGTTTCTTCGCTGATGATTGAGAGAGTGGCACCTGTAGCTACTTCCATCAGAAGCGTCTTCCCATCTACTTGTATTTGGGTAACGATCGGATCTAGACGTGGTCCCGTCATACTGAACATGTTGTATGTCGCTCCAGTGTGTTCAGATGGGACACAGTCTTGTATCGGTGCCGTCAGCTGATGAGTGCGGTTTCTTTTCCCTTTTTCAGCTTTCTGTTTTGCGAAACAGTTGCTCATGATGTGTCCATCATTGTGACAATATCGGCATTGAGCATCCTTGTAGTGACACTCGTCCGCCGAATGAGATGTTTTGCCACATCTGAAACATGGTTTCTGACGATTCTGAGAGGGTGGTTTCTTCTCCCAATTTCTCGTTGAATGCTTGCGGGCGGTCACTTTGTTTACACACTTTGTACTGTCGTGTGCAGCAGCGTTTAACTGAGCAGTGTTAACAGCAGCTGATTCCATGGCAAGTGCCATTTGTAGAGCCTTTTTAAAATCAAGATCGGCTTCTCCCAACAATCGTCGTTGAATGGCCGAATCTGCTACATCACAAACTAACCGGTCCCTCAGATTTTCTCCCAGGATCAACTGAGCAATCAGCTGCGCACCAACCTTCGTTTGACCAGAGCTAGTGAATACACTAGCTCTGGTTTGACCAAAATCACAGTTTCTGACCAGATTTTTCAGTTCGGCTACAAAGTCACCTACTGATTGTTCCTTCTTCCTGTACGCAGAATAGAAGTTGTGCCGCTGCAAAATTGTGTTTGGTTTCGGTTCAAAATGCGTTTGTAGCAATTTGCGCAGTTCAACGTACGTCAGGTCAGCCGGCGAACGTGGCGATGCCAGGCTGCGTAGCAAAGTATAAGTTTCGGCACCCACGGCTGTTAAAAGTATAGCGCGACGCTTACTTGCGGCGGCGTCGTCAATGTCATCGGCCTTAAAATAAACCCTATCCTGTCCTGGTAGGAAGACCAATCCTTCCTTGTAAACTCCGGCAAGTTGCCGTGCCGTGACATGTTTTGAATGCCTGTTGTTGTTTTTCATGAAACCAATTTGACGCGTTATAGTTTTCCGTGACTTTTGCGGGAAAACTGTGATTACAGTCGGTCTCAGCGTAGCTTTGCTTCCATTTTGCTAACCTTCTATGTGCAGTGATGACCACTGATAATCAGAGTATACTTCCTGACGTGAAGTTTTCATCCTCGTCGCCAAATGTGATGTATTGAAACGCATTTATTACGACCGCATGGTTTGGTCACGGCACCGGCACAAGACAAGTTATTGAACTCCGAACTCTGACAGTGAAACCGGGAGCATAGGTTTCTTCATCCACTACACACACACACACACACGTACGCACGCACGCACGCACGCACGCACGCACGCACGCACGCACGCACGCACGCACGCACACACATATAATATATATGTGTGTATGTATGTATGTATGTATGTATGTATGTATGTATGTATGTATGTATGTATGTGTATGTGTGTGTGTGTGTGTGTGTGTGTGTGTGTGTGTGTGTGTGTGTGTGTGTGTGTGTGTGTGTGTGTGTGTGTGTGTGTGTGTGTGTGTGTGTGTGTGTGTGTGTGTGTGTGTGTGTGTGTGTGTGTGTGTGTGTGTGTGTGTGTGTGTGTGTGTGTGTGTGTGTGTGTGTGTGTGTGTGTGTGTGTGTGTGTGTGTGTGTGTGTGTGTGTGTGTGTGTGTGTGTGTGTGTGTGTGTGTGTGTGTGTGTGTGTGTGTGTGTGTGTGTGTGTGTGTGTGTGTGTGTGTGTGTGTGTGTGTGTGTGTGTGTGTGTGTGTGTGTGTGTGTGTGTGTGTGTGTGTGTGTGTGTGTGTGTGTGTGTGTGTGTGTGTGTGTGTGTGTGTGTGTGTGTGTGTGTGTGTGTGTGTGTGTGTGTGTGTGTGTGTGTGTGTGTGTGTGTGTGTGTGTGTGTGTGTGTGTGTGTGTGTGTGTGTGTGTGTGTGTGTGTGTGTGTAAAAGCTATGCATGAACTACATATATTATATCCACCTCCGCCGTTTCGAAGCTTGGGCAATTTCGTTCACCTTACTTTGCCCGTGTCTTTCGGAAGAGATACTAAAAGCCGTTGATCCAAACTCCTGCTTTAGTTAAAGATTGGGCTGTTTAGAGTATAACTATTTGAGACTTGAGACAAAAGGCCCAACGTGCATAATTTGCCTTATTTACAAAATGTAAAAACCGCTTTCGTCACTTCCTAGGTAGTCTAGTGGTTAGGATTCGGCGCCCTCATCGCCGCGGCCGGGGTTCGATTCCCCGTCTGGAAAGCTTTATCACTTTGATATTTTTTATTTTAATTTCTGTATTCTCGTTGTTTTTACATATTAACTATAATAATAACATACTTGAAGAGATGCATAAAAACAATAAAGATTACAACAAGTGTGAAATATCCAAGTAGTTATCTCAATTGCACGTAGTATAAATTATATAATTATGCCTTCGCGTGTAACTTCGACATAACTATATATGCATACATTTGTAAGAAAAGATTAAACTATTACGATTTATTATTAGGAGGGCGATAACTGTTGTGTTTGTCTACATATTTATTAGAAATAAATTTGTGTGAATTCCTCCATTAAAATGTTTCTTCTAGTTAAGGATTCTTATAATTAAGAATAATTGTAATACCCAAATAAATTTATTTTAATATCAACAGGGTATCTCATTGTTTGGTTAAGTCACCAATATTGGCTAAAACCATTTACGTATTTGTAATGATCATATTTCAATAACTAATTATAAATCAATAACTGTTGCTATTAGTAATGCCTTTGCATACATACAGTCTGGACAAATCTCATACCAAAACCTTCATTCGCTTAATAAATCTACAGAAGTACCTTGTCAAAATCACTAGCACCTTGTCTCTACAATGAACATGCAACTAAACTACTACATAAGTTAGCATAATTAATAATACTTTCAAGCACACATCAAACCTGAGTATTACACACATTCAACAGGAGTTTTACTTAACGTTTAATTATTTTGTAGACACTATACAAAATGTTGATATACTAAACAAAGTGCTGCATTTTAGCTCATATGTAAGGGTATAAAAGAGTTTAATCTTGGTCCATTCTAGTATCTTTAAAAGCATGGCTGTGATATAATATGTATAGCAAAGATAAGTAAAAAAATATGGTATGCAACTCGAAACCTTATGTTAGTACGATATCCGGTTAAAAAAAAATTATTTACAGTATTTTGTGGTGACTTGAAAGACCAGCTGTCAGTACAAGAGTGATACAATTCATATGCACATTCTTATATACAGGTAGTTACAAACATTATTTCACATTCAGTTCTATGACCCGAAGGAATGCCATACTGGCTGTCCCACACTTCATCACTTCTTGTTGGCACATATACTGCAAATACTAACTGCAAAATCTTAAGACATTTTCAAAACCTGCTTTTTTCATCAGTGTAGATTTAAAATTTCCCTGGACCATGTTGAATGTACTGAGATTTTAAAATGATTTCCCACTGACTATATTCCCTGTTCTGTAAGGGCTTGGTTGGGTTGCATAAGCTTGCGTGCCCATCTATGCAGCATGTAATCAATATAAAAGGTTACCACTGTACAGCAATGCAAGCCAGAAAACTAAACTGTTCTGCAGGGCAGCTGTTCATCATGGCCGAACTGAACTATTCTGCATGTGGGGCAGCTGTTCCACATATCTGAACTGAACTCTTATGCATGTTGGGCAGCTGTTCCACATGGCTGAACTGAAGTCTTCTGCATGTAGGGCAGCTGTTCCACATGGTCAACCACACTTTTGCAATTATTCTGCTAGTCAAACAGATCCTATGATAACCGCGGACACTGCCAGATGTGTAGTTCGCAGTCCCTGCTAACTTGGCATCCTGCATTGCGAAAGCAGACACAGCGATATTGCAGGCCATTCCAGCCAGTGGCCTCCTTTGTCTCGAGGTAGCTGCCTGTGCCACCGTATGTTGTACATTCCATGCCCATTACCACCAAATCCTGCAACAGAAAGGTTTTTTGAATGGGTAACAAGGCACGGATGGGTGTTAACTTGACACATAAATAATGTGCTTTAATTATATGAGACACTTGATTTAATATGTACACAACCCATCAACATCTCCATTTATTTGTAAGCATGACCACGCAGCGATTCCAATTTGCACAACGATTTATTACAACAAATACAAACTCAACATCTGGTAAAATACCTTGCTTATAAAATAGTCACAGCTGCGTAAAACTTAGCACAACTTAAAAGCAATCATAGAGAGTGCTACTTGCACACGTGCTACCCGAGCATATAACCTGAGTCTTCCACACAACCACCAACCCAAAACCTACCCGGAAGAAGACCACAATCCTCCTATGTCACCTGTTTTTATTCTAAGTGCCTCCCTTTCATCATGTGATCATGGCTTAAATGTATGTATTACTTCCGGCCCTCTAGTGAGTAATTACATACTGTGTGGTATGTATGTATGTATGTATGTATGTATGTATGTATGTATGCATGCATGCATGTATATATATATATATATATATATATATATACATATATATATATATATATATATATATATATATATATATATATATATATATATATATATATATATATATATATATATATATATATATATATAAGTAACCCATTACCTAGCAATGTGAATATGTTTAAAACCAAAATTGGCAGATATCTGATAAGGGTGGGATACACATAAAATTAATGTAAATGGTTGACATGATAAGCCAATGACTTCCTTGTCCACTTGGTATCTGGTGTTTTGTTTTGTAAGATCTTACATTATTGAAGTAGTGTTCACACGGAGGATTGTTGTCGAGTCAATATCTGAATTTTCAACATATTAATACAATAGTTAGTTTGTACAACTTGAGTGTAGTTCAGACTAATGTGAGCCAGCTGACAGCACTTTTTGAACACAGTTCAGTACAACTGAGTGTTGCAGTGTTACACTGTACTAGACGAGAGTGGAATAATTTTAACAGAGGTTAAGTTGTAAGTAATGTTTTGTGAAAAACTTCCAGCTGCTGATACAACCCAAATTAACAATGAGGAAATATAGTGTGTGTTTTGTTTTGTGTACTGTAATACGGCATTGAATGACTCTGTCTCTTACATTAGCTTCCTGTTGCGAGTGGGGTATCCATGCCGTCGTTGTGTCACTGACAGCTGCAGCAGCGCTTCCAGAACTATATTTATTGTGGCGATATATAGTGAGATTACCAACACCTGGTGGTCCCTGCAACAGAAACTAAGCAATCTCAACAAAATAACAATGACAGTGTCATTCAACCCAACCACAACACATAAGGAAAGCAAATAATTATCTCTTGGAAATTCTCGACCATGGTACTGTCTCGATTATGGTACTTTTTGTGACAATGTCTGTATTTATAAAATCAGTCGTTAAAAATATTGCATTACCTTAATTCAGAATTAATGACACAATAGCTGCGTTGAGGCTACATTGGTTTTTATTTTTACATATTGCAAGTACAGCTTCAAGAGAGATTACAAGACAAGTTTGAGAGGCCTGTACGTTACCTGCATCTTGCTGACAATTGACACCTGCGAGGTGACATTGTCTGCAAGACGCTGGAACTTGCGCTGCCAGTCACCCTCAACGATGGCCAACTTCTGCATCTGCTTGACCACATCCTTCTGTAGCTGATCAACCCCACTGGGGAGTTTGTGCATTGCTTCTACCTGAAACACATTTAGAGGTTGTGCATTGCTTCTACCTGAAACACATTTAGAGGTTGTGCATTGCTTCTACCTGAAACACATTTAGAGGTTGTGCATTGCTTCTACCTGAAACACATTTAGAGATTGTGCATTGCTTCTACCTGAAACACATTTAGAGGTTGTGCACTGCTTCTACCTGAAACACATTTAGAGGTTGAGCATTGTTTCTCTACCTGAAACACACATTTACAGCCTCTACATAGCATCTGTCTGAAACACATTTACATTCCCTTTTACGCCCACATGACTACCTCACCTACAATCAGCATTGTAGAGACATTTCTGAATTAACAAATATAGTGTCAAAACCAAAATATTACCATATTAACCTTCTATAAATGGAGTGAATGATATCATTTAGTTTACCAAGTGTGTTTTGTCACAGTTTGTAAATAAATGACATGTGCATGCTTTTTAAATTAACTATGTTTTCTTTCTTGACAGTGCACAATAATATAGATATATTATTTGGAATTTCATGACTCAGACAGAAACGCACATATCTCCATCAGGAAATATTGACACACTTTTTTATAATTGTTTTAACTTTTGATTCAACATACTGATAACCCTAAACCAAAAGGCACATTTTCTGTATTAACATGTGACAAGTGTCTACCATGGCTATTACTAGGACTGTGGCCTAAAACATGCACCAGGTTGAATAATCTAGTAGTGCATACATGGTGTATGTGAAGAATATATCAGTTGTGATGTTTCACAGGATGATGCCTGGGAATAATACACCAATAATCCATGAACAGTGCACGTAAAGAATCCATAAACAGACCCACGATGCAGCAATAATTGCAGAGATTACCAGTGGTGATATTGTTACCTGCCCTCGTGTTCCCATTGCGGGTTGAAACATATGACAACCTTTCAATATATTGGTGACACAAATTATGCCAATACATTCATTATACCGGCAAATGCACACTTCACAACATTCCAAGAAAACACAGCAGTAATAAATGAATCTATGTTGCAGTGGGATTTTATGCTGGATAACAGGTCAAGAAATGTGACCTGAAGCATGCAGTTATTACTAATAGCCTGTAGGAGGGTAGACTCGTAGAAGCAGTGCAGCAAGGATTATATATGAACGATGGTTGTGAAAATAGTCGACTAATTACTCCCACGAGCGGAGTGATACATAACACTACATCAAGAACTGCGTGGCCTAGATACGGCCTTATTTGATCTCAATAATTTATTGTGGGTCACCGTAAAATCTCTGCTCAGCAAAACCTCAAGTATGATTGTTAATTAATTTGTGGAGTTAATGCTAGACTAGTTTTGTTGAACAGGTAATAGTTATGTGTGCTAAACAAGAGTTTCTGAGCCTGTTATTTTTTATTCCATTCACCTCATTTTAACACAGGTAGACCAGTCAGTCAAGTAGGGTCTATATACTGTTATGATGAAGTAACCCTGTGGTATATTAGGCCACAGGTTTTGTAGTGCAGCTTAATGTGGTCGATACTTGTAGTGGTTGGCTGCCGGAGACAATTAAATAGCATCGTTATCATTGTTTGCTAGTCTGGGAAAAATGCATCTGTGAATTATAGATATTACGTGTACTCGGTAGTCATCTTTTTACAACATTTCTTTTTGTTGGTGGATTCCGTGAGACACCTCCCCTTGTAGAGAGTTAAGTAACTTGTGGGATTTATCGTGAAAAGACTAGCAGTGATGCTACTCCTGTTCCCGACACAATGAACTGCATAAACGAAACATTCTCCCAACCATCAACATGTTTTTTAAAATGATCTTTTGGGTAAAATTGTAAAATGTGAGTACAACAGTTCAAGACACATTAAATATTTACATATTACAACAAAACTAGACCTGTACGACAATTCTGAATGGAACTGCGACATGTTTATATTGCATTTTTAACACTAAAATATCAGTTAAAAATTTGAATTTGTCATTCATTTTGAAGTTGTTCCCATCACCATCAAATAGGTTGACTCGCACTGATCTTTCCTGAATCAATCTTATTATAAAAACGTGATGAGCTGGAAGAACTGAAGAATATATAATGCAATTATGCTAAAATAACATAATGGACAAGCAGAGCAATTTGTGCAAACTGTAAAGCGGGCTTTGAAAGCTATGGCATCGTCATGGTAGACTGGATAAGTTCCTCCTGGCATATAGAAATGCTCCGCATGCTTTCACAGGAGAATTGCCAGCAGTGCGTTTCACGCGTAGACAGCTACGCACTCGACTTGACAGTGTGAAACCGGATAAACGACGGGAAAACAAACGGTTAGAGAAACAGATGGAGCGTGGGTCTATGTCGTGGACTACATGTGTAGTGATACATGTTCAGTGGCGAACTACGTGAGTAGTAATACATGCGTTTGCAAATAATGATCAGTTATGCGCCACCCCTAAGAACCACATGTATGCTATATATGTAGTGTCTGTGAATATACAACAATATTTCTGCATAAATGTCAAAAATATTTTTTCGAAAATGTCCATCGTAAAGGTGGCCCCTTACTCTGACGATGACTTGTTCAAGATATCATGCTTACATGTTCTGGTTTGTTCTGTCTCTGAGCTCAGGTTACTAAGGATTTAGGAGCTACATAAGTTTTATTATTACTTTTATTATTATTACTGTTACAGGAAGCTGGCCAAATATTGTTGTGGTCACATGACATATCACGTGTCCATCATAAAATATCAGAGGATTATTCTATCAACAGGTAAACAGGGAACTACGCACCGGTGCATATTCCGGAAACAAGAGCAACTATGCACCAGTGCGTATTCAGGATAAAAGGGAGTGTGGGTGTTAGTAAATAGAGTTAGCAACACATAGTTGTCTACCTGTGTGTCTATGTCATGGAATTGCAACCGTAATGCTCTCAGTGAATCATTCTGTCTAACAAACTTCACGCTCAAACTGTCCCACTGAAAACCACAATGCAACCGAGCAAATTACGTTGCATTAATATTCATGCTGCTTGCATTAGGATTTTCATGCCTGATTCTCTCATAATTTGTTGTTAAATTTAATATATTTGACAGTTTTTCAAATATGCATTCCTGCTTAAAATGTTTTTACTGTCAAGATTCCTAAATCAAATTTTACTTTATTTTAATAAAGAACTACTGCAACTTTAACTGAACAAATATTAAACATTGCACATTTACCTCAAAGTTATAATAACTAACTTATTCCAACTGTCATTGTAACAGCTCCGACAGATCCAAAGCAACTATATTTTGAGCTAAAACAAACAATTAATGTGAAGGGACATTTAAAAATTATTTCGCTCGTTTATAATAATATATTATTATATAAAAATTATATATAAATATAATTTCTAATAATTCTCACCTGACCTCTTAACTGAGTCAGTATATGGGATCTGCTGCTAAGCAACACCCCAACAAGGTCAGCTGTACCCTCAACTGTGGAAAACAAATTGTCTGTCCATTCCGACAGTTTTGTCATAATATTTTCGGATTGGTCATACTGAAACCACACATCAGACTTATTGGTATTGGAACTTCAGTATTTTATACTTGCACTCCTATATGTTTAAATTATGTGATTGTTTGAAAACTACCAGTATGACATACCTAATAATTAAGTAAAAATGAATACAGTTTAAAGTGCTCAATTTGTTTCAATTACAAAAATCACTGTGAGTTCGGGCAAACTCATTCTTTTATAATACATATCATGGACAAAATCTTATAGTTGCAAAACATGTAGATCTAACAAGATTGAACAAAACTGCCAACCAAAGAGTGGATAAATTTGACCAAGAATCCAACAATCCTTTATAAATGTGTAACCCTTCTCATGAGGTATATGTAATAATTATAAGATAAGCAATTTAAAAATTACTTTTTCTGTATGCTATGAACTTAAGCAAGGTAATCTGAAAATTAATCACTGATAAATGACCACCTTCGTATTTAACGCTGACAACATATCGTGTTGCCATGTACGGTTGCTATGCAACAGGTGAAGCTGTTTAGTGGCTCCATCTAGAGGACATAAAAAAATTATTATCTCTTGTGATACTCTCTTTGGTCAAGTCTGAATATCGTCAAAATGAAATGTAAAAGATCAGTGCGATGTAAAGTATCATGCAAGTTTGGGTGTTTCTGCAAAACCTTTATATTAAATTTAAAATTAAATATACTTGCAATGCTACAAGTACTGCACACAATTCACGATACTCAGGCACTTCAAGGGAATATACAATTTTAATTGGTTAAACGAATGACTGTTTTATGGATACTGCAAAACTAAATTCATTACAATGGACACTCTACACCTGTCCGTCCTGCTTGTCCTGCTCCTACACCTGACAGCTTTCCAGTACTGTCAGTTGTGGATGCAACATACGAACATTGATATGTATTCACCATCATAGAAGAAGCGAATGCAACACCTGAAGCAGGACAAGAAGCGGCAGGTGGGGCCGTAAGTGGAACAACAGGCGGAGCAGTAAGTGGAACAACAGGTGGGGCCGTAAGTGGAACAACAGGCGGAGCAGCAGCTGTCAAAGTTCCAACGAAAGGAAAACGAAGATCAAGTGGAATGTCGGCAGTGAAAAGTAGACGAGATGACACCGAGACTGAACTATTCGAAGAATATCTGCTCAGTGAAATTTCAAAGAATAAAGCAATGACATTTTGTTGGGAAGCAAAAACAGGTCTTGCTCGAAATGGAAAAACTTGAACAAGACTTGGACAAGTGAAATATGTGAACTGGCTTAAGCTAGACATGGAGTCAATTCCATTGTATCAATTCTATTTTCCAAAACTTGTTCTTGTTCTGTTTCTCTAGCTACATATATATGCTGTTTTGTTCCAATTAAAAAAATGTACAACACAATTGAAAATAATTGAAAATCCATTACATTTTCACCACACTTGACTCACACAGTGGACATTTACAAGAAATAAAAACAATTATTTGTTGTTCTTCTGCTTGATGTGTTAACAATTGAACAGCTATGCTGATTGAAAATTATTAACATAGACTTCTCTCATGTAGCAGTGATACTGATATTATGGTAGAACAAAAAATAAATGATAGCTGATATCAGACAATGATCCTCAAAAGAAATTGCTGATAACTCGCTCGCTCGCAGCTCTACCAGCAGCAACGCCGGCCCGTTGTGACATCGGGTTGTTGGCAGAACGAAGTTGCTCTGCCTCTCCATCAGAATCGGCATCTTCTGAAGATGTTTCAGAGTCAGGGTCGCTGTCACTCTCAGAGTCTGAAGGGACCTCCAATTTCAGCAGCCTAGCACGGTTGTGAAGCATGACACAGACTGTGATGACTTGACAAGCCTTGGCAGAAGCCAAACGCAGTCTGCGAAGACTGTGCCATCTTCTCCTCGATGGCCCTTTTAACAGCTGTACGTGCCGAAAGTTGTTGTCCTCTGTTGACGTATAGTGGGGTTCGGAAGAGGAGTGAACAGCCACGCATCATGTACCCGCTGTCACGGAGGATGATTCCTCTCAGAGGCTTTGTAGCTCGCTCTCAAACGCATCAAAGAGGGATGACTCGCGTAGGACGCGAGCATCGTGAACGCTTCCAGGCCATTTGGCTATGTAGTTGATGAAAAGAAGGTCTTCATCGCACATGACCTATGAATAGAATAACATCTCAAATTAATAAAAAGTAAAAGAAAAATGGCACACACCTAGCCGCACACGCAGCGACAAACAAGTATACATGTAGGCATACCTTTTATTGTTTTACTGTTCAACATGTAGAGCAAAACGTGGTAATGGTTCGAACACACGCAAACCTGCATATACCACAAATACACTTACACACGTGCATACATTTATATACACAAATATGCATAAAATACATTCATAAAAGTTTTACATGTTTACAAACATTCTACATACGCCATGCAAAGACACATATATGATGTTATTAATTATTAGTAATTAAATATAAACTGTGCATATTAATTAATTAATAATGAACAAGGAATAAATAATAAAACAAATACTCAACAGACATAGGCCTATATAAACACATGCAGGTTCTACGCCAACACATATGTAAGGTAATCTGACACATATCTAAAAATACAGAAACACACTCCCCTCACCTGAACATTGATGGAATGATAACCCTTCCTGTTGATAAATGCATGCTCATTCTCTGACGGAGCTTGGATACAGATCTGCGTTCCGTCAATGGACCCAACTACGTTGGGGAAACCATTAGTGTAATAAAACTTGGCCTTCATCCTGTCTGCTTGGCGCTGATTGGGCAGTCTAACGTGGTTAGGAACTTGACGGAGGAATGCGTCTGTAACTCGAGTCACAGTTCGGCTGACTGTCGACTGATCAATTCCTATCAGCTCACTACATACATCCTGAAAACTACCGCTGGCGTAATATCGGAGCGTGACAATCACTTGCAATAGAGGTGTCAACGAACCCGACCTATTTGCGATGTTGATGTCTCTCTCAATGTCGTCTGTGATTGCAATTATGTCATGCCGTCTGAATCTAAACTTTCTAAACAGCTTCTCATCATCGAATGCTTCAAACGGGTGGCTTCGATCTCTAAATATTCTATTCATTCTCAACATTCGCCTGCGTCGATATCGATGTAGAATTATGCCAGCCATTTTGATTTCTGAGTTATCCGGTGGATAGGCCACTTAAACAGGGGAAAACGAGTGAATAACTTTATCCGCGTTTAAGCCCTGCGGATAGTCCTATCCGTGCGACATGCATACCGACTTAGTACATTTAGCCGCCGGATAGAAGATAACCGCGGCTAAGGGAGCTATCCGGCCTTCATGCATACGGCCCCAGGTTGCACCGGTCGATGCATTTTGCACAGCATGAAAGAAATGATTTGGTTTCAAATATCCACATTATAAATATTGTTGCTACATAAACAAGAATTATGTGAACTAGAATGCATATCCAATGTCATATACACTTTAAAATGTTTCAAACAATCCAGAGTGTCAAACATCTGTACTATAAAGTAGTCTGTGACAGTGTCTGTCTGTTCCCTCATCTATATCCATTAGTGTCACATGTATGGGGCTGAATTTTTTTTAGACATGCCTGTGGCCTCATAGGAATGGTTGGTAAATAAAAAAATTCCAAATTCTCCAGCGGTGTGGATATTACAAAGGAACCTATGTGGACATTTAACACAGATTATATAACTCAGAACAATAGGAGTTTGTAGTTAGGCACAGTTGTTAGCAGTGCTGTGTGTTACATGATCTACAAGTCCATGTCAGTTCCTTTGTACGGTACGAATGCTTCGTGCAACCAGCAGTTGTACATGATTTGTGGGGCGTGACGTTGTCATTGGCCTAACAAAACTTGACAGGGCAGTGCAAGGAGTCCTAGACTCTTGGAGTGACTGCCTTTTCATGCAACTCAGCTAGTTATATATAAATAAGCAATATCTATGATCTGAAGCATGCCAAATGTATTCTTTGCAGCTTGTAATAAATACACTTGGAAGTTGGTACACTTCTGAAGTTGACGATGGTTAAGAGAAGCACCTTTGATAATCATTAACACATCTATCAGCATACTAAATTATAATCACTCATTTACTTTTTTTTAAGTTCTGATGAAAAACTGGGGATTTCTATATGGCCTCACGTATGTATTTGACAGATCCAGAAATGGATCAAAATGCATATAGATGATTTAGAAGCATTTAAAATAATTGATACATAAGCCTTAGAAATGTTTGGTGATAAAATGTTCTAAATAGAGGTACTTCAGTCTAGGCACATGCCAAAATAGGTGTCAGATGCTCCCACAAATGTTGCTACTTGCCAATATTGCACATATGGTTACATTTAATTTGTGGTAACCATGGAAAGAGTACACAAATTAATATAAAACTTACATACAATACAATATAAAAAGAATGCATGATACTTCAAAATCATATTTTTATTTTACTACCCAGTGCCTATTATGGACCTACTATATTACCGTAATTTAACATGGCTAAACCTTTGGTTATATTACCTCTCATGGCTAAACCATTGGTTATTATTACCCCTCATGGCTAAACCATTAGTTATATTACCTCTCATGGCTAAACCATTGGTTATATTACCCCTCATGGCTAAGCCATTGGTTATATTACCCATCATGGCTAAACCATTGGTTATATTACCCCTCATTGTTTATGGCTGTTTTAAATGTTAAAGCACCTTCATTTATGGCTCTCACGTTTACGTAGAGGACATAACTTGTCTATCTTCATGCACAATCAATTTATACATAACAAATGCTGACTTTGTAGTCTAGTGTAAATGACATCACAACATTTCTGACAGTAACCACTGCTTGAATGTGTTGGAATTAATTTATAATTGACAAAAATGTACAATCTACATGAAATGCCATCATAATGATGTCACTGTGCTAACCACAAGCAATGTTACATCTGGCAGAACATATTGTTTAATTTCATCATTTAGTACTAACACATGTACATTTGTAATTCTCTGTGTGTACACACAACATGATTTTTGATGTACACTACTATTCTTAGCTTGGTATGTGGACCTACAAAACCAGCACACAAATTAACTCACACTCTATTGTACACAAAATATAATGCAACACGCACACACGTGTCCTCAACACACCAAGCATGAATACGTGCCTGAACGCCGGACCCTGATCGTAAGCACCTTCTCTTACCTTCGAGAGAAGTGCTGCATAGTCGTTCTCCAGTGCTTTAATCCTAACCAATGCTTTTGCCAGGTTTTTTTTATGAATCCGTGACACCAGATATACTGCAAGACAAATTGGTGGAATTGTTCGGCGACCCGAGCATATACATTTTAGTAATTTTTGCACATCTTTTCTGAAAATATTTGATTAATTCTATTTAAAGTTTACTAAGTTCACTCACCCGCATAAATGATCCGTATGTGGATAAGTGTGCATAGTTTGACCAGTATGATTGACACCATCAGATAAATCACCCAATCAGGATGCCTAATGAATATTTCAGGATCAGATACAGAATATTATTGTTTTCCCATGGAACCAATGCTAAACATGAGTCAGGCAATTTGGCTAGGAAAATTACAATTAAGTTTAAATAAAAACTGTACACTTTGATTGTTGTCCTGTCACCGACCTTCAATAGCATTTTCATTAAGTTTAAATTCAATTAAGTTTAAATGAAAACTGTACATTTCATTAAGTTTAAATTCAATTACGTTTAAATGAAAACTGTACATTTTTATTGTTGTCCTGTCATCGACATTCAGTAGCATTTTCATTAAATCAAACAATTAAGTTAACTGTACACGTTAATTGTTGTCCTGTCACCGACCTTCAGTAGCATTGTCATCAAATCACACAATTAATTTAAATGTACACTTTGATTGTTGTCCTGCCACCGAAATTCGGTACCATATTCATTATACCATACAACTAAGTTTAAACAAAAACTTTACATTTTCATTGTTGTCTTGTCACCGACCTTCAATTAAGTCTAAATAAAAACTGTACACATTTATTGTTGTCCTGCCACAGATCTTCATGCTACTAAAAATCAACATGGAAGATGCTCCTAAAAATCAACATGGAAGATGCTCCAACATTTGTTGCCCAAACCAACTGGATTCTGTCTTTGTACATCAGGGATCCTTCCATAACTGACACATGCATATGCTGCAACCAGAAACTAGAACTTGAAACCTGCGCCCAGCACAAGTGTCATAATCTGCAAATACGCCCCTTTTTCCTTTTCAGAATTTCTTTAAGGTGCGAACAATCCTTGAAAAGGTTACAATATCAAAATCTCCAGGGATTTATTCATATGCCGTGGATGTGGAAGTAAAATAGTGATATGTCCCTAGTTAGTAGTAAGACACACGAGTGTGTACATACCACGTGACGTAGTGGTGCCTCTTATCACGAGTAGGGCCACGATGAAGGCAGCAACCGCCAGCAGTGCTATCACGACTGTCACCGCACATGGACACTGCCGACCCTTTGACTTGGCTGGTGTAGGACTGTCTGAGCCATGGCTCTCATAGAGGGGATTCTGTCTCCTTCTGCAAACAAACATGTCACAGTGAGACTGGGTTCACAAATAACTAACTTAATAATTCCCTCAAATTTCCCTAACCAAAATGTAACCATCCATGAGCAAAATTACAATAAATAAGAATTTTTTTTACAATGGCCTCCCAGCTGTCCTACATATGTCCAGTCCACCTTTTTATATCAAATTTAAATTACGTTTTTTTAGCTTTGGCACCAGACTAATTTCCAGAAGATTGCGATATGATAATTAGACAAGGAAGAAACAAAATAGATGTAGAGTTACAAATACTGGTAAGTAAATTAGCAAAACAAATTAAAGGTACATTCAAATCATTTTATCACAAAATCATGTTATAATTTATAAAGTATAAATTATATATATTCTAATACACTTGCTCCCCCCCCCAATTTTTTTTAATGAGCCACAATTTGGAGGATAAGAAAAAAATTGACCCCACAATGTGTTTTAATGAACCACAATTTGGAAGTAGAAATCAAATGGACGACCAGTATTGATGCCAGACTCAACCCACATGTCAGGGACAAAGTGGAGAGCATCTAGTTTGTTCATATAATCTGTTGATAAATATCGACCTAACATTCAGCATGCAGTGTAAACATGATATTTAAGTCGAAACATTCAAACTAAACAGATCACAGTCAAATTATATTATAAAATAATTATGGTTCATTAAAAACATTCAGTGGTAAGCATATTAAGATATATTTTATAAAATAAAACATTATTTTATGATCAGACTTTTGTACCTTTAGTGGGTTTGGTCATAGATCAAAGTATTTGGCTAGACAATTTGTTGATTAATTGATGCAAACTTCAGCAGCAACAATTCTATCAGTCCTTTACTTATATTGAGATACTATTTGGAATAGCTCTACTATTGCGACGGTTTCGCGCTAGTTGTATAATTATTGCGATAGTATCATGCTAGCTCTATAACTATTGTGATAGTATCGTGCTAGCTGTAGAACTATTGCAAGAGTATCGCGCTAGCTGTAGAACTATTGCGATAGAATCGCGCTAGCTGTATAACTATTGCGATAGTTTCGCGCTAGCTGTATAAGTATTGCAGGGCATGAAATAAATCGAAAATAGCAACTGTTGCTATGCAAAACTAATTTTGCATAGCAAACAAGATTTTTGCATAGCATTTTTTGTATAGCAGATTACTGTACCTGCAGTGATTTGGGGAGTTATGAAAACAACACCATTTCATGATTTTGCACTTTTATGTATTCGCATAGTGTACAATGAAATCGAATTTTCGTTCACAATGTCAGTGGCACAGTGCAGCCAATCAGGTGATCCTCGCAACTTTGGCTGGCTTTGCAGCGTCGTTCTCTCCCTCAGCTGGTCGTTTCCGTGGCCCGTACGGCTGGACGACGAGGCTTCTTTGCGAAGGAGACGTCGACAGCACCGGTGGATGTGAAGACATCGACAGCTTTGCTTTTTGAATTAATGGGATTTGATATGTGGAAAATGTGTTGTTATCGGGAGGTTTTAATGCCATAAAATGGCGTATCGGGAATTACGAGTTGAACCGTGAAATAGGGAGCCTCCCGCCGAAATTGGGAAGGTTGGCATCTTTGTTACAAATAAAATAATAATTTATACTTTTTTCTTCATAAAACACATCCAGCAGCAACATATGTTAAAATGCTGTGCGGAATATTCAAAATGTGCACCGGAAAACACGACCAAGTTGTCACTTGCCTCTATACGCCATGGACGATTGCAGCCATTTGTTTATTGCGGTGTCAATCCAACACGTGCTGGGGCTATCCTCTAGGCTGCCTTTCATGCCACTAACCCTACTCGCTAGATGATGATTATCATAACAACTTGGGTTGTGATTGGATTCAGGTGTTTGTCTTGCAACTGGCCAGGGAACCAGGGGTCAATTTCTATGGTAAACAGTTATGTGAGCACCCGTAGAGTTCGCAACATATTACACAGACGCCAAGAGGCAGTTACCTTTGTTCTTAATCAGTAGCACTGATCATCGTCAAGTTTATTGTTGTGACTACAAACGCCAGTGATATCGACTGGTGTACAACGTCTACGGGACGCTACGTTTTGAACTTGACCTGTTTGGCTGATAACTAGGGTCACTGTGTCGAGTTTATGAACACTCATATCTCTACTTATTTCAAGATAAGTCAGGTCTTTTTTATGTAGCATTCGTCTCTTGGTTGTTGAAGACATCTCTTAGTTAGCAAATATCATTGCAAGTGTATTGTGTGCGATAGTGCTTCGTCTTATTTTCGGAAAGACTGGGTACTGGTAGACTGGTTCACGTACTGGAAAAACATATGTCACACATGTGCAAACGAATTGATGTAACCCCTCTAGCAAGTATTGCACTAGAACACTATGCATTGGTAAAATCGTATTTCCGTAAATGGCGGTGCCCATGCCTATGGCCCAACGACAGTTACCGCTTGATCGAAACACACACAACTATACATGAATATTGCATCGCAAAGTTTGCGACACAAAAATGCAGTTGACTAGGAAACCGCAATATATGCATCGCAAAATGCGATACCGCTTATTTCATGCCCTGCTACTGCGATAGTAATAAGTATCGGGCTAGCTGCATAACTTTTGCGATAGTATCGCTCTAGCTGTATAACTATTGCGATAATATCGCGACAGCTGTATAACTATTGCCATAGTATCGAGATAGCTGTATAACTATTGCAATACTAACATTATAGTTTCATAACTATTGTGATACTATCGCAATAGTTTCATAACTATTGCGATAGTATCACGGAATAATGCATAACCAGGAACACAGTCCCTGTTGGGTGGAGCTATTATATACACCCTGGAGGTAATTCATTAAACATGCTGAATCCGTGAATGACGCTGCTCTAATCGACGATTATTGATGTTAGGTAAAAAAATAAATAAAATTATTTAATATAGTTGAAAAAACATGTTTATTTATATTATTACAGTGACACAAGAATCAGCTCAGCCTTAGTTTATAGTACTGCATCGTCGTTTTGACTATTGCAATGCACTGATAGTTTAATTTGTTGTTACATCCCTAGATTTTGCACTTTTTGAGCCAACATACCTGGAACTTGGCAATTCTTCACAGTCATGTGACTTCAACAAACTATCAGGTCTTTTCATCATTTCGCCAGACAGTGTTGCCGGTATTGCCATGGGTTTAATATCTCCTGAAGAAGAATTTGGTAGTTTTTGTATTGACAGTTGCCGCCCCCAGATGGAAGCATTTACACTCTGTAAGCTCGGTGCCGGCGACTGGCGAACAAGTCTATTACCATTGGCAAAGTTCGGAGCAAACCGCTGCGGTAAAACACCAGCGGGGCTGCCACTAGGGAGCACCGGCAGTACTGGGTTGTGAATGCTGTTGAATGACCCCACGCTTCCTGAGGTGGTTGGTCTGTGAATGCTTGGCCCGGAACCTCCGCCTGATGCGTTGTTAGACAACTCTGGATGATCTACATCAACACCTAAAACATTACATTTAAACAATCAACAGAGCAGTAACCCCACCTACCTGAAAAAAGGTAAGTTCTTACATAGCATGGTATCTGGTCTTTAGTACTAAAAATGTACGTTCCTTTCAACACCAACTTGACTTCTACAGGAAGCATTCACCCTCACTGCAATTACTGCATGAACACTATTCATTCACCCTCACTGCAACTACTGCATGAACACTATTCATTCACATATCCACCGTCTAGCCCAGTCCTCATTTACACAGCTGAGTGAACTGAGGCAATGTGAAGTGAACAAGATTGTACAAGTTTCAAAACGGCAGCAAGAGGATTCAAACCCACAAGTCCGACGTTCCATCCACTGTGATACTGTGATACTGTGCCAAATAGAAGACGTTCCACCCAAATCACATGCCAAGGTTCACTCATGCGCTCCCAATCTCTAAGGAAAGAAATACTATAAGATATCCTGTTAGTGCCAGATTACCTTTATTTTATTTGAAGATAATTAAAGTGTGAGTTGAGAAGGCAGGATGGGGGAGATGGCTCCAAGAGACATCATTTCCTACGTTATCATTTAATTGTCAAGTTGTTAAGTTATATCGCTCAAATTGTGCCTACATAAGACATGAAGAAGACGTAAATAAAGATTGATCGAAGTGTATGAATTGACGTAAGTCTAGTTAGATCTATTGTTCAGTGAAACTACGAATCGGATAACTTGGCACAGACCGAGACAGTAGGTTATGGATTGTAGAAGCTGCCACCATCCCCAAAAACTAAGTTCGAAAAGACGTAATCGTTGCGCCTATGCATCCAAGACTGGGTCCTCCCAGCTGATTTCATTAACTAATGTTCTAAAGACAGAGAAGATATGAAAGACCATTACCTCGATCTCCAAAGGAGCAGCTCACCTGAATGTTCTTTCGAAGAGGACGAAAACAAAACAAAAACCCAGAAGCATTAACATGCAACTGTGACACTGAAATAACTACTGCAGTGGTTGATCAGAGTGACTGGCTCAACGAATGTGAATGCGATACTTGTCAAATTTCCTACCTGAGACCTTGACACGACATATTATATATCCTGTTGAAATATGGAACAATGCAGATAATTATGAACCAGTTTAGTTTTTTAATCAACCTGTTTCAGTTTCACAATGGCAGGATTTTGAATTCTTTTTTTCTCAAAATGTTGATGTTTTTTCATGACACAGCACATATCTTCCTGGATCCAGAAATGTTTAGCTTACATACAGTTGATTTTTTATTTAGGTTAACATACATCACAATTAGATGTGTCATCCAGTAACTTCATTCCTAATCCACATATCCTTTTTAAATACTGAAAAACTGTAATTAAAGTTTTAAAACGATGGAGTAAGTGTTATTATATGTTTTAAACGGAATAATAACAACATTAATAAAGAATCGTTAGTGTGTCTTCTATACAAAAATTACACGTTATGACAGCATGTTGCAGAAATGTCAACGTTGATGTTTGTTTGTTTGGTTAAGTGACTACTTATTTGAGAATAAGCAACTTTCAAACAACATCTCTGCATTCGATATTAATAACACAACTAAATCTTCACTAGCACCTAAATACTCAGGCAATCGAACTCATATTCTAGTGGAATATTGTATTATGGAATATAGACCCCGCCATAGAATTTGGCCCAAACTGCCCCCTTCATAAAATTACCGTACAAAATGTGTTATTATGCAATTTGTTTACTATGAATATATGCATACACCAGCTGTATTTAGAAATATTGCTATTCTTCTGTGCAATTAACTTTTAATTTTTACACGCTTTGTATCTGTTTGGCAAACGTAAACATTTAGCTGAAAAGACAATCAGTGGATTAGTGTAGTTTTGTTTATCCTTGTCAAACTATTTCAACAAAGGCACACTAAATTAACATTCATACTTATATTCATTCTATATCTGTAGACTACAAATTGAATGACTGCTGGCCTTTTAATGTAAAAATTGGCAAAAATAAATAAAGCATTTATATTTCATTTTACAAAATTCATAGGAATGATGGTGATGACCGGCAAGTTACAATCTACAAACAACACTATATTACTTAACCTCTGACACCAGGATTCAAGTTACAATCTACAAACAACATGATATTACTTAAACTCTGACACCAGGATTCAAGTTACAATCTACAAACAACATGATATTACTTAACCTCTGACACCAGGATTCAAGTTACAATCTAAAAACAACGCTATATTACTTAACCTCTGACACCAGGATTCAAGTTACAATCTGCAAACAACATGATATTACTTAACCTCTGACACCAGAATTCAATTCATATACTGCTGTTTCAAAACTTGGGCAATTTCGTTCACCTCATATTGCTTGTGTCTTTCAGAAGAGACACAAAAAAAACATTGGTCCTTTCTACCTGGTGTCTATGCATTGGAAAATAAAAGATCCCCCACAGAGGTTAGCTGTGTGACTTGCTACATGGAGTCTGTTTCTCTATGAGTCATGGCACCATCAGACATAAATTAGTAAATTACAATTTCTGCAACAGTGGCTCAGTTTATTATCAGCCTCTATAGTAGATCACAAGTGAACACAGCCTGGGCAACACAACAAAAACAGGCCGAGAGAGTCATACTTCCTCACACACTGAATGCAATGGCGTTCGCCTGAGAGACTTTCATAGATGCACATAAACTATGATAGCCCATATACGTGGAAACTGAAAGAGATTTACCAGTGTGATAGTGATATAATATACTTGTTACCATATCAGTTTTATAATATAATTATGGCATCACTTTGATATAAGTTATACTTATTATATCTAACTACATGTTTTATGTATCCTGCCAGTGTCAGTTTTGGGATGTGTTAGATAAGAACCAAGGTCCAGTGTCACCAGATTGATAAGTATAAGTGTTAATTAGCCAGGGATTGTTACCTCACGAGAAACATGTGGTGTTAGTTAGTCTGTTCAAACAAGAAGGTGGGAAAGTGAGAGATAATGATTGGTTAGGGAGTGTTTGATCAGCCAGGGTTAGATGTGATATAGTGTTGTAGACAGGGAGGAAGACAGTGAAGGTGCAGTCAGAGAGTGAAGTGGCATGCAGGCAGTGGTGTAGTCTGAGGAGGGTTTCCCTCTCAGCCAAGGGCTGGGTATGATGGTGAGCTGCTGGTAGGTGTTCTAAGCTTGGCTGGAACTGGTAGACTATCAGGGTTTAACACTGATTGTTATAATAAATATCGGTAAAATCGGTACCCCCGTTGTCGTAATAATATTTATTTAGAGAGATACAAAACCACGCCGCTACGACAAATTGGTGGAGAATCCATTTAGGCATTTTTGTTTCAAAATTATCTGGTTATGTGTTAGTTTGGTATAAAGTCAAATATGATTATTAATTTGAGTCAAAATGTATGAGTAAAGTAAACTGACATGCAGTCCAGCCAGCCGAACCGCAGCTCACACCCAGCTCAGCTTTGCTTAGCTACTCTATATATAGTTTTACTGACTTTTATGATCCTTGGAGTTGGACAATATGCGAGTGAATGTGACGGCAAGTTACGCGAAGTGGACACTTCGTATCTTGCTTTTGTGCGGACTCTTTACATCAGGCTTCATGACACCTCGCTTCGAAAATGGCGACCATCATCGGCGAGTGCTCACCTACACTAGAGTAATGCTGCTGGCACTTCGTGACAGCGGCGTAGCTCCACCCATTGAACTCCTTGAGCTTACAGACAACCATTTCGACAACAACAGACAGCAAACATGCCAGAGGAAAAGAGGCAGGAAAGGTGTGTGTCAGGCAGCGCCTACGAAGAAGAAAAACTAGGCCCCCTTGTTTCTATGATTTTGAGCAATGCACGATCCCTGAAACCCAAGATGGACGAACTGCGACGGCAAGCCAAAGTATGCTACGAATTTCGTGAGGCCTGTGTCATGACTATTAACGAGACTTGGTTAAACAAAGACATTCCTGATTATCTTTTGGAAATTGGTGGCTTTTCGATCATTCGAGCAGACAGAGATGAGCATTCAGGGAAGGGCAAAGGGGGAGGCATCGGTGTGTCAACGACCAGTGGTGCAGGCAATACACAACCAAAGACATCATGTGCACCCCGATGTTTAATCCTCAGACCTTTTACCTTCCCAGAGAGTTTGGAAATGTTCTAATTTGTTCTGTGTATGTGCCCCCCAGTGCAAATGCGGTCCGAGCAGGTACACTAATTGCACACTGTGTCCACAAGCAACTAGGACGGACTCCCGAAGCACCAGCCTTCATTTTGTTTGATTTTAATCACTGCCAGCTGGAATTCAGTCTTCCAGGCTTCTCGCAGTATGTTAAGAGTGACACTCGCAAAGGCAAGACGCTGGACAAATGTTATGGGAATACTAGGTGCGTACACAGCTAAGATCAAACCACCTATTGCCAACTCAGACCACGATACTGTTCATGTAATACCAACATACCGACCAGTCCTGAAGAGAAACAAACCCGCTTTGAAAACCGTTAATGTGTGGTCTGTTGACAATGTTGAGACGCTTAAGGGCTGCTACAGATTCAGTGACAGACTATATCAAGTTTTCCACAGACACTGTCATTCCAAAGAAAACTGTGAAATGTTTTCCCAACAACAAACCTTACATAACCAAGGAGATGAAAAACTGCGCATACATAGAAAAAAGCTGGCGTTTGCAAGGAGAGACAGACAAGAGGTCAAACGGTGCAAAAGGAACTTAACACCAAGCTATGAGAGGAAAAAATGACTGTATAAAGCCAAAATGGAGAAACATTTAATTTCGATTGCATGAACAATAAAACATTTTGGGATACAATGAAGTCAACCATAAATATGAACTGTACTAGGAAACCAATACACACTAGGAAACCAATACACAGACTTTTCTGATGAAATGAATGATTTTTACAGACGTTTTGATACTCGGGACTCGTCCAGTAGATGATTCTGTGCTCAGTGATGTGTTTTTCAGTAATGCCGGTAGGCTTGAAATTGATGTAGATGTTGTTACCAGAGTCTTCCAACATATATGCAGTAGAAAAGCAACTGGTCCTGATGGCATTTCAGTTTTTTTATTGAACACATTTGCTGAGGAGATGGCACCGGTTTGGTGCCACATATTCCAACTTTCGGTCGATAGCCACAGGGTACCAATACTCTGGAAAACCTCATACCTGAACCAAAGACAATTTCCCGAAAAGAAAATAATGATTAGAGACCTGTTGCACTTACATCAATTGTCATGAAATCTTTGGAACACATGGTGGCTTGTAAACTGAGGTTAGACGTTCAGGACTATCTTGACCTTTTCTAATTTGCCTACAGGTAGGGCAGTGGTACACACGACTCTGTCAACAATGTTGTCCATTTAATTTTGAAACACTTAGATAAGCCCAAGGCTTATGCTAGACTACTGTTTATAGACTTTAGCTCGGCGTTCAACCTTACCCAACCTCACAGCCTGCTCACTAAGCTGAAACAAATGTATGTCAATCCATATATCAACAAGTGGTATCATTCTTTTCAAACAGACAGAATGTAGCTTGTTAAAGTAAATCAGACTCTTTCCCAAACTGTGGTAACAAATACCGGTGCCCCCCAAGGTTGTGTCAGTTCGCCGATTTTGTACATTCTGTATATAAATGACTGCCAACACCAGTATTAACAACTATATAATAAAATTTTCTGATGACTCGGCTATTCTTAGTATGTTACATGCTGATTCTGACATCAGTATGTACACTTCTGAAAAGCTTTGTACATTGGTGTGACAACAACCACCTCAAACGCAATATTAGTAAGACTCAAGAGATGATTTTTGATGCTAAATGTATTGTTGCCGATCACTTGCCTGTTGTTATCCATGGTGAAGAAATTGCCCAGTTCGGTCAGTGAAAATAACTAGGTGTCCATCTTGATAACAAAATTAGCTGGAATGTCCACGTTCACAGTGTGTGCTCCAAAGTTCACCAGCGGTTGTATTTTCTCCAAAGACTGAAAGCTTTTGGTGTAGATGACAAAAATACTTGTTCTTTTTTATTGCCCCGTTATTGAAAGCATATAGCGCTATGGGATTACTGCTTGGTTTGACAATCTATCTGTTCAGTTGAAATCAAGCTTTCTCGCTTGATGAGAACTGCCATGAATATAACAGGTTCCACATCTCCCATGATCTCAATTCAGGAGTTTTTTAATAGACATTAAGAAGACAGTCATTCAAGATTATTTATGATATCAAACATGTTTTACATAATGAATTTCATCTGGCAGACGCTATAGAACTCCTCCGGTCCATTAAACAACTTACCTCATGATGCTTGCTGCAACAGTGTCATTTGTCGTTCCTAGTATAACAAGTAATGTGCATGCAATGTATATAATGTCTATTCATTTATTTGTGTATTTATTATCTACTTATCTGCCGCTTTTTTAGAATGGTTTTATGTATATATTGCGGTCATGTCTGTTCTTACCCGAGACAAAGTTCTCAATTTCAATGTTGAGACAATATCGATTTATCTTATCTTATAAATTATACTTATTATATCTAACTACATGTTTTAAGAATCATGTCAGAGTCAGTTCTGGGGTATCAGTTATGGGATGTGTTAGATAAGAGACAAGGTTCAGTGTCACCAGAATGATAAGTATAAGTGTTACTTAATTACCCAGGGACTGTTGCTTCGTGAGAAACATGTGGTGTTAGTTAGTATGTTCAAACAAGAAGGTGGGAAAGTGAGAGATGATGATTGGTTAGTGAGTGTTTGGTCAGCCAGGCTTGGATGTTTATATGGTGAAATGGCAGTTGTGTAGCTGGTGAGTTGCTGGTAGGTGTCCTAAGCTTGGCTGTCAGGGTTTAACATTGATTGTTATAATCAGGGTTTAACAACTTATTTTATTAAAAAATCGGATTTTTTCATTTAAATCGGATTTTTTTATTTATTTGATTTTTTTAATGATTTAAGTCAAATGATTTAAATCAAACAACCCTGGTTATAATAAAGATTAAGGTTGGTTAATTCAGTGAAGCTTGGATAGTTCTCCTTTATATCTGTACCCCCTCAGTTGTCTTAATAATATTTATTTAGAGAGACCAAACTGTTGTCTTAATAATATTTATTTAGAGAGACCATATATATATATATATATATATATATATATATATATATATATATATATATATATATATATATATATATATATATTATAATTAATGACACAATAGCTGCGTTGATGCTACATTGGTTTTTATCTTTGCATATTGCAAGTACAGCTTCAAGAGAGAATGCAAGACAAGTTTGAGAGGCCTGTGACGTTACCTGCATCTTGCTGACCATTGACACCTGCGAGGTGACATTGTCTGCAAGACGCTGCCAGTCACCCTCAACGATGGCCAACTTTTGCATCTGCTTGACCACATCCTTCTGTAGCTGACAACCCCACTGGGAAGGTTGTGCATTGCTTCTACCTGAAACACGTTTAGAGATTGTGCATTGCTTCTACCTGAAACACATTAACAGCCTCTACATTGCATCTGTCTGAAACACACATTTACATTCCCTTTTATGCCCACATGACTACCTCAGCTACAATCAGCATTGTAGAGACATTTCTGAATTAACAAATATAGTGTCAAAACCAAAATATTAGCAAATTAACCTTCTATTAATGGAGTGAATGTTTATAAGTATATTAAAAGAGTGTGATTTACTACAATCATGATAACATCTATCAACAGATCTAAATGATATCATTTAGTTTTACCACGTGTGTTTTGTCACAGTTTGTAAATAAATGACATGTGCATGCTTTTTAAATTAACTATGTTTTCTTTCCTTACAGTGCACAATAATATAGATAAGTTATTTGGAATTTCATGATTCAGACAGAAATGCAAATATCCCCATCAGGAAATATTGACAAACTTTTTCATAATTGTTTTAACTTTTGATTCAACATACTGATAACCCTAAACAAAAAACCAAAAGGCACATTTTCTGTATCAACATGTGACAAGTGTCTACCATGGCTATTACCAGGACTGTGGTCTAAAACATGCACCAGGTTGAATAATCTAGTAGTGCATACATGGTGTATGTGAAGAATATATCAGTTGTGATGTTTCATAGGATGATGCCTGTGAATAATACACCAATAATCCATGAACAGTGGATGTAAAGAATCCATAAACAGACCTACGATGCAGCAACAATTGCAGAGATGACCAGTGGTGATACTGTTACCTGATCTGGTGTTCCCATTGCGGGTTGAAACATATGACAAGCTTTCAATAAATTGTTGACACAAATTATGCCAACACATTCATTATACCAGCAAATGCACAGTTCACAGCATTCCAAGAAAACACAGCAGTAATAAATGAATCTATGTAACAGTGGGATTTTATGCTGGATAACAGAGCAAGAAATGTGACCTGAAGTACGCAGTTATTACTAATAGCCTGTAGCAGGGAAGGTTCGTATAAGCAGTGCAGCAAGGATTATATGCGAACGATGGTTGTGAGAGTATTAGGCTAATTATGAAGTAACCCTGTGGTATATTGGGCCACAGGTTTTGTACTGCAATTTTAATGTGGTGGAACATTGTAAAATCACTGATTGATGCATTTAATGCTTTGATGCTTTTCCCTGTTCCAGATTTGTACACAAGGGTTTGCCTTGGTGCTTTCCTATTATGAAATGTTCGGTTGTGTACACATGATTTTTATGTTGGTATTTTATATTAAGTATAGGTGTGGGCGGAGAGACCCCCACAGATTCAGTGTGAATGGCAGTGCTAGTCAGTAGTGATATAGTTAGTACTTGTAGCTGCTTGTAGCAGCCGTAGACAATTAGCTGCCGGAGACAGTTAGTCTGGCTTAATGCATCTGTGAATTGTAGATATTAGGTGTACACACCATTTGGGGGCCGGCATGCTTGCTGTAATGATGTTTATCGTTTAATGGTGAATGTATGCATAATTGCTGGCATGTAAGTATTGAATTAAATGTAATTTATTTGGCCTATTTCACTCTATACTGGACTTGCATTGTTAGTCTGCACAAAATAGTCATCTTGTTACAACATTCCTTTTTTTGGTGGATTCAGCGAGACACCTCCCCTTGTAGAGAGTTAAGTAACTTGTGGCATTTATTCCAATTCCCCACACAATGAACTGCATAAACGAAACATTCTCCCAACCATCAACATGCTTTTAAAAATTATCTTTTGGGTAAAAATTGTAAAATGTGAGTACAAAAGTTCAAGACACATTAAATATTTACATGTTGCAACAAAACTAGACCTGTACGACAATTCTGAATGGAACTGCGACATGTTTATAATATATGTACAATACTAAAATCTAAATTTTGAAGTTGTTCCCATCACCATTAAATAGGTTGACTTGCACTGATCTTCCCTGAGTCAATTTTATTATAAAAACGTGATGAGCTTGAAGACCTGAAGAATATACAATGAAATTATGCTAAAATAACATTATAAACTAATGCGCCAACAACCAGGAACTCCCATTCACCTCAAAACATCGGAAACTATAGTTATATTTCTGTACAAATGTCAAAACAATTTTTTAAAATGTCCATCGTAAAGGTGGCCCCTTACTCTGATAACGACCTGTTCACGATATCCTGCTTAATTGTTCTGGTTTGTACTGCCTCTGAGCTCAGGTTACTGAGGATTATGGCGCTATAGAAGTTTTATTATTTCTTTTATTACTATTACAGGAAGCTGGCCAAATATTGTGGTGGTCACATGATGTATCACGTGTCCATCATAAAATATCAGAGTATTATTCTATCAACATGTAAACAGGGAATAACTACGCACCGGCGCATATTCCGGAAACAAGAGCAACTATGCACCAGTGCGTATTCAGGATAAAAGGGAGTGTGGGTGTTAGTAAACAGAGTTAGAAATACATAGTTGTCTACCTGTGTGTCTATGTCATGGAATTGCAACTGCAACGCTCTCAGTGAATCATTCTGTCTAACAAACTTCACGCTCAAACTTTCCCACTGAAAACCACAATGCAAACGAGCAAATTACGTTGCATTAATATTCATGCTGCATGCATTAGGATTTTCATGCCTCATTCTCTCACAATTAGTTTTTGTTAAATTCAATATGTTTCATAGCCAGTTTTTCAAATACACATTCCTGCTTAAATTTTTTTAATTGTCAAGAATAATAATAAAACCAAAAAAAGATCAAATAATTTTATATTTTTACTTTATTTTAATACAGAACTGATGCAACTTTAACTGAACAGATATTAAAAATTATACATTTACCACAAAGTTATAATAACTAACTTATCCCAACTCTCATTTTAGCAGCTCTGACAGATCCGAAGCAACTATATTTTGAGCTAAAACAAGCAATTAATGTTAAGGGATATTTAAAAATTATCTCGCTTGTTTATAATAATCTATTATTATATAAAGTTTATATATCAATATAATTTATAACAATTCTCATCTGGCTTCTTAACTGGGTCTTGTAACTACCACATGATAAATGCATTGACAGACTGTATTTTTTATGAACACAAACAACTGTTCTTCATCTTTATGTTACCTTAAAATGCAAAAATCTGTGATCTACTAAGAAATGTGTGTGATCCACCACACTTACACACATATAGCAAGAATTTGATGGTAATCAACTTTAGCGTACAACTGGACATAGGATATATAAATAGATACAATCCAAATATGCCAAGACGCAGCACCACACCCAGTTTGTCAGCTCCCATAAAGGTTCCCACTGCTGAGGGCTTATGCTGGGTGAAAGACCTGCTGTGGATATATGATTTTGGGTCCATTTTGAGCTGCCATCATGGTGATCATGTAACTAACACAGGAGGGTGCTCATATGTAGTGGCCAGAAGACATCATGTACGCATGGAGAATATGGCAAGGGCAATGAAGCTACAGACATTTCGTGCGTCAGTCAAATCAATCTTACAAGTTTATCTCATGCAGACTAACATGCCACTACCTGCCACGAGTGTAACATGCCACCACCTGCCATGAGTGAAACATGCCACTACCTGCCATGAGTGAAACATGCCACTACTTACTGTGAGTGAAACATGCCACTACCTGCCACGAGTGAAACATGTCACTACCTGCCATGAGTGAAACATGCCACTACTTGCTGTGAGTGAAACATGCCACTACCTGCCACGAGTGAAACATGTCACTACCTGCCATGAGTGAAACATGCCACTACTTGCTGTGAGTGAAACATGCCACTACCTGCCACGAGTGAAACATGTCACTACCTGCCATGAGTGAAACGTGTCACTACCTGCCATGAATGAAACATACAACTACATGCCATGCGGCAAAATGCCAAGTTGCACAAGGGAGACAGTTTTGGTTGGTCACAGCAGTGCTGAGAAACTGACCAAGTAATCTTGGTAACCATTATAGTGAATGATCACCAGGGTGCGCCACTTGATGCATAAAGATCACCAGGGTGCAAAGTTCGATGTATTTTTACTTCTCTCTAGGCACATGCCAAAATAGGTGTCAGATGCTCCCACAAATGTTGCTACTTGCCAATATTGCACTTATGGTTACATTTAATTTGTGGCAACCATGGAAAGAGTACACAAATTAATATAATATTTACATACAACACAATATAAAATGAATGCATGAAACTTCAAATCATATTTTTTTATTTTATTACCCAGTGCCTATTATGGACCTACTATATTATTGTAATTTAACATGGCTAAACCATTGGTTATACTACCCGTCATGGCTAAACCATTGGTTATATTACCCCTCATGGCTAAACCATTGGTTATATTACCCATCATGGCTAAACCATTGGTTATATTACCCCTCATGGCTAAACCATTGGTTATATTACCCCTCATGGCTAAACCATTGGTTATATTACCCCTCATGGCTAAACCATTGGTTATATTACCCCTCATGGCTAAACCATTGGTTATATTACCCCTCATGGCTAAATCATTGGTTATATTACCCCTCATGGCTAAACCATTGGTTATATTACCCCTAAATGTTAAAGTACTTCACTTTTAGGTAGAGAACTGAAATTGTCTATCTTCATGCACAATCAATTTATACCTAACAAATGCTGACTTTGTAGTCTAGTATAAATTACATCACAACATTTCTGGCAGTACCCATTGCTTAAATTGGGGTTGAATTATTTAATGTAATCAAATGTATGTTGCCTGGGTATAAAAAAATTGTTGGCATGTATTTATAGTTGCCAAAAATGTACAATCTACTTGGAATACCATCATAATGATGTCCCTGCGCTACACACAGGGAATGTTACATCTGGCAGAAAATGTTGTTTAATTTCATAATTTAATACTAACACATGTGCATTTGCAATTCTATGTGTGTACACACAACATGATTTTTGATATACACTACTATTCTTAGCTTGGTATGTGGACTTACAAAACCAGCACACAAATTAACTCACTCTATTGTACACAAAATGTCATGCAACACACACACACGTGTCCGCAACACACCAAGCATGAATGAGTGCCTGAAAGCAGGACCCTAATCGTAAGCACCTTCTCTTACCTTCGAGAGACGTGCTGCATAGTCGTTCTCCATTACTTTAATCCTAGCTAATGCTTTCGCCAGGTCTTTTTCATGATTCCGTGACACCAGATATACTGCAAGAAAAATTGGTGGAATTGTTTGGCAAACTGAACACGTGCATTTTCGTAGTTGTTGCACATCTTTTCTGAAAATAATTTATCAATTTTGTTTATATTTGACTAAGTTCACTCACCCGCATAAATGATCCTTCTGTGGGTAAGTGTTTATAGTTTGACCAGTGTGACTGACACCATCAGATAAATCACCCAATCAGGATGCCTAATGAATATTTCAGGATCAGATACAGAATTATTGTTTCCCGTGGAACCAATGCTAAACATGAGTCAGACAATTTACCTAGGAAAATTTAAATTAAGTTTAAATAAAAACTGTACACTTTGATTTTTGTCCTGTCACCGACCTTCAGTTGCATTTTCATCAAATCATACAACTAAGATTAAATAATAACTGTACACTTTGATTGTTGTCCTGCCACCGACCTTCAGAAGCATTTTCATCAAATCACACAATTAAGTTAACTGTACACTTTGATTGTTGTCCTGTCACCGACCTTCAGTTGCATTTTCATCAAATCGTACAACTAAGCTTAAATAATAACTGTACACTTTGATTGTTGTCCTGCCACCGACCTTCAGAAGCATTTTCATCAAATCATACAATTAAGTTTAAATAAAAACTATACACTTTGATTATTGTCCTGTCACCGACCTTCAGAAGCATTTTCATCAAATCATACAATTAAGTTTAAATAACAAATGTACACTTTGATTGTAGCCTTGCCACCGAACTTCAGAAGCATTTTCATCAAATCATACAATTAAGTTTAAATAATAAGTGTACACTTTGATTGTTGTCCTGCCACCGACCTTCAGAAGCATTTTCATCAAATCATACAATTAAGTTTAAATAAAAACTGTACACTTTGATTGTTGTCCTGCCACCGACCTTCAGTAGCATTTTCATCAAATCATACAATGTTTTTCTTAGAAAGAAATCAACATGGAATATGCTCTTAAAAATCAACATGGAAGATGCTCCTAATAATCAACATGGAAGATGCTCCAACATTTGTTGCCCAAACCAACTGGATTCTGTCTTTGTACATCAGGGATCCTTCCATAGCTGACACATGCATATGCTGCAACCAGAAACTAGAACTTGAAACCTGCGCCCAGCACAAGTGTCATAATCTGCAAATACGCCCTTTTTCCTTTTAAGAATTTCTTTAAGGTGCGAACAATCCTTGAAAGGGTTACAATATCAAAATCTCCAGCAATTTATTCATATGCCATGGATGTGGAAGTAAAATAGTGATCTGTCCCTAGTCAGTAGTAAGACTTACAAGTGTGTACATACCACGTGACGTAGTGGTGCCTGTGATCACGAGTAGGGCCATGATGAAGGCAGCAACCGCCAGCAGTGCTATCACGATTGTCACCGCACACGGACACTGCCTACCCTTTGACTTGGCTGGTGTAGGACTGTCTGAGCCATGGCTCTCATTGAGGGGATTCTGTCTCCTTCTGCCAACAAACATGTCACAGTGAGACTGGGTTCACAAATAACTAACAATTCCCTCAATTTCCCTGACCAAAATGTAACTGCCCATGACCAAAATTACAACAAATAAGTATATTTTAACAACGACCTTCCAGCTCTCCATTCCACCTTTTTATATCAAGTTTAAATTAAGTTTTTTTTAGCTATGACACCAGATTAATTTCCAGAAGATTGTCACAGCAACAATTATCATGACTTTTCACTACTGTTCTGTCATCTTCTTGTATCAATAATGTTGACAGTGATCATCCTCTTTACATTCCTTTGAGGAGGACAATTATAAATGAAGTACATATTAGCCTGAGGTCACTATAAGCCCTTGGTTGGAAGATGGCTCAATTTGGTTGGTCAAATATATATTCACTTTGTCAACAAAATGAACCCCAAAATTACTAAGTTCAGATCAAAATCAGTGAGGCATGGCATCACCACTACATGTATCAAAAGCAGAACTCGAGTGGGCAGTCAACCATGACCAGTCTCCACTGATGACTAGCATGTAGTGTACCTTTTGTACCAAAGGTCATAAAAGTAGTCTCACTGGGAAGGAATGTGAACTGGAGTACCACAAAGTGAGCACCATCATCCATGATACACCATGCTTGAATACATAACAATTGTCACTAGTTACTCCGAGTCTGACAGCTAGACGCATCTTGCTGAGTCATAAACTTTTCAAACAAGTAGAAATTCGCAACAAATTGCACAGATTGTTCACTGGTACAATGGAACATATATGACAGAGTGTACCTGTAGATATGACAGAGTGTACGTATAGATATGACAGAGTGTACCTGTAGATATTACAGAGTGTATGTATAGATATGACAGCGTGTACTTGTACATATGACATAATGTACCTGTAGATATGACAGAGTGTACCTGTAGATTTGATAGAGTGTTCGTATAGACATGACAGACTGTACCTGTAGATATGACAGAGTGTACGTATAGGTTATGATAGAGTGTACCTGTAGATTTGATAGAGAGTACCTGTAGATATGACAAAGCATACTTATGGATATGACAGCGCGTACATGTAGATATGAGAGAATGTACCTGTAGATGTGACAGAGTGTACCTGTAGATGTTTCTCAGTCTGTCGGAAGGATGACTGGTGTCACACAGGAAGTCTGTACTGTCAGAGCTTGATGACTGTTGCGGCGAGGGTGGTTGGGGTGTTGCATTCCCGTTGGCGTCCGTGTACGAATATGTAGCACTAGGAGGGCCCAATCTAAAATGGCAGAATTAAAATGGCACTCATTATACGTAACAAGTCAAATCATTTGTTATCATAAAATCATCTTACATTGTATAAAGATTGTATTCAAAAGTCTTGGTTGCACAAATGAACCATATTTTAAAGATCTATTTCTGACAAATATCTTAATGTTTTGGGTGGAATGTCATATTTACATTGCATGCGGAGGGAGTGTAATGTTACAGGTGCTGGTGATATGTTCATCAAATGATCCTGTGAACGCCCGACACTGATACACTTTGTCTACCCTGGTCCACAGGTACAGTCACGCGCTTGTTTTGCGTGATTTTTTCCTTGTGTTTGTCAAACCCACTTAGAATTGCTTTGACAATTCTCAATAAACATCAGGTGAAGAAATATAAGTAACAAGTCAAATCATTTGTCACCGTAAATCATGTTACGCAGTATAAAGATTCTAGTCAAATGTCTTGGCTGCAAAAATTAACCACATTTTAAAATTATATCTCTGACAAATATATGTTTAATTGAATGTTTTTGGGTGGAATATCATGACAGTTTACATTGCACGCAGAAGGAATATAATGTTACAGGTGCTGGTGATACGTTCGTCGTGCCCCGTTACAACCACAGATTCGGATATAAGGGGTCGGTCGTGGACCCCAATTTTCTGCCACCAGGGGGAAATGCCAAATGGGTATGTCTTTCAGGGGTGTTTGTGTGCCTACGCTACGATCATCGCACTAATCTTATTCATAACTAGCACTTGTTTTGAATGGTGGACTCTTTGTTTGTCAAACCTACTTATAGAATTGCTTTGACAATTCTCAATAAACATTAGGTGAACAATGAATGTCAATAAACGAGTGTCAATATGTTGTATGCTTTGTAATCGGGATTAACAAATACGCTTTGCGTAAGAATTAGATAAAATGTCTTAAAAATGCAATTTAGTATGCAATACCAATATAACACTGGGGTGAAATGGCATGCTTCCTTTGCATCATAAATTTAACCGTTTTCATGATGCGAAACCAACACGCCAAATGCCTAACCCAAGATGCTATCGGTGTGCAAAACTACGAATTCATCATCTGCATGTGAAATAGTGAATCGATGTTAAGTGGTGTATCGTGAATCTATGCTTCGGTCAAGATCGGTTGAAAGACGAAGTGAAACAATTATTAATTATGCCTATTGTCGTTTTCTATGTTTAATCAACTTTCATACTGCGTGTGTCAACTCACATACATTTTCAGCTGTTCAGATCCAGGTTATTATTTTTGATTAATAGGTATGTTGTATTGGTCCAGAACATCGTCATCGTAGCAAATTCTTTGCCATAACAGTATACATAGTACATACATGTATTTTATTCAGTTCAACATTCAATAGTGTCAATGTTAATGTATGCATAACGTAAACAAATGTACTGAACAGCAAGGTCGATGTTAATATACGCATAAACTAAACAAATGTACTAGACAGCAAGGTCAATGTTAATATACACATAACGTAACAAATGTAAACACATTTGAGCAGTCAAGATATTTGAAAACATATATAGTTTATATTATATATAACGATAACAATCAGATTTTGTATCTTCAAAATGAAGATGAGATAATGATCAAGACAACAGCAAGATGAATATCGAGTTCTGGTCCATTCATTGCTTGGGAATCAGTTTTGGATGCACCCGTGGAACTTATTCCCATGCAAAATGGGAGTACTTTATGCTGATTGGCTCCATTTGATTTTGATGTTATGAATTTTAAGATTACAATTTATAGCATGGCTGTTACCATAACATTTAGAAGCTGCTATGATAATTAGATAAGGAAGAAACAAAAGAGAGGTAAAGTTACAAATACTGGTGAGTAAATCAGCAAAACAACTTAAAGGTACATTCCAATCATTTTATCACAAAATCATGTTATAACTTAAAGAATAAACTATATTTATTCTAACACACTGACCCCCAAAATGTGTTTTAACGAACCAAAATTTGGAAGAAGAAAAACAATTTACGACCAGTATCGATGCCAGACGCAACCCAGATGTCAGGGAAAAAGAGGACAGCATCTAGTTTGTTCATATAATCTGTTGATAAATATCGACCTAACATTCAGCATGCAGTGTAAACATGATATTTGAGTCGAAACATTCAAACTAAACAAATCGCAGTCAAATTATATTATAAAATAATTATGGTTTATTAAAAACTTTCAGTGGTAAACATATTAGGATATATTTTATTTATTTATATATTTTGTTGATCAATTGATGCAAACTTCAGCAGCAACAACTTTAACAGTCCTTTACTTGTGTTGAGGGACTATTTGGAATAGTTTTACTATTGCAACACTATCATGCTAGCTGTATAACTATGGCGATAGTATCGCGCTAGCTGTAGAACTATTGCGAGAGTTTCGTGCTAGCTGTAGAACTATTGCGATAGTATCGCGCTTGTTGTAGAACTATTGCGATGAATCGCGCTTGCTGTATAACTATTACGATAGGATCGCGCTAGCTGTATAACTATTGCGATAGAATTGTGCTAGCTGTATAACTATTGCAGGGCACGAAATAAATCTCAAAAATTGCATAGCAATTGTTGCATAGCAATTGTTGCATAGTGTACAATGAAATCGAATGTTCGTTCACAGTGTCAGTGGCACAGTGCAGCCAATCAGGTGATCCTCGCAACTTTGGCAGGCTCTGCAGCGTCGTGATCTCCCTCAACTGGTCGTTTCAGTGGCCCTTGTGGCTGGACGACGAGGCTTCTTTGCGAAGAAGACGTCGACAGCATTGATGGATGTGAAGACATCGACAGCTTTGCTTTTTGAATTAATGGGATTTTATATGTAGAAAAGGTGTTGTTATCGGGAGGTTTTGATGTCATCAAATGGCATATCAGGAATTTGGAGTTGAAACTTGAAATAGGGAGCCTCCCGCCAAAATTGGGAGGGTTGGCATCTTTGTTACAAATAAAATAATAATTTATACTTTTTTCTTCAGAAAGCACACCCAGCAGCAACATATGTTAAATGTCGCTAGATGATAATTACAATATAAACAAGTTGGGCTGTGATTGGATTCAGGGTTGTGAATGTTGTTGAACGACGCCACGCTTCCTGAGGTGGTTGGTCTATGAATGCTTGGCACGGAGCCTCGGCTTGATGCGTTGCTAAACAACTCTGGATGATCTAAATCAACACCTAAAACATTACATTTAAACAACCAACAGGGCAGTAACCCCACCTACATGAAAAAGGTAAGTTCTTACATAGCATGGTATCCGGTAAGGACCTAAGGAGTACTCAAAATGTACGTTCCTTTCAACATGAACTTGACTTCTACAGGAAGTATTCACCCTCACTGCAACTACTGCATGAACACTATTCATTCACCCTCACTGCAACTACTGCATGAACACTATTCATTCACCCTCACTGCAACTACTGCATGAACACTATTCATTCACCCTCACTGCAACTACTGCATGAACACTATTCATTCACATATCCACCGTCTAGCCCAGTCCTCATTTACACAGCTGAGTGAACTGAGGCAATGTGAAGTGAACAAGATTGTCCAAGCTTTAAAATGGCAGCAAGAGGATTCAAACCCACATCATCTCAGGTCCGACGTTTCATGCACTGTGATACTGTGCCTCACAGAAGAAGTTCCATCCACTGTGATATGGTGTCTCACAGAAGATGTTCCTTCCACTGTGATACTATGCCTCACAGAAGACGTTCCATCCACTGTGATACTGTGCCTCACAGAAGACGTTCCATTCACTGTGATACTGTTCCTCACAGAAGAGGCTTCCATCCACTGTGATACTGTGCCTCACAGAAGACGTTCTATCCACTGTGATATTGTGCCTCACAGAAGACGTTCCATCCACCGTGATACTGTGCTTCACAGAAGACGTTCCATCCACTGTGATACTGTGCCTCACAGAAGATGTTCCATCCACTGTGAAACTGTGCCTCACAGAAGACGTTCTATTCATTGTGATACTGTTCCTCACAGAAGATGTTCCATCCACTGTGATACTGTTCCTCACAGAAGGGAAAAGACCCAGCAACAGAAAGCAGTCAAAAACACAAAAACAATTCGAGCATATTCATCACAAGAAATACTGACACACCTTAACTAGAATATAAGGAAACTGTGTGGTATACACCTGTTCCCACACACAGCTCTGATGCTACCATTCTATAATTTCTCAGTCATTCCTTTGGTTATCCATTGGACTACTATAACTGCTAACTCTGCTTTCGAAGTACTGAATTCCAAGATAGTATCCAAGATATTGCATAATTTCTGGCAGCTCGTAATGTTCTAGTGCAGTGTCAGGGCAAAAATCTGCTATCAATGTGTTACCTTTTCTATAGGTTCACTGAACCCTGCAACTGTTGCACAAGGACACTGACAACCAGCTGTGGCAATGCACCGACCAGCACAGCTACCTCAAGGCACATGCCAAGGTTAACTCATTCACTCCCAATCTCTAAGGAAAGAAATACTATAACACAACCAAGACTGGGTCCTCCCAGCTGATTTCATTAACTAATGTTCTAAAAGAGAGAAGAGATGAAAGCTCACTGCCTCGATCTCCAATGGAGCAGCTCACCTGAATGTTTTTTCAAAGAGGACGAAAACAAAACAAAAACACAGAAGCATTAAAATGAAACTGTGACACTGAAATAACTACTCCAGTGGTTGATCAAAGTAACTGTCTCAACGAAAGTGAATGCGATACTTGTCAAGTTGTTACCACAGACCTTGACATGACATAGTATACATCCTGTTGAACTATGGAACAATGCAGATATTTATAACCCAGTTTAGTTTTTGCAACAACTTGTTTCAGTTTCACAATGGCAGGATTTTTAATAATTTTTTCTCTAAATGTTGATGTTTTTTTCAAGACACAACATATATCTTCTTGGATCCAGAAATGTTTAGCTTACACACAGGTAGTTGATTTTTATTTAGGTTAACTTACATCACAATTAGATGTGTCATCAGGAAACTTCATTCCTAATCCACATATCCTTTTTTAAATACTGAAAACTGTTTGTTTGTTTAAGTGACTATTTACTTATTTTTACATATTAACTGTAATAATAACTGGCATAAAGAGATGTATAGAAACAATAAATATTACAACAAGCATGAAATATCCAAGTAGTTATCTCAATTGCTCATAGTATAAATTATATAATTATGCCTTTGCATGTAGCTTCGCCATAACAATATATGCATACATTTGTAAGAAAATATTACACTATTATGATTTATTATTAGCAGCGCATTTACTGTTCAGTTTGTCTACATATTTATTGGAAATAAATTTGTGTGAATTCCCCCATTAAAATGTTTCTTCTAGTTAAGGATTCTTATAATTAATAATAATTGTAATACCCAAATAAATTAATTTTAATGTCAACAGGATATCTCATTATTTTGGTTAACTCACCAATATTGCCTAAAACCAGTTACATATTTGTAATGTTCATATTTCAATAACTAATTATAAATCAATCACTGTTGCCATCAGTAATGCCTTAGCATACATACAATCTGGACAAATCTCATACCAAAACCTTCATTCACTTAATAAATCTATAGGAGCACCTTGTCAAAATCACTAGCACCTTATGTCTCTACAATGAACATGCAACTAAAATAATAATATGTGGCCTACTGCTGCCCTATGTGAGTTAGAGACTGGTGGAAAGTGAAAGTGTGATAAGTTAGTATTTCAATACCATTGAAACATTTCATTGACAAGATTTAAATTTAATAAACACAAATGCGAGGACCGTTTAAAATACAGTTTAATCACAATGTAATAAGTATCCAGACAATTATCACATTGCCAGAACTTCTGTATTTTATTACATACAATAAAACCCCAGCAAAGGACAGCATCGTTTTGAGAAACAGTTGTATCAGACAGTATATATATGACAATTAGCAACACTGGACATGTGTTCATGGTGTAAAAGTTATTTAATTTGTGTTCCATTCATAAAATATACACAAGATCAGCCAGTCATATATAATATCTTCATATCAACAGTTTCTATATCCAAAATATCCCAATTACTGTACAGTATGTAACCTATCCATAAAATAATGCCCATTTATTCTGGCATTAAGTTTTAATTAATTGGAGGTCATTAACAGATTATCTATGGTACTACATAAATTAGCATAATTAATAATACTTTCAAACACACAGCAAACCTGAGTACTATACACATTCAACAGGAGTTTTACTTAAAGTTTCATTATTTTGTAGGCACTTTATAAAATATAAATTTTGCTATATTAAACAAAGCGTTGCATTTTAGCCTATATGTAGGTGTATAAAAGAGTATATCCTTGGTCCAATCTAGTATCTTTAAAAAACATGACTGTGATATAATATGTATAGCAAAGGTAAGTATAAAAATATGCTCTGCAACACGAAACCTAATGTTCGTACGATATCCGATAAAAAAAATTATTTACAGTATTTTGTGGTGACCTGAAAGACCAGCTGTCAGCACAAAAGTGATTCAATTCATATGCACATTCTTATATACAGGTAGTTACAAACATTATTTCACATTCAGTTCTACGACCGGAAGGAATGCCATACTGGCTGTCCCACACTTCATCACTTCTTGTTGGCACATCTACTGCAAATACTAACTTCAAAATCTTAAGACATTTTCAAAACCTGCTTTTTTTCATTAGTGTAGATTTCAAAATTCCCTTGGCCACGTTGAATGCACTGAGATTTTAAAATGATTTCCCTCTGTCTATATTCCCTGTTCTGTGAGAGCTTGGTTGGGTTGCATAAGCTTGCGTGCACGTGCAGTGCGCGTGCGCGCAAGCTTATGCAAAAGGTAATAAATATAAAAGGTTACCACTGTACAGCAATGCAGGTCAGAACACTAAACTCTTCTGCATGTAGGGCAGCTGTTCCACATGGCCAAACTGAACTCTTCTGCATGTAGGACAGCTGTTCCACATGGCTGAACTATGCTCTTCAGCATTTAGGGCAGCTGTTTCACATGGCCAAACTGAACTATTCTGCATGTAGGGCAGCTGTTCCACATATCTGAACAGAACTCTTATGCATGTTGGGCAGCTGTTCCACATGGTCAACCACACTTTTGCAAGTCTTCTGCAAGTCAAGCAGATGCTATGATAACCTCGGACACTGCCAGATGTGTAGTTCGCAGTATCTGCTGACCTGTTGTCCCCCATTGCCAAAGCAGACACAGCGATACTGCAGGCCATTCCAGTCATTGACCCGCGTTGTGTTGAGGTAGCTGCCTGTGCCACCTTTTGTTGTACATTCCACGCCCATTACCACCCATTCCTGCAACAGAGAGGTTTTTTGAATGGGTAGCAAGGCATGGATGGGTGGTAACTTGACAAATAAATCAAATAATGTGCTTTAATTATATGAGACACTTGATTTAATATGTACACAACCCATCAACACAAATACTGTGTGCTCTCTACATGATACATACTGCAGCAATTGTTGTCCTTCAATCTTATGTTATTCTTGTACTGCTCCCATTTCACTAATTACTGTAATAGGGAACAGCCAACAGGGGATTAGGTTAAATATAACCACTTACTATCTCTGTTTATTTGTAAGCATGACCAAGCAGCGATTCCAATTTGCACACCGATTTATTACAACAAATACAAACTTGACATCTGGTAAAATACCTTGCTTATAAAATAGTCACAGCTGCGTAAAACTTAGCACAACTTAAAAGCAATCATAGAGAATGCTACTTGCACACGTGCTACCCGAGCACATACCCTGAGCCTTCCACACAACCATCGACCCAAAACCTACCCGGAAGAAGACCACAATCCTCCTATATATTATATTTCTCCTTACCCTTACAAACAAATTATTTGCTGATTATGTAAATGTTAGCCATGTGAATATGTTTAAAAGCAAAATTGGCAGATATCTGATAAGGGTGGGATACACATAAAATTAATGTAAATGGTTGGCATGATAAGCCAATGACTTCCTTGTCCACTTGGTATCTGGGGTTTTGTTTTTTACATTACTGAAGTAGTGTTCACACGGAGGATTGTTGTCGAGTCAATATCTGAATTTTCAACATATTAATACAATAGTTAGTTTGTACAACTTGAGTGTAGTTCAGACTAATGTGAGCCAGCTGACAGCACTTTTTGAACACAGTTCAGTACAACCGAGTGTTGCAATGTTACACTGTACTAGACGAGAGTGGAGTAGTTTTAACAGAGGTTAAGTTGTAACAAGTAATGTTTTGTGAAAAACTTCCAGCTGCTGATACAACCCAAATTAACAATGAGGAAATATAGTGCGTGTTTTGTTTTGTGTACTGTAAAGTAAAACATTTCAACTGTAATAGAGCATTGAATGACTCTGTCTCTTACATTAGCTTCCTGTTGCGACTGGGGTATCCATGCCGTCGTTGTGTCACTGACAGCTGCAGCAGCGCTTCCACGACTGTATTTATTGTAGCGACATCTAGTGAGATTACCAACACCTGGTGGTCCCTGCAGCAGTAAATACACACTTGGCGAGAACAGAAACTAAGCAATCTCAACAAAATAACAATGACAGTACGATATAACAATGACACTACGATATAACAATGACTGTACGATATAACAATGAGAGTACGATATAACAATGACTGTACGATATAACAATGACAGGACGATAAATCAGTGGATAAATTACACTTATCGTGTAAATGCTGAGGTAGCCAAAAATGAAAAATGTCAGACAGCAATCTTGTTAAAACTTCAATGAAAACATTTAAGCTGACATGTACTGGTAATAAAAAAATCATGGTTTCTCATCAGTGCACACATTTGAAAACAGGTGGAGCAAAATTTTTTTAATTATTTTTTATTCAAAATACGTTTTTCCAACTAACAAGCAACATACGAATCATGACGAATTCATTTGTTTACAGCTTTTCCGCTTCCCCACCAGTGGCGCTACTGTTCAATGCAAATGGTGACTCATCATGATTGAGAATAGCTCCTTTGATAGTCGCTTACACCTTCATCAACATACTCAAAAATTTCATCCCTCATTTACTTTTAGAAAAAGTTATTATGAGAAACTATAAAAAGTTTTTTATTTGGCCTAATGTAAGTTACAAGTTGTAGCAATACACTTAGTAGTAAATTTTTTTTTTACATTTAATTGATCAAGAAATGCTTCACACAATAGAGACACAGAGTTCAGAACCGGCATCTTAATTAATTTTTAAAAGCTACATTCCTGCAAAGATGTTCCAAAATCTAAAACCCCGAAATCATCTTCTGTGTCAGCATACATATGTATTTAGTATATACAGCACAGATTTGCAGAAAACATTAGTAGCTAAATATTGGTTTGTTTACATGAGAAATAATTATCTCTTGTAAATTCTCGACCATTGTACTGTCTCGATTATGGTACTTTTGTGACAATGTCTGTATTTATAAAATCACTCATAAAAAATTGCATTACTTTTATTCAGAATTAATGACACAATAGATGTGTTGAGGCTACATTGGTTTTTATCTTTACTTATTGCAAGTACAGCTTCAAGAGAGAATGCAAGACAAGTTTGAGAGGCCTGTTACGTTACCTGCATCTTGCTGACCATTGACACCTGCGAGGTGACATTGTCTGCAAGACGCTGGAACTTGCGCTGCCAGTCACCCTCAACGATGGCCAACTTCTGCGTCTGCTTGACCACATCCTTCTGTAGCTGATCAACCCCACTGGGAAGGTTGTGCATTGCTTCTACCTGAAACACATTTAGAGGTTGTGCATTGCTTCTACCTGAAACACATTTAGAGATTGTGCATTGCTTCTACCTGAAACACATTTAGAGATTGTGCACTGCTTCTACCTGAAACACATTTAGAGGTTGAGCATTATTTCTCTACCTGAAACACACATTTACAGCCTCTACATTGCATCTGTCTGAAACACATTTACATTCCCTTTTACGCCCACATGACTACCTCACCTACAATCAGCATTGTAGAGACATTTCTGAATTAATAAATATAGTGACAACACCAAAATACTAGCATATTAACCTTCTATAAATGGATTGAATGTTTACAAGTATATTTAAAGAGTGTGATTTACTACAATCACGATAAAATCTATCAACAGATCTAAATGATATCATTTAGTTTACCACGTGTGTTTTGTCACAGTTTGTAAATAAATGATATGTGCATGCTTTTTAAATTAACTATGTTTTCTTTCCTTACAGTGTACAATAATATAGATATATTATTTGGAATTTCATAATTCAGACAGAAACGCACATATCCCCATCAGGAAATATTAACAAACTTTTCCATAATTGTTTTAACTTGATTCAACATACTGATAACCCTAAAAAAAAAGCCACATTCTCCGTATCAACATGTAACAAGTATCTACCATGGCTATTACTAGGACTATGGCCTAAAACATGCACCAGGTTGAATAATCTAGTAGTGCATACATGGTGCATGTGAAGAATATATCAGTTGTGATGTTTCACAGCCTGTGAATAATACACCAATAATTCATGAACAGTGCATGTAAAGAATCCATAAACAGAACCACGATGCAGCAATAATTGCAGTGATGACCAGTGGTGATATTGTTACCTACCCTCGTGTTCCCATTGCGGGTTGAAACATATGACAACCTTTAAATATATTGTTGACACAAATTATACCAATACATTCATTATACCGGCAAATGCACAGTTCACAACATTCCAAGAAAACACACCAGTAATAAATGAATCTATGTAACAGTGCGATTTTATGCTGGATAACAGGGCAAGAAATGTGACCTGAAGTATGCAGTTATTACTAATAGCCTGTAGCTGGGTAGGCTCATAGAAGCAGTGCAGCAAGGATTATATGTAAACGATGGTTGTGAGAGTATTAGGCTAATTACTCCCACGAGCGGAGTGATACATAACACTATATAAAGAACTGCGTGGCTTAGATCCAGCCTTATTTGATCTCAATAATTTATTGTGGGTCACCGTAAAATCTCTGCTTTGCAAAACCCCAACTATGATTGGTAATTAATTGTTGGAGGAAATGCTAGATTAGTTTTTTTGAACGGGTAATAGTTATGTGGGCTAAACAAGAGTTTCTGAGCATGTTTTTTATCCCATTCACCTGCCTTTAACTTAGGTAGACCAGTCAGTCAAGTAGGGGCTATATATTGTTATGATGAAATAACCCTGTGGTATATTGGGCCACAGGTTTTGTACTGCAACTAAATGTGGTGGAACATTGTAAATCACTGATTGTACAGAAGTGATGCATTTAATGCTTTGATGTTTTTCCCTGTTTCAGATTTGTACACAAGGGTTTGCCTTGGTGCTTTCCTATTATGAAATGTTTGGTTGTGTACACAGGATTTTTATGTTGATATTTTACATTAAGTATAGGTGTGGGCGGAGAGACCCCCACAGATTCAGTGTGAATGGCAAATGCTAGTAAGTAGTGATATAGTTAGTACTTGTAGCGTGTCGATGCTGGAGACAATTAAATAGCATCGTTATCATTGTTTGTTAGTCTGGCATAATGGAATGTAACTTGTAGATATTACGTGTACCCGGTAGTCATCTTGTTACAACATTCCTTTTTCTTGGTGGATTCAGTGAGACACCTCCCCTTGTAGAGAGTTAAGTAACTTGTGGCATTTATCCTGAACAGACTAGCAGTGATGCTACTCCTGTTCCCGACACAATGAACTGCATAAACGAAACATTCTCCCAACCATCAACATGATTTTAAAAATGATGTTTTGGGTAAAATTGTAAAATGTGAGTACAAAAGTTCAAGACATTAAATATTTACATGTTGTAACAAAACTAGACCTGTATGACAATTCTGAATGGAACTGCGACATGTTTATAATACATTTATATCACTAAAATATCAGTTAAAAATTAAATTTGTCATCAATTTTGAAGTTGTTCCCATCACCATCAAATAGGTTGACTCGCACTGATCTTCCCCGAGTCAATCTTATTATAAAAACATGATGAGCTTGAAGAAATTACGCTAAAATAACATTATACACTAATGCTTTCATGGCCACAAGATAAACTAAGCTTAACCTGGGCAAGGGATCTTTCTCTGTAGCTGCGCCAACAATCGTGAACTCCCATTCACCTTAAAACATCTGAAACTATAGTTATATTTCTGTAGAAATGTAAAAAATGTTTTTCAAATGTCCATCGTAAAGGTGGCCCCTTACTGTGATGACGACCTGTTCATGATATCATACTTAAATGACCTGGTTTGTTCTGCCTCTGAGCTCAGGTTACTGAGGATTTTGGCGCTATAGAAGTTTTATTATTACTTTTATTATTATTATTATTATGACAGGAAGCTGGCCAAATATTGTGGTGGTCACATGACGTATCACGTGTCCATCATAAAATATCAAAGGATTATTCTGTCAACATGTACACAACTACGCACGGGTGCATATTCTGGAAACAAGAGCAACTATGCACCAGTGCGTAGTCAGGATAAAAGGGAGTGTGGGTATTAGTAAACAGAGTTAGCAACACATAGTTGTCTACCTGTGTGTCTATGTCATGGAATTGCAACTTCAACGCTCTCAGTGAATCATTCTGTCTAACAAACTTCACGCTCAAACTTTCCCACTGAAAACCACAATGCAAACGAGCAAATTACGTTGCATTAATATTCATGCTGCATGCATTAGGATTTTCATGCCTCATTCTCTCACAATTAGTTTTTGTTAAATTTAATATGTTTGCTAGGCAGTTTTCCAAATACACATTCCTGCTTTAATTTTTTTCATTGTCAAGAATCCTAGATCAAATAATTTTATATTTTTACTTTATTTTAATACAGAACTGATGCAATTTTAACTGAACAGATATTAAAAATTATACATTTACCTCAAAGTTATAATAACTAACTTATCCCAACTTTCATTTTAGCAGCTCCGACTGATCCGAAGCAACTATATTTTGAGCTAAAACAAACAATTAATGTTAAGGGATATTTAAAAATTATCTCGCTTTTTTATAATAATCTATTATTATATAAAGTTTATATATCAATATAATTTATAACAATTCTCACCTGGCTTCTTAACTGGGTCAGTATATCCTGCTGCTGGGATCTGTTGCTAAGCAACACCCCAACTAGGTCAGTTGTACCTTCAACTGTCGAAGACAGATTGTCTGTCCGTTCCGACAGTTTTGTCATAACATTTTCGGATTGGTCATACTGAAACCACACATCAGACATATTGGTATTGGAACTTCAGCATTTTATACTTGCACTTCTATATGTGTAAATTATGTGATTGTTTGAAAACTACCAGTATGACATACCTAAAAATTAAGTAAAAAAGAATCCAGTTTAAAGTGTTCAATTTGTTATTATCATTACAAAAATCAATGTGAGTTTGGGGAAACTCATTCTTTTATAATACATATCATGGAAAAAATCTTACAGTTGCAGAACATGTAGATTTAACAAGATTGAACAAAACTGCCAACCAAAGAGTGGAAGAATTTTACCAAGAGTCCAACAATCCTTTATAAATGTGTAACCCTCCTCGATGATGTAAATGTACTAATTATAAGATAGGCAATTTAAAAATTACTCTTTCTGTATGCTGTGAACTTAAGCAAGGTAATTTGAAAATGCTAAAGATTAATCCCTGATAAATTCTCACCTTAGTATTTAACTCTGACAACATATCTTGTTGCCATGTACTGTTGCTATGCAACAGGTGAAGCTGTTTAGTGGCTCCCTCTAACATAGAGGACACATTCTTGTTATACTCTATTTCTTTTGTCAAGTTAGTCTGAATATCGTCAAACTGAAATGTAAAAGATTAGTGCCATGTAAGGTATCATGCTAGTTTGGCTGTTTCTGCAAAACCTTTATATTAAATTTAAAATTAAATATACCTGCAATGCTACAAGTACTGCACACAGTTCACGACGCTCAGGCACTTCAAGGGAATATACGACAATTTTAATTGGTTAACCGAATGACTGTTTTATGGATATTGCAAAATTCAATTTATTACAACTAGGTTGTTTAAAAATAATTATTGTGATCTTTCAGATATCTAACCATTTTAGAAAATACATCATTTGGGGGTGAAAGAAATATAAGTGTTACGACATATGCAGAGATTGCGATACAACAGTAAAAGGCAGCCCAACAATTGTTCACCTTTGAAAGTGAACTATAACGTTTTCATTGAATGTTTTATTTGTCCATCAGATTCCTGCTTTGTACAATTTCTGATGGTGAATATACAACAATAAAGATTGAAACATGACATTGTTAATTTACATAAAACTTGAAATCTAAAAATTACAAGAATTGGAGCATTTTAATTGTACAGCTCTGTTAACCAATGAAAACAGTTGTTCAAAAACCAAATGTAAGAAATGGAAAGAAAGGAGGGGCTTTGTATGGGAACCATGCAGAATGGAGGGGCTTTGTATGGGAACCATGCAGAATGGAGGGGCTTTGTACGGGAACCATGCAGAATGGAGGGGCTTTGTACGGGAACCATGCAGAATGGAGGGGCTTTGTATGGGAACCATGCAGAATGGAGGGGCTTTGTATGGGAACCATGCAGACTTGAGGGCCTTTGTACGGGAACCATGCAGAATGGAGGGGCTATGTATGGGAACCATGCATGGAATCTTATCATTGTACATTTTCTGAGATGATTTTGTGTGTGTGTGTGTGTGTGTGTGTGTGTGTGTGTGTGTGTGTGTGTGTGTGTGTGTGTGTGTGTGTGTGTGTGTGTGTGTGTGTGTCTTGCTATGCATAGAAAAGGACAATATGACACCGAAACGTGATATATGCATTAGTGGCATTTAGCCCCAAAATGACATGTTATAATTATAATCCTCATGTTTGCTATGTACCTTGGTGTAACTGTGATCCATCAAAACATGAATTATTTATTGTAACTTTAAATTAATGTAGACGTTTTCTTAATGCTAATATTACATAATGAGTTTAAACTATCTGTGTGAACCTCTCTTTTCAAATGACTCCTATGACGAAGAACAATCTGATATTAATTAGGCTATTACTGTAATTAGAAATACAACACACTGAACTGCGTTCTGACATGGCAAATGGGGTAAACGGGTTAAACAAAATGTACAAATGATTAAAGGTCATAAAATTAGATTAATGAACTACATATAAGTTTCACATTAATGTAAAATTTATTAAGTAATAGAGTCTATATACCAAAAGAGTGTGGGTACTATTAGTAAAACAATATTAACAAATGCATTCAAATACCAGACTGTATCATGCTTGCTAGACATCAGGTGATACATGTTCCAAAAGATACATTAGATAGTGAAACAAAAGTTGGCAGAAAATTATTTATTTTACATCAAGATAATTCATACTGGAGAATCAGATAGAATGTTGCCAACAAATACAACATACTGTGATATTTTGGTAGACAGAACAAACTGAACAAATGGTGAAAAATTAATGTTGTGCATGCCCATACTCCAATGCTGGTGTTAAGACCAGTATTAGCACATCATCATCAATACATCGGCAGACTGTATTTTTGATGAACACAAACATCACGCCACTTTATGTTACTTTAAAATGCAAAAATCTGTGATCTACTAAGAAATTTACACACATACAGCAAGAATTTGGTGGTAATTAACTTTAGCGTACAACTGTACATATGATGTACAAAGCTTTGTTTAGATACAAAGCTAATTTGTCGAGACGTGGCACCACACCCAGTTTGTCAGCTCCCAGTTTTGTCAGTTCCCACTGCTGAGGGCTTATGCTGGGGAAAGACCTGCTGTGAATACATGATTTTGGGTCCATTTTGGGCTGCCATCATGGTGATCATGTAACTACCACAGGAGGGTGCTCATGTGTAGTGGCCAAAAGTCATCATGTACACAGGGAGAATATGGCAAGGGCAATGAAGCTAGAAACATTTCGTGCATCAGTCTGACCAATCTTACAAGTGTATCTCATACAGACTAACATGCTACTAACTGCCATAAGTGAAACATGCCACTACTTGCTATGAGTGAAACATGTCACTACCTGCCATGAGTGAAACATGCCACTACTTGCTATGAGTGAAACATGTCACTACCTGCCGTGAGTAAAACATGTCATTACCTACCATGAGTGAAACATGCAACTACCTGCCACTAGTGAAACATGCCACTACCTGCCACGAGTGAAACATGCCACTTCCTGCCACGAGTAAAACATGTCACTAATTGCCATGAATGAAACATGCCACTACCTGCCATGATTGAAACATGCCACTACCTGCCACGAGTGAAACATGCCACTACTTGCCACGAGTGAAACATGCCACTACCTGCCATGAGTGAAACATGCCACTACCTGCCATGATCTTCCTTGTGGACTGTTACCTTGTCGTGGTAAGGAGGCTTGTGTACCCCTATGACCCCCTGAGCTATACTGGTGGGAGGCAACTCCTGGCAGGTCCAACCATACCGGACAGGTCTGGGGCGAGTGGTCAGACAAAGCAAGTCCAGCCACATCTCTTGATCATGGAGACCGGGAGGAAAATGGTCTACGATCACTGCGGAAAACTTGTGGGCACAACGGCTTGGGCTAATCACCCGCTCAGTTGTTATTGAAATCGATTACTGAAACCGAAACCATGAATACTCAACCACACCCCAATCTGAGCAAAGCAGGCTGTCCTGGAAGGGTGCGTATGAATCCCTTGGGTGAAAGCCGACAGGAAGCCCAAGGGAGGAAGAGTCTGCTACAGCTCAAGTAAAAAATTAGAATTGGATGTTGGAATGTCAGGACACTGTACTAGGCAGGAAAACTGGCACAGCTCGCCAAAGAAATGAGAAGATACAAGCTGAGCATCATTGGAGTCTGTGAAAGCAGATGGAACACCTTTGGGAAGGTTACAACTAGCTCTGGAGAAACTTACTTGTACTCTGGGAATGAGAGAGAAGAAGATGCGCACACACATGGAGTACGGCTGCTCCTCTCAAAGGATGCAGCAAAAAGTCTCATCGAATGGGAACCAGTCTCGGAGAGAATCATCACAGCCAGGTTTACATCAAAAGGTCGGAACATCACCATTATACATTGCTACGCACCAACCAACTCTGCTGAATTTGAAGAGAAAGAGACCTTCTACCAACATCTACAAACAGTCACCCAAAAACTACCGAAGAGGGATGTCCAAGTTGTTATGGGGGATATGAATGCCAAGATTGGAAAGGATAATGACAATTGGAAAGGCACAATGGGGAAAGAAGGTCTGGGACAGATGAATGAGAACCGTCTCCTGTTTGCAGATTTCTGTACTCTCAATGAACTGATAATTGGAGGAACCTTCTTTCCACACAAGCCTACACACAAAACCACACTGATATCCCCAGATTTACAGACGGAAAAAAACAAATTGACCACATAACAATCACCAAGAAATGGAGGAGAGTGCTTCTAGACGTCAGAGTGAAAAGTGAAGCTGACATTAACTCTGACCACCACCTCCTTGTGGGTGAATTTAGGATGAAGCTAGCAGCAAAGAAGAAGACGGACAACAAGGTACAAAAAAGGTTTGAGATAAGAAAACTTCAAAATACTAAAATATGACAAGAACTGGGAATCACACTATGGAACAGGTTCCAAGCATTGGAAGAGGGAAAAAAACATTGATGAAAAGTGGACAAGATGCAACAATGCAATTACCGACACCTGTGAACAAGTACTAGGCTGCTGGGAAGCTCGGAGGAAGGACTGGATTACAGACGACACCTGGGGAGCTATTGAGGCAAGGATGGAGACTAAAATGAAACTCAACAAGGAAGCAGATGACACAAGGAAAAAAACTGCAGCAGGAATACCAAGGAAAGAAACAAAACAGTTAAAAAGAAGACAAAGAGGGACAAGAAAAAATATGTCGAAAAACTAGCAAATGAGGCTGAGATCGCAGCTAGGCAAAACAACTCCAGAGAGTTATACAAGATCACCAGACAGGTAGCAGGGAAGAACAAGAGCACTAGTCGCCCCATCAGGGACAAACAGGGAAACCTTCTCACTAAGGAATCTCTACAGTTACAACGCTGGAAAGAATATTTCCAAGATATCTTGAATAGGCATCCACCAGATTCAATCCCAGACATTGAGGAAGCAACTGAAGACACTAACATTAATTGTGGTAGGATAACCAAAGAGGAGATCAAGAGAGCCATCAAAAAGCTGAAGCTAGGCAAAGCACCTGGAATTGACAATATACCATCTGATGTCTTAAAAGCTGATATTGGGGCCACCACAGACGTTTTATACAGCGTGCTAAATGAGATCTGGGATAAAGAGGAAATACCAACTGAATGGAAGACAGGTATGATAGTTACAATAACCAAGAAAGGCAACCTCAGTGAATGTAAGAACTGGAGAGGGATCATGCTTCTATCAGTGCCCAGTAAAATTCTCTGCCGTATCATCCTGGATAGGATACAAGAAACAGTTGACAAGAAGCTAAGAAAGGAACAAGCTGGCTTTAGAAAGGATAAATCCTGCACAGATCACATTGCTACACTCAGGATTATCGTTGAACAATGCATTGAATGGCAGAGCTCCCTTTACATAAACTTTGTGGACTTCGAAAAAGCATTCGACAGTATAGATAGGACAGTTCTATAGAAGCTCCTGAGGCACTATGGTTTACCCACAAAATTTGTAACCCTAATAAAGAACATGTACAAAGGTTTCACTGGTCATCTTTAATGGACAAGTTTCAGAAGGCTTCCAGATTGGAACTGGAGTACGACAGGGCTGCTTGCTATCTCCACTGCGCTTTCTGATAGCCATAGACTGGACAATGAAAAGATCCACAGAACACCATCATACTGGGATCCAGTGGAACTTGTTCTCACAACTAGAAGACCTGGATTTTGCAGATGATCTAGCACTAATCTCAGAAACCCATAAACACATGCAACCAAAAACAGAAAGGCTTCAAGAAAAAAGCAGCCATCTGGGTCTTAAGGTCAATGTGGGAAAGACAAAGGTGATGAAAGTCAACAGCAGATCCTCTGAACCCATCTCACTAGAAAGTGGTACTGTTGAAGAAGTACAAGACTTCATCTACCTCGGGAGCAACATCAGTACAAATGGTGGAGCTGACATAGATGTGGAGCTACGCATCAATAAAGCTCGCCATGCCTTCAGAACCCTATGCCCTGTATGGCTCTCTTCCCAACTATCCATAAACACTAAGATCCGCATGTTCAACACCAACGTTAAACCAGTTCTTCTCTATGGCTGTGAAATGTGGAGAAAAGATCACTCAGAAAAGATCCAACAAATACAACCAAACATGCACTGGACTATAACCCACAAGGAAAAAGAAGACAAGGAAGGCCAAAAATCAACTGGAGATAATCCACACTACAAGATCTTGATAAAGTGGGGGTCACCTGGCAAGAGGCCAAAGCTCTAGCCCAGAAGAGAGTAAGGTGGAGAAACATGGTTGACACCCTATGTTCCTGAAGGGGCCAAGAAGACCAAGTAAGTAAGTAAGTAACCTGCCATGAGTGAAACATGCCACTACCTGCCATAAGTGAAACATGCCACTACCTGCCATGAGTGAAACATGCCACTACGTGCCATGAATGAAACATGTCACTACTTGCCATGAGTGAAACATGCCACTACCTGCCATGAGTGAAACATGCCATTACCTGCCACGAGTGAAACATGCCAGTACCTGCCACGAGTGAAACATGCCACTACCTGCCATAAGTGAAACATGCCACTACCTGCCATGAATGAAACATGCCACTACCTGCCATGAATGAAACATGCCACTACCTGCCATGAGTGAAACATGCCACTACTTGCCATGAGTGAAACATGGCACTACGTTCCATGAGTGAAACATGCCACTACCTGCCATGAGTGAAACATGCCACTACCTGCCATGAGTGAAACATGCCATTACCTGCCACGAGTGAAACATGCCACTACCTGCCATGAATGAAACATGCCACTACCTGCCATGAGTGAAACATGGCACTACGTTCCATGAGTGAAACATGCCACTACCTGCCATGAATGAAACATGTCACTACTTGCCATGAGTGAAACATGCCACTACCTGCCATGAGTGAAACATGCCACTACCTGCCATGAGTGAAACATGCCACTACCTGCCATGAGTGAAACATGGCACTATGTTCCATGAGTGAAACATGGCACTACGTTCCATGAGTGAAACATGTGACTAGCTGCCATGAGTGAAACATGCCATTACCTGCCGTGAGTGAAATATGCAACTACCTGGCAAAATGCCAAGATGCATAAGGGAGAAAGTTTTGGTTGGCCACAGGCCCACAGCAGTGCTATGAAACTGACCAACCAATCCTGATAACCATTGTAGTGAATGATCACCAGGGTGCGCCACTTGATGCATAAAGATCACTAGTGTGCACCGTTCGATGCATTTTGCACAGCATGAGAGAAATGATTTGGTTTCAAATATCCACATTATAAATATTGTTGCTGCATAAACAAGAATTATGTGAACTAGAATGCATATCCAATGTCATATACACTTTAAAATATTTCAAACAAACCAGAGTGTCAAACATCTGTACTATAAAGTAGTCTGTGAAAGTGTCTGTCTGTTCCCTCATCTATATCCATTAGTGTCACATGTATGGGGCTGAATTTTTTAGACATGCCTGTGGCCTCATAGGAATGGTTGGTATATTAAAACAATTCCAAATTCTCCAGCGGTGTGGATATTACAAAGGAACCTATGTGGACATTTAACACAGATTATGTAACTCAGAACAATAGGAGTTTGTAGTTAGGCACAGTTGTTAGCAGTGCTGTGTGTTACATGATCTACAAGTCCATGTCAGTTCCTTTGTATGGTACGAATGCTTCGTGCAACCAGCAGTTGTACATGATTAGTGGGGCGTGACGTTGTCATTGGCATTGCCCTAACAAAACTTGACAGGGCAGTGCAAGGAGTCCTAGACTCTTGGAGTGACTGCCTTTTCATGCAACTCAGCTAGTTATATATAAATAAGCAATATCTATGATCTGAATCATGCGAAATGTATTCTTTGAAGCTTGTGTTAAATACACTTGGAAGTTGGTACACTTCTGAAGTTGACGACGGTTAAGAGAAGCACCTTTGATAATCATTAACACATCTATCAGCATACAAAATTATAAATAACTCATTTAATTTTTTTTAAGTTCTGATGAAAAACCGGTGATTTCTATATGGCGTCACCTATGTATTTGACAGATCCAGAAATGGATCAAAATGGATGTAGGTGATTTAGAAGCCAATTTAAAATAATTGATACATAAGCCTTAGAAATGTTTGGTGATAAAATGTTCTAAATAGAGGTACTTCAGTCTAGGCACATGCCAAAATAGGTGTCAGATGCTCCCACAAATGTTGCTACTTGCCAATATTGCACTTATGGTTACACTATATTATTGTAATTTAACATGGCTACACCATTGGTTATATTACCCCTCATGGCTAAATCATTGGTTATATTACCCCTCACTGTTTATGGCTGTTTTAAATGTAAAGCACCTTCATTTATGGCTCTCACTTTTAGGTAGAGGACATAACTTGTCTATCTTCATGCACAATCAATTTATACATTACAAATGCTGACTTTGTAGTATAGTGTAAATTACATCACAACATTTCTGGCAGTACCCACTGCTGGAATTGGGGTTGAATTATTTAATGTAATCAAATGTATGTTGCCTGGGTATAAAAAAAATTGTTGGAATGTATTTATAATTGGCAAAAATGTACAATCTACATGGAATAACATCATAATGATGTCGCTATGTTACACACAGGTACTGTTACATCTGGCAGAACATAAAAATTATTGTTTAATTTGATCATTTAATACTAACACATGTACACTTGTAATTCTATGTTTGTACACACAACATGATTTTTTTATGTACACTACTATTCTTAGATTGGTATGTGGACCTACAAAACCAGCACACAAATTAACTCACACTCTGTTGTACACAAAATATCATGCAACATGCACACACGTGTCCTCAGCATACCAAGCATGAATGTGTGCATGAAAGCAGGACCCTGATCGTAAGCACCTTCACTTACCTTCGAGAGAAGTGCTGCATAGTCGTTCTCCATTGCTTTAATCCTAACCAATGCTTTTGCCAGGTCTTTTTCATGATTCCGTGACACCAGATATACTGCAAGAAAAATTGGTGGAATTGTTTGGCAAACTGAACACGTGCATTTTCGTAGTTGTTGCACATCTTTTCTGAAAATATTTTATCAATTCTGTTTATATTTGACTAAGTTCACTCACCCGCATAAATGATCCGTATGTGGATAAGTGTGCATAGTTTGATCAGTGTGACTGACACCATCAGATAAATCACCCAATCAGGATGCCTAATCAATATTTCAGGATCAGATACAGAATTATTGTTTTCCCATGGAACCAATGCTAAACATGAGTCAGGCAATTTGGCTAGGAAAATTAAAAGTTTAAATAAAAACTACACACTTCGATTGCTGCCTTGTCACTGACCTTCAGTTGCATTTTCATCAAATCACACAATTAAGTTAACTGTACACTTTGATTGTTGTCCTGTCACCGACCTTCAGTTGCATTTTTGTCAAATCACACAATTAAGTTAACTGTACACTTTGCCTGTTGTCCTGTCCCCAACCTTCAGAAGCATTTTCATTAAATCATACAATTAAGTTTAAATAATAATTGCACACTTTGATTGTTGTCCAGCCACCGACCTTCAGTAGCATTTTCGTCAAATCATACAATGCTTTTCTTAGAAAGAAATTAACATGGAATATGCTCTTAAAAATCAACATGGAAGATGCTCCTAATAATCAACATGGAAGATGCTCCAACATTTGTTGCCCAAACCAACTGGATTCTGTCTTTGTACATCAGGGATCCTTCCATAACTAACACATGCATATGCTGCAACCAGAAACTAGAACTTGAAACCTGTGCCCAGCACAAGTGTCATAATCTGCAAATACGCCCTTTTTCCTTTTAAGAATTTCTTTAAGGTGCAAAAAATCCCTGAAAGGGGTACAATTTTAAAATCTCCAGCAATTTATTCATATGCCATGGATGTGGAAGTAAAATAGTGATCTATCCCTAGTCAGTAGTAAGACACGCAAGTGTGTACATACCACGGGACGTAGTGGTGCCTGTGATCACGAGTAGGGCCATGATGAAGGCAGCAATGGCCAGCAGTGCTATCACGACTGTCACCGCACACGGACACTGCCGACCCTGCAGACCCTTTGACTTGGCTGGTGTAGGACTGTCTGAGCCATGGCTCTCATAGAGGGGATTCTGTCTCCTTCTGCAAACACCAACATGTCACAGTGAGACTGGGTTCACAAATAACTAACTTAACAATTCCCTCAATTTTCCCTGACCAAAATGTAACCTTCCATGACCAAAATTACAACAAATAAGTATATTTTAACAACGACCTCCCAGCTCTCCATTCCACCTTTTTATATCAAGTTTAAATTAAGTTTTTTTTAGCTATGACACCAGATTAATTTCCAGAAGATTGTCACAGCAACAATTATCATGACTTTTCACTACTGTTCTGTCATCTTCTTGTATCAATAATGTTGACAGTGATCATCCTCTTTAAATTCCTTTGAGGAGGACAATTATAAATGAAGTACATATTAGCCTGAGGTCACTATAAGCCCTTGGTTGGAAGATGGCTCAATTTGGTTGGTCAAATATGTATTCACTTTCTCAACAAAATGAACCCCAAAATTACTAAGTTCAGATCAAAATCAGTGAAGCATGGCATCACCACTACATGTATCAAGGCAGAACTTGAGTGGGCAGTCAACCATGACCAGTCTACACTGATGACTAGCATGTAGTGTACTTTTTGTACCAAAGGTCATTAAAGATAGTCTCACTGGGAAGGAATGTGAACTGGTGTGAGTGAGCAAGTGAGCACCATCATCCATGATACACCATGCTTGAATACATAACAATTGTCACTATTAGTTACTCTGAGTCTGACAGCTAGATGCATCTCGCTGAGTCATAAACTTTTTCAAACAAGTAGAAATTTGCAACAAATTGCACAGATTGTTCACTGGTACAATGGAACAGATATGACAGAGTGTACCTGTAGATATGACAGGGTGTACCTGTAGATATAACGGAGTGTACCTGCAGATATGACAGAGTATACATATAGATTTGACAGAGTGTACCTGTAGATATGACAGAGTGTACCTGTAGATATGACAGAGCATACCTATGGATATGACAGCACGTACCTGTAGATATGACAGAATGTACCTGTAGATATGACAGAGTGCACCTGTAGATGTGATAGTGTACCTGTATATGTTTCTCAGCCTGTCGGAAGGATGACTGGTGTCACACAGGAAGTCTGTACTGTCAGAGCTTGATGACTGTTGTGGCGGGGGTGGTTGGGGCGTCGCATTCCCGTTTGCGTCCGTGTACGAATATATAGCATTAGGAGGGCCCAATCTAAAATGGCAGAAATAAAATGGCACGTATTATACGTAACAAGTCAAATCATTTGTAATCATAAAATCATGTTACATTGTAGAAAGATTCTATTCAAATGTTTTAGCTGCACAAATGAACCACATTTTAAAGATATATTTCTGACAAATATCTGAATGTTTTGGGTGGAATGTCATATTTACATTGCATGTGGAGGGAGTGTAATGTTACAGGTGCTGGTGATATGTTCATCAAATGATCCTGTGAATGATTGACATTGATACACTTTGTCCACCCTGGTTCACAGGTACAGTCGTGCCTCGTTATTCCATGCCCTGTTACAACCACAGATTTGGATATAAGGGGGTTGGTCGTGGACCCCAATTTTCTGCCACCAGGGGGAAATGCCAAATAGGTATGTCTTTCAGGGGTGTTTGTGTGCCTACGCTACGACCACCGCACTGATCTTATTCATAACTAGCACTTGTTTTGAATGATGTACTCTTTGTGTTTGTCAAACCTACTTAGAATTGCTTTGAAAATTCTTAATAAACACTAGGTGAACAATGGGATTAACAAATACACTTTGCGTAAGAATCAGATAAAATGTCTTAAAATGCAATTTAGTATGCAATACCAATATAACACTGGGGTGAAATTACATGCTTCCATTGCATCATAAATCTAACCGTTTTCATGAAGTGAAACCAATGAGCCAAATGCCTAACCCAAGATGCTACCGGTGTGCAAAACTACGAATTCATCATCGTGAATCTATGCTTCGGTCAAGATCGGTTGAAAGACGAAGTAATTAGTAATTATACCTATTGTCATTTTTTATCTGCATGCGTCAACTCACATAAATTTTCAGCTGTTCAGATCCAGGTTATTATTTTTGATTCATAGGCCTATTGGTCCAGTACATCGTCATCGTAGCAAATTTTTGCCATAACGGTATACATAATGTAAACAAATGTACTGGACAGCAAGGTCAATGTTAATATATACATAATGTAAACGAATGTACTGGACAGCAAGGTCAATGTTAATATACACATAATGTAAACAAATGTACTGGACAGCAAGGTCAATGTTAATATATACATAATGTAAACGAATGTACTGGACAGCAAGGTCAATGTTAATATACACATAATGTAAACAAATGTACTGGACAGCAAGGTCAATGTTAATATACACATAATGTAAACAAATGTACTGGACAGCAAGGTCAATGTTAATATACACATAATGTAAACAAATGTACTGGACAGCAAGATCAATGTTAATATATACATAATGTAAACAAATGTACTGGACAGCAAGGTCAATGTTAATATACACATAATGTAAACAAATGTACTGGACAGCAAGGTCAATGTTAATATACACATAATGTAAACAAGTGTACTGGACAGCAAGATCAATGTTAATATACACATAATGTAAACAAATGTACTAGACAGCAAGGTCAATGTTAATATACACATAATGTAAACAAATGTACTGGACAGCAAGGTCAATGTTAATATACACATAATGTAAACAAATGTACTGGACAGCAAGATCAATGTTAATATATACATAATGTAAACAAATGTACTGGACAGCAAGGTCAATGTTAATATACACATAATGTAAACAAATGTACTGGACAGCAAGGTCAATGTTAATATACACATAATGTAAACAAGTGTACTGGACAGCAAGATCAATGTTAATATACACATAATGTAAACAAATGTACTAGACAGCAAGGTCAATGTCAATATACACATAATGTAAACAAATGTACTGGACAGCAAGGTCAATGTTAATATATACATAATGTAAACAAATGTACTGGACAGCAAGGTCAATGTTAATATACACATAATGTAAACAAATGTACTAGACAGCAAGGTCAATGTCAATATACACATAATGTAAACAAATGTACTAGACAGCAAGGTCAATGTCAATATACACATAATGTAAACAAATGTACTGGACAGCAAGGTCAATGTTAATATACACATAATGTAAAAAAAATTAAAACACATTTGAGCAGTCAAGATATTTGAAAACATATATAGTTTATATTATACATGAATATATAACAATAACAATCAGACTTTGTATCTTCAAAATGAAGATGAGATCAAGACATCAGCAAGACGAATATCGAGTTCTGGCCCATTCATTGCTTGGGAATCAGTTTTGGATGCACCCATGGAACATATTCCCATGCAAAATGGGAGTACTTTAGGCTGATTGGCTCCATTTGATTTTGATGTTATGAATTTTAAGATTACAATTTATAGCATGGCTGCTACCATAACATTTAGAAGCTGCTATGATAATTAGACAAGGAAGAAACAAAACATAGGTAGAGTTACAAATACTGGTGAGTAAATCAGCAAAACAAATTAAAGGTACATTCCAATCATTTTATCACAAAATAATGTTATAACTTAAAGTATAAACTATATTTATTCTAATACACTGACCCCCCAAATGTGTTTTAATGAACCACAATTTGGAAGAAGAAAAAAAAATTACGAACAGTATCGATGCCAGACTCAACCCAGATGTCAGGGAAAAAGAGGACAGCATCTAGTTTGTTCATATAATATGTTGATAAATATCGACCTAGCATTCAGCATGCAGTTTAAACATGATATTTGAGTCGAAATATTCAAACTAAACAGATCACAGTCAAATTATACTACAAAATAATTATGGTTCATTAAAAACAATCAGTGGCAAACATATTAGGATATATTTTATACAATAAAACATTATTTTACGATCAGACTTTTGTACCTTTAAGTTTAATGGGTTTGGTCATAGATCAACGTATTTGGCAATTTGTTGATCAATTGATGGAAACTTCAGCAGCAACAACTTTAACAGTCCTTTACTTATGTTGAGGGACTATTTGGAATAGTTTTACTATTGGAACAGTATCACGCTAGTTGTATAACTATTGCGATAGTATCATGCTAGCTGTAGAACTATTGCGAGAGTTTCGCGCTACCAGTTATACAGCTAACAGTTATACAGCTAACAGTTCTTTATTTATGTTGAGGGACTATTTGGAATAGTTTTACTATTGCAACAGTATCGCGCTAGCTGTATAATTGTTGCGATAGTATCATGCTAGTTGTAGAACTATTGCTATAGTATCGCGCTATTTGTAGAAGTATTGCGATAGAATTGTGCTAGGTGTATAACTATTGCAGGGCACGAAATAAATCTCAAAAATTGCATAGCAATTGTTGCTATGCAAAATGAGTTTTGCATATAAAACAAGATTTTTGCATAGCATTTTTTGTATAGCAGATTACTGTACCTGCAGTGATTTGGGGAGTTATGAAAACAACACCATTTCATGATTTTGCACTTTTATACATTCGCATAGTGTACAATGAAATCAAATGTTTGTTCACAATGTCTGTGGCACAGTGCAGCCAATCAGGTGATCCTCGCAACTTTGGCTGGCTTTGCAGCATCGTGCTCTCCCTCAGCTGGTCGTTTCCGTGGCCCGTAATGGCTGGACGACGAGGCTTCTTTGCGAAGAAGACGTCGACAGCACCGGTGGATGTGAAGACATCGACAGCTTTGCTTTTTTAATTAATGGGAATTTATATGTGGAAAAGGTGTTGTTATCGGGAGGTTTTGATGCCATAAAATGGTGTATCGGGAATTTGGAGTTGATACATGAAATAGGGAGCCTGATGCAAAAAAATTGGGAGGGTTGGCATCTTTGTTACAAATATAATAATAATTTATACATTTATCTTCACAAAGCACATCCAGCAGCAACATGTTAAAATGTTGCACGGAATATTCAAAATGTTCATCGAAAAACACGATTTCTTCTAAGACCAAGTTGTCTCCTGCTCTGCCACTATACACCATGGACAATTGCAGCCATTTGTTTATTGCGGTGTCAACCCAACAAGTGCTAGGGGCACTGTGTCAAGTTTATGATTACTCATCTGTCTACTACTTCTAGATAAGTCAGGTTTTGTTTTTTCATGTAGCATTCGTCTTGGTTGTTGAAGACATCTCTTAGTTAGTAGATATCATTGCTGGTGTTTTGTGAGCGTTAGTAGCGTCATTTTGTTTTCGAAAAGACTCGGTACTGGTAGACGTACTGGAAAAAAATCTGCCACACATGTGCAAATGAATTGATGTAACCCCTCTAGGAAGTATTGCACTAGAGGACTATGCATTGGTAAAACTGCATTTTAGTAAATGGCAGTGCCCACTCCTATGGCGCTACGACAGTTACTGCTTGATCGGAAAAAAAAATGTATTGCATTAAATTATTGCACTGCAAAGTTTGCAATACAAAAATGCAGTTGACTAGCAAACCATAGTATATGCATCACAAAATACAATACTGCTTATTTCATGCCCTGCTATTGTGATAGTAATAAGTATCATGCTAGCTGTATAGCTAATGCGATGGTATCACGATAGCTGTTTAACTATTGCGATAATATGGCGATAGCTGTATAATTATTGCGATAATATGGGGATAGCTGTATAATTATTGCAATAGTATTGCGATAGCTGTATAACAATTGCAAAAGTACCGCGTTAGCTGCATAACTATTGTGACAGTATCGTGCTAGCTGTATAACTATTGCGCTAGCATCACGATAGCTGTACAACTATTGCACTAGCACCTCGCTACCTGTACAACTATTGCAATAGCATCGCGCTAGCCGTATAATTATAGTAGTGCTAGCTGTATAACTATTGCGATAGCACTGCGCTAGCTGTATAACTATTGCGACAGCACCGCGTTAGCTGTATAACTATTGCGATAGCATCTTGCTAGCTGTATAACTATTGCGATAGCATTGAGGTAGCTGTATAACTATTGTGATAGCATTGTGATAGTTGTATAACTATTGCGATAGTATCACAACAGCTGTATAACTATTGCGATAGCATCGCGACAGCCGTATTGCAATACTATCATGATAGTTTCATAACTATTGCGATACTATCGCAATAGTTTCATAACTATTGCGATAGTATCACGGAATAATGAATAACCAGGAAAACAGTCCCAACTGATGGGTGGAGCTATTATATACACCCTGAAGGTAGTTCATTAAACATGTTGAATCCGTGAATGATGCTGCTCTAATTGATGATTATTGATGTTAGGTAAAAAAATAAATAAAATGATTTAATATAGTTGAAAAACATGTTTATTTATATTATTACAGTGACACAAGTAGCCCAGCCTCAATTTACTATTGATAGTGCTGCATCGTCATTTTCACTATTGCAATGCACTGATAGTTTGAACTGTTGTTACATCCCTGGATTTTGTACTTTTTAAGTCAACATACCTGGAACTTGGCAATTCTTCATAGTCATGTGACTTCAACAAACTATCAGGTCTTTTCATCATTTCGCCAGACAGTCTTGCCGGTATTGCTGTGGGTTTAATATCTCCTGATGAATTGTTCGGTAGTTTTTGTGTTGACTGTTGCCGCCCCCAGGTGGAAGCATTTACACTCTGTAAGCTCGGTGCTGGCGACTGGCGAACAAGTCTATTACCATTGGCAAAGTTCGGAGCAAAACGCTGCGGTGAAACAACAGCAGGGCTGCCACTAGGGGGCACTGGCAGTCCTGGGTTGTGAATGCTGTTGAACGACGCCACGCTTCCTGAGCTGGTTGGTCTGTGAATGCTTGGCACGGAACCTCGGCCTGACGCGTTGCTAAACAACTCTGGATGATCTACATCAACACCTAAAACATTACATTTAAACAATCAACAGAGCAGTAACCCCACCTACCTGAAAAGGGTAAGTTCTTACATCGCATGGTATCTGGTCTTTAGTACTAAAAATGTACGTTCCTTTCAACACCAACTTGACTTCTACAGGAAGCATTCACCCTCACTGCAACTACTGCATGAACACTATTCATTCACCCTCACTGCAACTACTGCATGAACACTATTCATTCACCCTCACTGCAACTACTGCATGAACACTATTCATTCACATATCCACCGTCTAGCCCAGTCCTCATTTAAACAGCTAAGTGAACTGAGGCAATGTGAAGTGAACAAGATTGTCCAAGCTTCAAAACGGCAGCAAGAGGATTCAAACCCACATCATCTTGTTAGATAGGCCTACAAACACACATCATCTTGTTAGATAGGCCTACAAACCCACATCATCTTGTTAGATAGGCCTACAAACCCACATCATCTTGTTAGATAGGCCTACAAACCCACATCATTTTGTTAGATAGGCCTACAAACCCACATCATCTTGTTAGATAGGCCTACAAACCCACATCATCTTGTTAGATAGGCCTACATGCCTCCCTCTTGTCTTCTTCGGGGCCGCACACAATGGTCCAAGAGGCATTTCTCACAACGAAATATATTTTGCTTGTCCGTCTTCTTCATGCTCGCCAAGTCGAGATTTATAACTGAATTTTTACTCACTCGACCAATGAGTACATAGAGTACTACAGAAGTGTAGTCAACGCATTGTTCTCCATATTTGAAGCGATTTTAATATTGTACACCATCCACTGTGATACTGTACCTCACAGAAGACATTCCATCCAATGTGATACTGTGCCTCGCAGAAGACGTTCCATCCACTGTGAAACTATGCCTCACAGAAGACGTTCCATCCACTGTGATACTGTGCCTCACAGAAGACGTTCCATCCACTGTGATACTGTGCCTCACAGAAGACGTTCCATCCACTGTGATACTGTGCCTCACAGAAGACGATTCATCCACTGTGATACTGTGCCTCACAGAAGACATTCCATCCACTGTGATACTGTGCCTCACAGAAGACGTTTCATCGATTGTGATACTGTGCCTCACAGAAGACGTTCTATCCACTGTGATACTGTGCCTCACAGAAGACGTTCCATCCACTGTGATACTGTGCCTCACAGAAGACGTTCTATCCACTGTGATACTGTGCCTCACAGAAGACGTTCTATCTACTGTGATACTGTGCCTCACAGAAGATGTTCTATCCACTGTGATACTGTGCCTCACAGAAGACGTTCCATCCACTGTGATACTGTGCCTCACAGAAGACGTTTCATCGATTGTGATACTGTGCCTCACAGAAGACATTCTATCCACTGTGATACTGTGCCTCACAGAAGACGTTCCATCCACTGTGATACTGTGCCTCACAGAAGATGTTCCATCCACTGTGATACTGTGCCTCACAGAAGACGTTCTATCCACTGTGATACTGTGCCTCACAGAAGACGTTCTATCCACTGTGATACTGTGCCTCACAGAAGACGTTCCATCCACTGTGATACTGTTCCTCACAGAAGATGTTCCATCCACTGTGATACTGTTCCTCACAGAAGGGAAAAGGCCCAGCAACAGAAAGCAGTCAAAAACACAAAACAATTCGAGCATATTCATCACAAGAAATACTGACACACCTTAACTAGAATATAAGGAAACTGTGTGGTATACACCTGTTCCCACACACAGCTCTGATGCTACCATTCTATAATTTCTCAGTCATTCCTGTGGTTATCCGTTGGACTATTGTAACTGCTAACTCTGCTTTCCAAATACTGAATTCCAAGATAGTATCCAAGATATTGCATAATTTCGGGCAGCCCATAATGTTTTAGTGCAGTGTCAGGGCAAAATTCTGCTATCAATGTGTTATCTTTTCCAGGACGAAAACAAACAAAAAACACAGAAGCATTAAAATGCAACTGTGACACTGAAATAACTACTGCAGTGGTTGTTCAGAGTGACAGGCTCAACGAAAGTGAATGCGGTACTTGTCAAATTTCCTACCACAGACTTTGACACGACATAGTATACATCCTGTTGAACAATGGAACAATGCAGATATTTATAACCCAGTTTAGTTTTTTCAACAACTTGTTTCAGTTTCACAATGGCAGGATTTTGAATTCTTTTTCTCTAAATGTTGATGTTTTTTCAAGACACAACAACATCTTCCTGGATCCAGAAATGTTTAGCTTACATAGATATAGTTGATTTTTATTTAGGTTAACATACATCACAATTAGAGGTGTCATCTGGTAACTTCATTAATAATCCACATATCCTTTTTTAAATACTGAAAAACTGTAATTAAAGTTTTAAAACAATGAAGTAAGTTTTATGATATGTTTTAAGTGGAATAATAACAATGTTAATAAAGAATCATTAGTGTACGTTTAATACAGCGGGGCTTCCAAAAATGACACGCTATGACAGCATGTTGTAGAAATGTCAACGCTGATGTTTGTTTGTTTGTTTGTTAAGTGACTATTTATTTGAGAACAAACAACATTCAAACACTATCTCTGCATTCAATATTAATAATACAACTAAAACTTCTCTAGCACCTAAATACTCAGGGAATCGAGCTCATATTCCTGTGGAATATTATATTGTGGAATATGGACTCCGCCATAGAATTTGGCCCACTCTGCCCCTTTCATAAATTGTGTTATTATGCAATTTATTTACTATGAATATACACACACCAGCTGTACTTAGAAATGTTGCTCTTGTTCTGGGTAATTAACTGTAAATGTTTACATGCTTTGTATATGTTTGGCAAACGTAAACATTTAGCTAAAAAGACAATCAATGAATTAGTGTAGTTTTGATCATCCTTGTCAAACCTTGTCCAACAAAAGGGACAAGGGCACACTAAATTAATAGTCATACTTTATATTTATTATATACTTATAGACTACAAATTTAATGACTGCTGGCCTTTTCATGTAAAAGTCGGCTAAAATAAATAAAGCATTTATATTTCATTTTACAAAATTCATAGGAATGATGGTGATGACCTTCAAGTTACAATCTACAAACAACATTACATTACTTAACTTCTGACACTAGGATTCAAGTTACAATCTACAAACAACATTACATTACTTAACCTCTGACACCAGGATTCAAGTTACAATCTACAAACAACATTATATTACTTAACCTCTGACACCAGGATTCAAGTTACAATCTACAAACAACATTACATTACTTAACCTCTGACACCAGGATTCAAGTTACAATCTACAAACAAAATTACATTACTTAACCTCTGACACCAGGATTCAAGTTACAATCTACAAACAACATTACATTACTTAACCTCTGACACTAGGATTCAAGTTACAATCTACAAACAACATGATATTACTTAACCTCTGACACTAGAATTCAAGTTACAATCTACAAACAACATTACAATACTTAACCTCTGACACCAGGACCCAAGTTCATCTACTGCTGTTTCAAAACTTGGGCAATTTCGTTCACCTCATATTGTAGTGTCTTTCGGAAAAGACATTAAAAACCATTGGTCCCTTCTACCTGGTGTCTATGCCATGGAAATAAAAAGATTCCACCTAGAGGGTAGCTGTGTGACTTGCTACATGGATTTATCTATGAGTCATGGCACCTGCAGAATGACGTAAATTAGTAAATTACAATGTCTGCAACAGTGGCTCAGTTTATCATCAGCCTCTATAGTAGATCACAAGTGAACACAGCCTGGGCAACACAACAAAACAGGCCGAGTGAGTCATACTTCCTCACACACTGAATGCAATGGCGTTCGCCTGAGAGACTTTCATAGAAGCACATAAACTGTGATAGCCCATATACGTGGAAACTGAAAGAGATTTCCCAAGGATCTTCCATTGCACCAGTGTCGTAAGTCTCACTATAATATAATTGTTACCATATCAGTTTTATAATATAATTATGTAATCACTTTGATATAAATTACACTTATTATATCTAACTACATGTTTTAAGTATCCTGCCAGTGTCAGTTCTGGGATGTGTTAGATAAGAGCCAAGGTCCAGTGTCACCAGATTGATAAGTATAAGTGTTAATTAATTACCCAGGAACTGTTGCCTCATGAGAAACATGTAGTGTTATTTAGTCTGTTCAAACAAGAAGGTGGGAAAGTGAGATATAATGATTGGTTAGTGAGTGTTTGGTCAGCCAGGGTTGGATGTGATATACTGTTGTAGACAGGGAGGAAGGCAGAGAATCCAGGTAGGGGAATTTTTCAAAATCGTCAGGTTATGTGTTAGTTTTGTTTTATTTCAAATTTGGGTATTATGACTATTATCTTGAGTCAAAATGTTATAGTGTATGGGTAAAGTAAACTGACGTGCAGTCCAGCCAGTCGAACTGCAGCTCACACCCAGCTCAAGCCTGCAATGAGAGACTGCAGGAAATGTGACTGCAGAGAGATAAGACTGCAGGAAATGTGACTGCAGAGAGATAAGACTGCAGGAAATGTGACTGCAGAGAGATAAGACTGCAGGAAATGTGACTGCAAGAAATGCTACTGCAGGAGAGGAAGAGATGAGAGCACGAAAAATGCGACGTGAGAGAATCGAACGCGAGAGACAGGCAAACTGTGAGAGAAGCGACCACAAGACACGTGACTGCGGGAGAAGCGACCGTGAGAGATAGGTGACTGTGGGAGAAGCGACCTTGAGAGATAGGTGACTGCGGGAGAAGCAACCATGAGAGATAGGTGACTGCGGGAGAAGCAACCATGAGAGATAGGTGACTGTGGGAGAAGCAACCATGAGAGATAGGGGACTGCGGGAGAAGCGACCGTGAGAGATAGGTGACTGTGGGAGAAGCGACCTTGAGAGATAGGTGACTGCGGGAGAAGCAACCATGAGAGATAGGGGATTGCGGGAGAAGCGACCGTGAGAGATAGGTGACTGTGGGAGAAGCGACCATGAGAGATAGGTGACTGCGGGAGAAGCAACCATGAGAGATAGGGGACTGCGGGAGAAGCGACCGTGAGAGATAGGTGACTGCGGGAGAAGCAACCATGAGAGATAGGGGACTGTGGGAGAAGCGACCGTGAGAGATAGGCGACTGTGGGAGAAGCGACCGTGAGAGATAGGCGACTGCGGGAGAAGTGAGTGCTTGAGATGCGCGGTCTGCAGTAGACATAGAATGCTGTGGCAATGGAGAATGCAGGACATATATGGACACCACATATTAGTACCCTGCACGGGCCAGGCCGGGCCATTCCAATATGCCTACAGGCATGGCAGAGGAACATACGCGCTGTCAACACTGTTGTCCATTTAATTTTGAAACACTTAGACAAGCCCAAGGCTTATGCTAGACTACTGTTTATAGACTTTAGCTCAGTGTTCAACCTTATCCAACCTCACATCCTGCTCACTAAGCTGAAACAAATGAATGGCAATCCATATATCAACAAGTGGTATCATTCTTTTCTAACAGACAGAGTGCAGCTTGTTAAAGTAAATCAGACTCTTTCCCAAACTGTGGTAACAAATACTGGTGCACCCTAAGGTTGTGTCAGTATGCCAATTTTGTTCATTCTGTATACAAAAGACTGTACCAGCAGCAGTATTAACAACTACATAATAAAATTTTCTGATGACTCGGCTATTCTTACTATGTTACATGCTGATTCTGACATCAGTATGTACACTTCTGAAAACCTTTGTACATTGGTGTGACAACAACCACCTCAAACTCAATGTTAGCAAGACTCAAGAGATGATTTTTGATGCTAACTGTATTGTTGCAGAGGAGAAAATACATGTTCTTTTTTATTGCTCCATTAATGAAAGCATACTGCGCTATGGGATTACTGCTTGGTTTGGCAATGTGTCTGTTCAGTTGAAATCACAGCTTTCTCGCTTGATAAAAACTGCCATGAAAATAACAGGTTCTACATCTCCCATGATCTCCATTCAGGAGATGTTTTAATAGACATTAAGACAGTCAATGAAGATTATTTATGATACCAAACATGTTTTACATAATGAATTTCAGCTCCTGCTATCTGGCAGATGCTATAGAACTCCTCCGTGCAAACTTAATAGATACAAATACTCATTTGTGCCACTGTCCATTAAACAACTTAACTCATGATGCCTGCAACAGTGTCACTTGTCGTTCCTAGCATAACATGTAATGTGTATGCAGTGTATATAATGTCTATTTATTTATTTGTGCATTTATTATTTATTATTATTATTAATCAGTTTCACCGTCTACTTATCTGCGGCTTTTATAAAATGGTTTTATGCATATATTGCAGTCATATCTGTTCTTACCCGAGACAAAGTTCTCAATTTCAATGTTGAGACAATAAAGAATTATCTTATCTTATCTTATAAGTTATACTTATTATATCTAACTACATGTTTTAAGAATCCAACCAGTGTCAGTGCTGGGGTATAAGTTCTGGGATGTGTTAGATAAGAGCCAAGGTCACCAGATTGACAAGTATAAGTGTTAATTAATTACCCAGGGACTGTTGTCTCATGAGAAACATGTGGTGTTAGTCTGTTCAAACAAGAAGGTGGGAAAGTGGGAGATAATGACTGGTTAGTGAGTGTTTGGTCAGCCAGGCTTGGATGTTTATATAGTGTTGTAGACAGGGAGGAAGACAGGGAAGTTGCAGCCAGAGATTGAAGTGGCAGGCAGCCAGTGGTGTAGACTGAGGAGGGTAACCCTCTCAGCCAAGGGCTGGGTAAGTTGGTGAGCTGCTGATGGGTGTTTTAAGCTTGGCTGAAACTGGTAGACTGTCAGGGTTTAATATTGATTGTTATAATAAAGATTAAGGTTGGTTAACAAAGTGAAGTTTTGATAGTTCTTCTTTATATATGTACCCCCTCTGTTGTCTTAATAATATTTATTTAGAGAGACCAAACCACACAGCTAGGACACCAGGACCATGCTCCCTGAGGGACCCTCCCTGAATGGTCCAGCTAGGACATCAGGACCATGCTCCCCGAGGAACCCTCCCTGAATGGTCCTGCATGGTTGTGACAATGCAAGATGCATGGCTTGTCTATCTAGGCAGGCTGTGCAGTGAATGACCAGGAAATGTGTTGTGGCTTTAACATGTTTTGGAATAGCTCCACCCCAAGAATCACTGTGAAGAAAATTATTATTACAGAAAATTTCAAGAAAAAACAATGCGACATGGCACTGTCAAATACACCTTCACTGATCAGTATCACGTGTTTAACTTTTCACTCCATCTGAAAATATTTCCAACATGTGAAGTAACTATATGAAATTATTGTAGATGACAGTATGTGCCAAATGGAGAACTTATAGTTAACTGTTTATCCTTATATACAGAAATAAAGTGTGATCATCTGTTGATCGAGTTCCAGTCCCATACACTTAAACTACAACAAAATGAACAAAAGAAAGACACACAATAAATTGACACAATCACGTCAAAGATGACAGTATGTTACTACGTGATAACTAGCCTCTGGATGGAAAGACACCAAATGGTGACAGACAGGTAATGTCATACTGATTTGTCTGACTTATTAAATTAATTAATTCTACTAGTCTAGTCCATTACTCAACCAATCACACATACTTTCCATCAACAAACTAGCTCCAAACGATGCCACATCTGTGAATGTAACCCTCCGCAAATAGTCCGTTCACCCTAGAATCACTTCACCCTAGAATGATGGTTTGCTAATCTGACTACATTCATCAGTGCATCAGTAGGTACTGAACAAGCCAATGAAGGAACAAAGGCCACAGGTGGTGAGTTCACACAGGTCCCTTGTGGTAGATTAGACCCACAATCAACACTAAATGTTGGCTTGTTGTCAAAACAAGCCCTATTCTGCACAGAGCTTCATTCATAACACACAGTTAGTAAATAATAAAATAACACTTTGATGAAACATGCAATAAACACTTGATGGTAAATGTACATGACATGCTAACCACACTAAATAGTAATAATTATGCAGACATAGTCACCTCCTACATTCTCCAAAGTTAATTTAAGCCTGCAGACATTTATAAAGCAAAAGCAACTGGCACAAACGTAGATCTTGACACATTCTAATTCCACCTTTGAACTGGTAACACAAGAGACCATCGACACAGATAATGATCATATATTGGGGTAATAATCACATACTGGGGTAATCATCATCGAGGTCACGAATGTGTACTTGGCATGAGAACAGAAAGGGGCTGAAGTGAATTATTTCAAAGCAGCATTGTTGCAGTCTCTCTTCTGTAAACAACCCTTCCAATTGTTGGTTCATTCTACAAATCACCTAACTTCATAAATTACCAAACAAACTAAACAGTCAAATGTATTATGGATGTATAATACATGCAAATATTTAATGTCACAAAATATTGTTAATTTTGTAACATGAGTGTTTTCATTGCACATTATTGTGTTAGTTTTGTCACAGGCCCAGGATAGGTGCAAATACCTATCATTATGCCATACTGATAAGATCCATGACAACCACATAATGATTACCTACAAACCAGCACACAAAACTGTTCTACACAGCAAGTAAACAATGAATTACACATAGATTACAAGAGTAAAGACACGGTTGAAACGCTAGAATTTAGAAACTGACATGCTAGTCTAATTCCAAATAGATACTTACAATCAACAACAAACTGGTGCAAATACAAATCCTCTTAATACATCTGAGAACTGTGCTTCAGTTGTGGCTGGACCTTGAGAAACAACAGTGGCTCAGGCACATGCCTCTGAGTATTTGGAAAGTTGATATCTTACCCTAGTGAACTTGTCCAAAGTGCAGTTTGCAGAATTTACCGGCTATCTAGCAAGGAATGGCTGCAGCCGTGCTCTACGCTGGAGCTGTGCCAAAAGTCAAACCACACAGAGGTGTGGACTACCCCACAGCTAGGCCAACAACCCACAATACAAAGACCATGACAGATTTGGGTCACCCGTTTGACAATATCAACAACTGGTGTGTCAGGAATGAAGGTGGCTTGAACTGACACATGTGAAAGACTTACTGTGTAACAGTAGCTGTGTAAACATGTTAAAAAACACATCAGTGATAACTCTGGCTTCCTTGTACACACAGCACCATGAGGTTGTCACCTTGGATGGCAATCCTGTTAGACTTCATGCATGACTGGATCACAGAATACATACAACTATTAATCAACCCTTTGTTCCTCCAGTACACATGTGTATACACCAGCACAGACTCACACAAAGTGTACTTGGTGTTACATAAATAGAATATCCAATCATTAAGACTACACTTCACGTCAGTTCATGACTGTGCAAACAGGTGTTTTCTGCACTCAGCTATAAACTATTTGCTTCTACCACATGTGAAATAATTTAATTTGAACAAGGATTTCATTTTATTTTCAATGACCTCACTACACCTATAAATGGTTGACTATATTTCTAACTTTCATATTAAAATATTTTTTACACTACTGAATTGCTATGATGTTATGAGAACAGACTATTTAATTACTTTCACAAACTTTAACATACACCCATAACTTCTCAGTGTTTTTTTTACATTTTAAATTCCCTTGCCTTCAATTAAAGTAAGACTTTTCCACACCTTTAAATTAACATTCTTTCTAGTTTTTCAAAGACCACTGTCAATTGTGAACTGTCATTTTATTGATTGCCATGTAATTGCCACTAGCTCCATCCACACAATCATATTCATTTACCCACTGAAACATAATGCAATATTTGTTTGTAAACAATTTTCACACTAAGAGATCTAGGTCCCAAATGGTGCAAGGGTAACAGCTAGCTTATCAGTGCTACTCTGATTTAGGCTTAGCATTTGGGATCACCCAGTGCACAGTGATTTAATTAAGTGATGTTGCACTGGCTACAGACTGTAGACAGACTGTAGACACACTGTAGACAGACTGTAGACAGACTGTAGACAGACTGGGAAGATGATAATTTTGCACCTGCAACTGAAGCAACATTTGAGTAGTAAGAAACCCTTTGCTCACAAACCAATGACAGACAGACAGACAGACACCAAACATGCAATACAAGCAGTCCCAACCAGTACACTTGGAATGCATATGCACATCACCCAATCAGTGAAAGTGATATCTCACAGAGAGTAACCTTTGCCCCTCTTCACTTCCCATGGAAACTGCCACCAAAAATACACAGCTCAGCTAGACTGACATTGTGGTGTCATCCAACCTTTATGTAACAGGTGCTCAAGAAGCCATATATTATTGAAAACCACAGTTGGTTACACCATTATGGCATAGGTTGCAACCTCATGGAAGCAAGAACGACCTGTTCTACATTTAGGGAAGATACGGTAGTGAAATACTGATATGAATTATTAATCAAAACCTTGCACAATCAAATATACATCTTTTTCAGGAAACTAGAGTGCCACCAAACATGTTCATTGTAAGTGCTATATCGAGTCCATACCCAAACATCTTAGAAAGTATATTTCCAGCCTGGACAAATAGATAGCAACCGTTTCCCAGAGGGTATACACCCTACCCCATCCTTGGAAACTCTCATTATACCCATGAAAATGTCCATCAAGTTGGTAGGGAATAATGAAGTAACAATGTGCTTCTAATCACAACTATTGAGATTTACTCAAAGGTTAAGGTATCCTCATTAGTTGTGATTAGAAGAACATTCTACATCTCCTTTACCTTTAGAATGTTGCTTACAAGGTGACTGAATAATTGCATTTATATACATGATATTTATATACATAATCGATACACATGATAATATTTAAAATATCTGTGGAGGCAAATACTGAAAATCTTACCAGAGTCGTGCCCGTTTTTATACGGCTGTTTCAACGCACTGTTCTGTGGAGGAATAACAATAGGTGGCGCTGGCTGCAGGTACCCGTCTGTCTCGTCTGCTCTAACAGGGCTGTCACCCTCTGAGGGTCTGTGTGGAGCCATGAGACTGAGAGGCAGGGGGGCATTCATTGTGTTGGTTGGCAGGCGGGATGATTTACATGTATGTAGTGGTGCCCCTTGGTGGCCAATCAGGGAAACATCCAAGTCTAAAGAGAAAGCAGCAAACAGTCCTCAGATATTGAGTTAACAGCAAAACATGATTTTAATGAGCATTATTAGTCAAAGAAATAATTATATATATTCTTATGAAACTGTAACTAAATAAACTTTGTAACACCCAGTCTTAGTATGTATACTTACCTTGTACATTCTGGCAGTAAACAGGGCATTGAGACACATTTATTGCAATAAATCAATGTGCTTTCTCCTAACCCAGAGTTCAACAGTTGTTCATATCCACTGGAGCACTAGAAGCTGTCAGCTGGACATGTCAGGATCACGTGATTTATCAACAGTGACAGCCACTGACTCACAGTGACAGAGGCATATGTAAACCACTATGATGTAAACACAGCCCAGATGGAACTGGACAGAACACACCAGTGAACCGAGTGTAACAAATAGTGATGGTGACAGTGAGGGATCATTAATTTACCTCCAGGTTCATGTTATATGAATGAAGTACCTGTGATTTTGAGACGGTTTTTCTTTTAGGCAATGTTTTGTTTTGTAACTAAATAAGTTTTGGGTATTTGGTCATATTTGGCTACAACACTAAGTCTTATGGCTGTGCTGTGTCCAGTTAGAAATGTCTAGTGGCATAAATACACATGTCATTGATGGAAGGATCTGATGGGAGAATCTTCCGTGTTGAGTTTCTAGAAAACAAAATTGTATGATTTGATGAAAATGCTACTGAAGTGACAAGACAACAATTAAAGTGTAGATTGTAATTCTGAGCCCAGGGTAAACTCACTTTTAGCGTTGGTTTCAATGGGAAAACAATAGTGGTCTGAACCCACGATTCAAGGTGAACACAGGCTATTGCACTGGCTTTCCAGCACATCACCATGTGCCTTCAGCTGTTGTGCTAGCTTAGCTGTCCACAGATAATAGTGATAATACTATTTCAGATTTTAGGTCAATCTCTCTCAATTCTCATCACTAATGCTGGAGCAAAAAGCACCAACAAATCTCCTCCAGTCAGCACTGTCTTGGGGGAGCCAGCTGTGTTTGTTCCAGGTCTTTCCAGTCAGGTACATTTCTTCTTCCACAGTTCTTCTCCAGGTGCCCAGTGGTCTGCCTCGTTTTCTTTTTCCAAGTGATGCCCATTATAAAGGGCACGTTGAAAACTATTTCTGTTAATGCAGAGAACATGGCCAAGACGTCTCCACCTTCTTTGCTTCAACTCATCGATGATGTTATTGATACTTTGGGAGATTTCCTTGTTGGTCACGTGCTGATCCCAACATATTCTGAGGATTCAGTTTAGGTCAATGAAACTGGAGAACTTTCCCCACATTTGACAACAGTAACATGTGTGTGCTTTGATTCCAGATGTGAGAAGAGTTCTCAGTTTTTGTCAGATTAACGAAGGGTAGGTTTTTGACATAATTACCTGTCAAGAAACTTGTTTGGTGTTCATTGTGAACATCTCAGCCATTTCACGTGGCCTTCCTATGCAAGCTGAGTTTGCTATCAGCATGTCATGTGACAAACGTCATGTGACACAAACTGGAAAAGACTGGTGGGAGCTCCTAGCCGAAGTCTTAGTTCAGGGCGGTTTAACTCCTTCTTTGATTTTCCTCCTAAACCAGTTCTCCTCAAGGTCTAAAATCCTTGTCTCTTTCGTTTCACTGAACACTGCTGACATGTGTTCTGTTCGTGTTCTGTTTGTGTCCACTGATGGCTGAGAGGGGTTGGCAACAAGAGAGGTGTTCTTTAATTATTGTGCCTAGTCTTCTATGTGTCTGCCTTATGTAAAGCTGGTCACATTCTGGGCACTGTATGTCACATTGTACTCTGTTCACATTCTGGGCACTGTATTTCACATAGTGCTCTGTTCACATTCTAGGCACTGTGTGTCACATAGTGCTCTGTTCACATTCTAGGCACTGTGTGTCACATAGTACTGTGTTCACATTCTAGGCACTGTGTGTCACATAGTACTCTGTTCACATTCTAGGCACTGTGTGTCACATAGTGCTCTGTTCACATTCTAGGCACTGTGTGTCACATGGTGCTCTGCAGCAACATGAAAGTTGCGTGATTAACAAAATTGTTAGTGTTCAGTGAAAAGTCAGCTCTACAACTAAACTTCTAAAAAGTACTTTAAGCGAGAACAAATACTGAAAAAACTATGCTAGCAGGTAACTAGTGCTGTTGTGAATACAGCCATGTCTTCCAGAAACCGAAAACAGTACACTAAAGTGAATGATGAACTTCGAAGCAGAACCACAGAATCTGCTTCGATGACCATTCAAGATGGCGACGTGCGAGCCGCCGTCCTCAGCTTGATTCAGAATGACGATGACATCACGAAGAAAATACTGGAGACGGTAACCCATGTGATCGTAAAGAAACTCATGGATAGCCCAAACTTTCTTGAAAAGCTAGCCAAAAATGTTCTTAAAAATCGTGTCCTCGATAACATCAAACAGGACATCTACGAGTCATGTGCTGTCGACAATGGCCACACAACAGATACGATACGAAATTTGGAGAGGCGTGTTGTCGACTTGGAACGGGCCAACAAGGAGCTACGGGATGACAGTGACACAGAAGAACAGTACAGCCATCGGAACTGCCTCCTGTTGCACGGTGTCTCCGAGGAGCAGACAGACTCCGACAAGGCAGTCCTGTCGGTGTGCAATGAGAAACTCGGCCTGCAGCTGACGAGTGACTGCATTGACTGTAGCCACCGTCTTGGCCACAGACACAACAACGGAAGCTCGAATGGAAAGCCACGGCCGATTATTGTGAAACTGAAATCGTACGATGCGAGACAATTGATCTTCGGTGCAAAGCGCAAACTAAAAGGTACACGACTGGTGATTACAGAGAACTTGACGAAACAGCGAATGGAGTTATTACAGAAAGAGCGCACAGTTGATGGTGTCAAATCGACATGGACGATTGACGGACGGATTATATGCCTACTGACCAGCGGCAGAAAGGAAACAATCGTGCACGAAAGAGATCTTGTTAACTTACGTGAACTGTGTCGACAGTGAATAGGAAACCCCACGTGAAACTGTACATAGTGAACAGTACTTGTGTGTGAAATTAGACTTAGACATGACTACCGAAAAAAATCAATGTTTTAACATATACAGTATTATAGAAGACACCGATGGACGATGTAAGACAAACTATCTAGGTAATGTACAAGACTGTTTAAGAAAGTGTAATTATCACACCGACTCTGAACTTTACAACCTACAGTGTAAATGTGACACAAACAGTAAGTTCTCTACATTGACAATAAATTGTAGAAGTTTATCCAAAAATTTTGACAAACTTGAATACAGTCTAAAATCACTAAATGTTAACTTCGACTGTATAGGTATAACCGAAACTTGGAAAAAGCCAGTGGAAAGCATTGATAGTTATAATATGACAGATTACACATTTCTGTCAAAACCTAGAATGGAAAAACAAGGAGGAGGTGTTGGTATGTATATTGCTAACAGGTTAAAGTTTAAGGAAAGAAATGACATAAATACAAACTCTGAGAATTGTCTACATGAATCATTATTTGCAGAAGTTGAAACAGAAAAAAAACAAAATTGTTATTGGTGTTATCTATAAACCGCCAGACACATGCATAAATACATTTAATATACAATTTAATGATTTATTAGGAAGAATTTCAAATGAAAGAAAGAAATGCATATTAATGGCAGATTTTAACATTGACTTACTTAGGTCTGACACAAACCACCAAACAACAGATTTTATCCATAATATGTTTGCCAATGCATTCTATCCAACAATTAGCAAACCAACAAATATCACACAACAGACAACTACACTCATAGACAATATCAACATTCATGAATATTCAATAAAATCTGGTATCCTTTATAACGACATATCAGATCACTTCCCGATATTTACCTTTTATGAATTAGGGGTAAAATGAGAAAATGAATACAAAATTGTTTACAAACGCAAACATAAGCAAATTAAAAACACAATTACAAACTTCAAACAGGGAGGAGGTGTACAAGGATCAAAACCCCTGCACTTCATATGATACCTTTCTGGAAATATTAAACAACAAATTAATGAATGCTTACCGTGGAAAAAATTTAAGATGAAAACCTGCAAAAGCGAATGGCTCACGAAAGGCATATTAATATCCTGTAGGCAAAAAAAATCACCTGTTCAAGATATTTAAGTGCAACCCTTCTACTGAAAATGAGATTGTCTACAAAAACAAAACTGACTCATGTAATCAGACAGTCAAAGAAAAAATATTTTAAAGACAAAGTTGAGTTATATAAAAAATGATTGCAGAAAAACATGGAGCACCATAAATGAAGTTATAAAGTCCAAAGATAATAAATCTGTAATAAATGATAAATTTATTACATTAGATGGTACCCACTGTACAGACAAAAGGGAAATAGTGGACCATTTCAATAATTATTTTACCAACATAAGTCATCGCCTTAATGTAAACTTAACACAAACAGGTAATGACCCAACACAATTTATAAAAAAAATGCATCAAGTTTTTTCTGTACACCTACATATTCTGAGGAAATAATTAACATAGTAAAAAAAGCAAATTCAAAGAAATCAAGTGGATTCGACAATGTTGATCCACACATTATTAAATAAATTATACCACAAATTGCAAATCAACTTGCACACATTTTCAATAATTCACTTATGTGCCCAACAAACTAAAAATAGCAAAGGTTATCCCCTTGTATAAAAGTGAAAACCCTGAACTATTCTGAAATTATAGACCTATTTCTATCCTTCCATGCCTCTCAAAAATACTGGAATGCCTAATGTACAATAGGCTTTACAATTTTTTAGTAGAACACAACATAATGTAAAAAACAATACGGATTTAGGAAAAATTATTCTACGTATATGGCACTGATTGATTTGGTTGATAAAATATGAAGTAACATGGACCATAAAAAGTATAATATAGGTGTTTTTCTTGATCTCTCCAAGGCTTTCGATACAATAGATTATAACTTTTTAATAAATAAACTTCAATGCTACGGTATAAGAGGTAATGCCTGCAACTGGTATAAAAGCTATCTTAATAACCGAAGACAGTATGTGTCGTATAACAAAGCAGACTCAAAATATATGACAGTTACATGTGGAGTTCTACAAGGATCTATATTAGGCCCATTACTCTTTATTTTATATATAAATGATATTGAAAATGTATCAGATATCCTAAATCTTATCCTGTTTGCAGATGACACAAGTCTCTTTCATGCTCATACATGCTTCAACACTCTCATCGAAGAGTTAACATAGAAATATAAAAAATCTCAACATGGTTCCATACCAACAAACTTTCACTAAACACCAAAAAGTCAAATTTTATTATATTCACACCAAAAGGAAAAAAATACAATATCAACAGTGCCTTAATAAAAGTAGATGGAAACAAAATAAAGCATGTCAAATTCACCAAATTCCTAGGGATATTTATAGATGAGCACTTAAGTTGGACAACACATATTGACAACCTATCAAAACAAGTAGCACGGAATGTGGGAATGCTTAACAAATTAAAACATTTTCTCCCTATGTATATAATGAGAACTATTTATTGTTCATTGATCTTATCACATTTACAATATTGTACTCTATTGTGGGAAAATTCATATTGTACAAACTTAAACAAACTAAGAATACTACAGAAGAAAGCTCTTAGGATAATCACAAATTTGCATTACATCGCACACACTGATCCTCTATTCTCAAAGTTAAAACTATTAAAATTGGATGATCTATATAAACATCAACTAGGTATTTTTATGTATAATTCTATATATATATAATTCTATGTCATCAATGCTTACGAGAATACAAAATATTCAAAAACATAATCTAAGACACCAAAATAGCTATTATATCCAAAACATAAGAACAAACAGCAGGAAATTTAAACTATTCAGGACCAGTATTCTGGAATGCATTACCTAGTAAATAAAAACAGATTGTGTCCATTAACCAATTTAAAAATAAACTGAAAGAATTGTTACTCTCTAAATATCAATGACTTTACAGTAAACACTGCAAATAAAAAACTTTGTATTTGTACAAAATGTACTCTATATCTACATTTATTTTCATGTGGTGGAGAAGACCATGTGTTTCATGCTTATGTAATATTTAATGTATTCATGCTCACATTTAATGAATACATGACAATTGTGTAGTCAGTGTATTACGTAATGTATTCATGGTTCCTGCATTACTTAATGTGTTCATGTTCACATTGTAAAGTATTCATGTGCAATAATTAGTTAGGTTATTACCGGTAGTGTAGTATTTGTTCATAAAATTCTAATTACAATTTGTATGTACATATTTAAGCAATTGTTTATTTTTTTACATTATATTGTATTTCACTAGTAAATGTTTTTGGCTTAAGCCTAAGGAAACAAAATAATTATGTTGATTTATTTCTGGGTGGTCCTCGTCATAAGCCCCCGGGGGTTTCTAGAGGATCTCCTTGGTTGCTCCACTATTTGTATAATCTGTGACTCACATCATATTGTATCTTAAAATGTATGTGTATCCAAAATAAAGTTATTCATTCATTCATTCACTAGACTAACAGAGACCTTACAGGAGGTTATTTTGATGATGTTGGCACTGTACAGCGAGTAAATATAACTGTGTCACAAAATAAACAATACAAAGTCAACATGGAACAAGGAAACGTTTGTTCAAGAGGGCAATACAGTTGTGTATGTGGTAATATTTATAGCACTTGGTAAAATATGTTAATGTAGCAGATGAAAACTGCTGCCTATATTATGATTATTGTTCATGTAAACCTCACATACTTTTGAAATTGTTCTAGTCTCAATGGTATAGAAAGAGAAGAACCGTTTTATATTCTTTCAGAATATTTTGGCTGACTCTCTCTCTCTGTATTCTTCAGCAGACTGACATCGCAATGGGCATGTCAGGTGACCAACATCATGTGATACAAGCTGGAGAAGGACTGGTGGCACTCCTGGCCGACATCTTGATTCAGGGCAGACTTCATTCGACGAATGTTTATTGCTTCTTTGATTTTCCTCCTAAACCAGTTTTTCTCTAGTCTAGTATTCCTACACCCCTCTTAGTACACTGATGTCCTGTATTCTGTTAACTGATGGCCGATAGGGGTTAGTGACAAGCTGGGGGTTCTTGAATTCTTTGCCAGTCTGATGAAGACAAAGTGAGTCTAACAAAATATTTAGAAAGAATCCAAAACGTTTACTGAGTACAGTTGTAATTACCACGTCAAATCCCAAGAAAACAGAAAATCAATCCATTCAAGCCTTATTAAAAATGGTGTAGTGGACAGCCTTGTTAATACATCATTTATTTCAACTGAAGCTGGTAAAATAGTTCCTTTTTTTGTTTAAATATTACATAATATATATATATATATATATATATATATATATATATATATGTATATATATATATATATATATATATATATATATATATATATATATATATATATATATATAATATATATATATATATATATATATATATATATATATATATATATATATATATATATATATATATATATTTGCTAAGTAGTGTGTTGTGGGACAAATTTGTCATGAGTATCTACCAGATATATTTGTTCACATCAGTAAGTAATTCTTGTAGCATATGTCTAACTAACTGTACATGAAGCAGGCAAAAGTATGCTACAAGTAACAATTGCAAATTTGTGCCAAATAATCATGCATGGAATTTGTTACGAGACAAGTCTATGACAGAGTGATGTCAAGATTTGGTCATGTAAAATGTGAGCCTAGACCCAAATTATTGAACGTTGAACAATATAACCTATTGGAACAGATTGATGCATTGTAACCAGATGGATACCATTTTGAAAAAAATCATCATCCATATTCCGTCATCTTGATTTTTAAAAGTTACCCAATGATCACTGTTTTTTTTGTACAAAATGAGAGGTGTGGTACTATGTGGGAAGTTCTACATACTGCGCATATATATATATATATATATATATATATATATATATATATATATATATATATATATATATATATATATATATATATATATATATATATATATATATATATATATATATATATATATATATATATATATATATATATATATATATATATATATATATATATATATATATATATATATATATATATATATATATATATATATATATATATATATATATATATATATATATACATATACATATATATATATAATATATATACATATATATATATATATATATATATATATATATATATGTATATGTATATGTATATGTATATGTATATGTATATATATATATATATATATATATATATATATATATATATATATATATATATATATATATGTGCAGTATGTAGAACTTCCCACATACTACCACACCTCTCATTTTGTACAAAAAAACAGTGATCATCGGGTAACTTTTAAAAATCAAGATGACGGAATATGGATGATGATTTTTTTTCAAAAATGTTGCTGTTGCTGGTTTCCGGTCGTTTTACCAGATTACAAATATATCTACCGCCAAGCAGCCATGGATTCCTGCAAAGCGAGTGTCTAATCACGTATGACGCACGCCTTCTCCTGTCAACCGTGGCCGAATCACGCACACACCTTGACCGTCATCATACGTGTCGCAATTTACAAATGACAGTAACTTTAGCTTCGTAAGGATTTACGTCTCACTTACCGTGAACTATCTAAAGCTGGTCTACGTCTTCCAGCAATAACAGTCTATTGCGACAGCAGCAACAAATTGTCACCTGAACAGCCCATCCACGAAATGTCACCAACGCTGACGACAACTCAACTATTCACTGTCGTTATGTTGCAAGTCCTCTTGTCCACTGATGCGAAACTGGGTCAGGCACCGGAACTACTCTCGCTAGAAGAAGGTGTTTCTGGTTTATTTATAATCATTGTGTAACCTAACACTCTTCGCTGGCCAACTAGCACAAGCGAACTAACAAGCGAACGGACGGATTTCACTCGCATTTACAAATGCAGTATATGTTTCGCAATTAATCGTTCAAGTTGTGAACGCACGCTTAGTCAAAGTTGTAAATGTCCGAGGACTAGTCCAAATGCGGCCCAGAGGCAGAGAGGAGACAGATAGTTACTGCCACCTAGCGAGGTACCACTAACTAAACTCTGCCGCCTAACATTGCCCATTCTACGTGTGAACATTCCCGTATGTAAATTTACCAAATATTTGTGTATGTGCCCTGAATTTGTGAAGAATACAGTTTCTACACAATACTCAATCGCACCCTCATTAGATTCATGGCAAAACTGGTCCACTACGGAAATAAGATGATTGAACTTGCGCAATTTCTTTCTAGTGCTAGGTGTTCATAGTTTATATTATAATCTTTACGTAACCTAATTAACACTCTTCGCTGGCCAAGCCATTTTTACAAGTCTGTTTACGTGATGTGTTGTAAATAAAACAGTATTTTATATTATCTATCTATATAAAACCGACCAATACATTACTGGATCGAGACATTCATTTTAAAGTTAACTAGAACAGTTATTAAAAAATAGTTTGCCATCATTCAGTCGAATAGTTAGCCTGTTTCAATAGGCATATGCCTCACATCACTGGGACGTGTGTGTGCGTGCGTGCATGCGTGCGCGCGCGCGTAATTTGAGTGTACACATTTCTAAAACAAACACAGGTATTGCATTACGTTAAACATGATTTATTTTTCTCACAACATATTCTACGATGGTGCAGCAGACAGAAACATCTGTTTAACACAAATCTTGAATACCGTGTCTCAGTTTATATAATGTTCTCAAGTTCTTACTATATAATAATCATGTATGCCCATAACTACATGACTGTATGTACAAACAGTGTGTATTTAAAGGTAAAGGTGCTTTCTTATATAGCGAGGCCCTTGGGACTGTTCAAAGCAGTTTACATTTCATCCCCTGGCAGACATGTTTATTCCAATGCCATCTTGACTTCTCTGGGAACCATTCAGCCACTCTGCAATTACTATTTTGTTCATATATCAACCTCTCTCTCTAACCAGGTAATCATTTATATAGCTGAGTGAACTGTGTCAACATGGGGCTAACGGAATTGCAAAGAGAATTTGAACCTGGTTTCCCTCGATTGAGAGTCCAACCTTCCATCATGTTTCGTGACTCTTCCACTGAATCTATATATTAATCTGAAGTGTTGAGTAGAAAGTTGTCTTCTTAGTTTTCTTCACTAAACTGACAGATCCACATGTAACCATGCAACTGTTTGTGAATGCATTATTGTGGTATCAAAACATTATTGTCAGAACAAATATATAATTTCAGTAATACAATTCTCTAGCACTACTTAAGAGTAACCCCTTCATCAGGTCTATTACTACTTGCCTAAGATAGAGGTGATCCAGGTGAGAACTTCTAATTCTAATCCAGCAATGAAGCACAATTAACACAACATACAGAGCAACCAGTAAATAGCACTGTTTAACATGCAATGATAGGATTTGAGAACTATATTCAATTTACTTGACCAATATATTTATAGCTGCATGTAATAATTATAATAAAATGTAAATGTTCAGGAGACTCCCATTTATATATTATTATCTTATGTCTATGTACAACACAACTGAGTGGAGTTGTATTATAAGACTAAGGTTTCATGCATATACAAGAAATGACTAGTTGTTTGATTCTGGTCTTACTGATGCCGTCACAAACAGACTAGGGGCCAATTGCGTCATACCAATTCCAAACCAATGACAAATATCAATCCCACCTCTAAAACACCAATTCAAAATAAAGCTATGTGAAAAGAGCAACCATAACATTTATTTTAATTTCTGCACATTGTGGTAAATAACGTGCAAACAAATATGATTTATGTAACATATTAGATTGTATTGATTATTTGTAGCAAATACTACTAAGTTAAAAAGTTACATGTTGTAATTAAAAATGTAACTGAAAATACCAATTACATTTTGACCAATTTTATTTCAGGAATTGCAGTTAGTGTTTCAATCAATTCCAATTACAGCGTAATTGACCCCGCAACTACATTCATCAAACAGCAATACATGCTGTGTTACACAGAGACACTTACAGGATATCAACTTTGCTCTTGAATAGGTCAATCTAGTCCGGCAGCCAAAGGGCATTATTTGACATAACCCCTTTTTGTCTGATATAGTTTTTTCTTTGTTGATTATTCATCTCTAGCATGTATATAATGACATCCAGAGGGGTGTGGAGTTATCACCCTTGAGCATTTTGGAAAAAATCCAAAATGGCGGCCAAAAATAATCTTTTTATCATATCTTGGCAACCAGACAAGATACATACATGATTAAAATGTTATTTTATATGTTTCCAGACATGAGGAATTCGATTCCCCCATAATTGATATGAAAAACATGTAAAGAAAACAAGATGGGGACCATAAGTATGCTACAAATGACTATGCAAAAAAGGCTATATTTCATGTTCCGCGAACAAAAAACATAAGAACATGAAAACAATTATTTTCCATGTGTTATCGTATAAGGAGAATTACGTAAGATCAGCATTTCGTGAAATTCTAACCTTTCTAAGCATCAGTCCTCTTCATTTTCATCATGTAGGACGTACTTGCCGCTCTTATTTTGGCAGGCCTGTCCACCCTGGCATGCGCAAAATGGTGTGCATGCCATGTTAGAGCTGTTGCAGCTGCACTTGTTCGTGCTACATGGCATTTCACTCCGACATGAGCACTTGATCAGCTTTAGGAACCCACTTGTGGCTAACGAAGTATCTGGGGGGACAGCTTTGGTGAGGAAGCCTTGCTTCTGCTTACTTTAGAAAACCACATTTGTTGGCGTGCTTCCGTCATCGAATGACATCTTTGCTGACCATAGCAGGCCAACATGAAGTGTGTGGCCTGGTCTACTACTTCCGAAAACGGTGGTCAGCCTGTGTTTCCCAGTAAGTTGATAGAACGTTGGCCATGTCACAGAACTTTCAGAGCTGCAACCTTGCCAACGCCCAAGTATGACTCCACAGTATGACAACCTGTGAGACCGTGAGCAGCTAGTAGATCTGGGAGAGTGGAGCTGTGCTCTCCTGCAGCTGCGTTGATATCTAGGACACTTCGTCCTTGAATTGGCGAAACCATTAGAACTTTGCAGGATATACTGCCCTGGTGACAGCAATACAACAAGAGAACAAAGATGTCGGTGTCATCTGCAACGACCAGGACGGTACCATCCTTTACACGTGAAACTTGTTGCACAATCAGAGGGTCTCCCTCCTGCGTTATAGCCATGTCTTGACGTTTGTTTACACAACCATTTGCGATTTCTACAGGAACCGGGTCTCTGCCAGTGACGACTAGTTTATGCTTTTGAAAGTCAGCCTTGTGCGAAACCAAATCCTCGACGGTGAGAGCAATCAATTGATCTTTGTTTGTGGTGATGGTTAGGACGACTTTTTGTGGTGGCAGGCGAGCTGTGCAACATAATGTGTAGACCCTGCTTGCTCCTTTGTCCCAGCCACGTCAGGTTGCCTCCTTAGTACTGCCCTCAGTGTATCTATCGAACATCAGATATACGTCACTTTTCGCCAAGTGACAGTGTAGGTAACTGCGGAACCGGACAAGGTAGTCGTGTACAGTGCCAGATGTTGGCCAAGGCACTGCCCAGAGGACAGCGCACCCATCGATGAACGTTGCATGCACAGGCATTTTGTTCATCGTCTTGATACGTCTACCTTAAGGGGGTGGGTGGGTGGGTGGGGCGGTGAAGCACTCGAACAACCATAGCCCAAACATAATAATATATCATTTACAGTATATATCACCCTTATATGATAGGCGCAACGCCACGGTAATTTTGTAATATCCTTTTTAACTTTGCCATTATCTACGCCATTGTTCTGCGTGGTGGGGGGGGGGGCGCTCAGTGGCAGAGTGGTTTGAGTACGAGTTCCTGGCACCGCGTTCACACAGTAAATCAATATGAGCGACGATGCATTACCTCTTGGAAAAACGGCCGAAACGCATGGAAAATCGAAAAAAAACAGAACTTGAGTGCACTGGACGGCTCCTGGATATATCAACTAGTACTAGCACAGTGACAGTCAGCCAACCATGTGCCAACCGTTGGCGCAACGTTGGCCCAACAGCAGCAACATTACTTTGCTCGTTGGGCCAACGTTGCACCTACGTCAACCAACCAACATTGCCCCAACCATCAGGCAACGTTGCCCCAACCATCAGCCAACGTTGCCCCAACCATCAGCCTACGTTGCCCCAACCATCAGCCAACGTTTCCCCAGCCATCAACCAACGTTGTCCTAACCATCTGCCAACGTTACCCAACCATATTCTAGTATATTCCCAACCTTCAAAAAACGAACATATTTATAATAAAAATATTAATTTTATTTCAAATATGTTTCACAATGTAAAGTTACAATAAGTTTTCACCCGATTATAGTTGAATGTACAAAAGTACTGTGTAATGTCATTATGTATACATAAATACAGCATAGGAGTGAAGAATATAGCTTTAAGAAAACATAAAATTAACATTTTGTTGTGACATACAAACATTCCGATCCACTCTTATATATAGACACCGCGAGTGTAGTCATAATGAGATTCGTGTACTATCATATACTAACTTTCATAACAATGCATTGACAGCATAGTCCTAATTCAAATACAACAACACTGCAATAAATTTGGCACAAGATATACAATAACAACTAACAAATTATTGCTTCACAATTCCTAACCTATCATGCACTAGTAGTAGAACACAACAGTTTTACAATTATTCCACATATATAACCTGACTAATACACATTAAATCCCCTACAGTGCATTAAACGTAATACGCATGCATGCATGGGTGTACCTATATTAACTACACTATGGCATACATATGAAAGTTATTCCCAGTGTAGAAAATAACGGATATAGGTGTATAACTTATCCAAAACTACTCTTACCTGAATTTGGAAAACAGTTTCCGAACTTTAAACGTTTTAACAAATTATTGCTTCACAATTACTAACATATCATGCACTAGTACTAGAACACAACAGTTTTACAATTATTCCACATATATAACCTGACTAATACTCATTAAGTCCCCTACAGTGCATTAAACGTAATACACATGCATGCATGGGTGTACCTATGTTAACTATACTATGGCATACATATGAAAGTTATTCCAAGTGTAGAAAATAACGGATATAGGTGTATAACTTATCCAAAACTACTCTTACCTGAATTTGGAAAACAGTTTCCGAACTTTAAACGTTTTGCAGGACAGACACCAATGGAGAAGTGTCATGAACAACTTTCATGGGATCTGTCCTCCGGACAAATAGATGACATGATAAAATAAACATTAAATTGTACTTGTAAATACACCACATACACAACTTCCTTAACAATCACAACACATGTAAGGATTGTCTGAATTCCCAAATTTAGGTCGTACTACAGCTATACTGTTGTAATTGCTGCACCAGAATTGTTTCAGAATTTTTAATATATATATATATATATATATATATATATATATATATATATACATATATATATATATATATATACATATACATATATATATATACATATATATATATATATATATAGACATACATATATATATATATATATATACACATATATATATATATATATATATATATATATATATACATATATATATATATATATAGACATATATATAGACATATATATAGACATATATATATTATATATATATATATATATGTCTATATATATATATATATATATATATATATATATATATATATATATATGCATATATATATATATATATATATATATATATATATATATATATATAAAACACACACACACACACACACACACACACACACACACACACACACACACACACACACACACACACACACACACACACACACACACACACTTGCTGAACGAGCCCCTCCATCACCGCAACCAGTGCCAGTTCAATGGGTGAAACTGTAGATACAGAAGCGACTGTTTAATATTGGCAACATTATTTTTTGTAATGAATGCACACTATGCAGAGTGCATGTGCATTCTCATATGGCAAGGGGGGAATTTCAAAAGCAAATTATTTTCAATATGTAAATAAATAAAATTCAATACAATATCTTTAATCCAGACTAAACAGAGCATGTGCATAAATCATTCATGTGATCTGAGTTCCATATATTAGTGCAGACATTAAAATGTAATACACAGTAATGTGCTGCTGTAAACATTTATATAGAGTTGTTACTGTCATATATTCAGATATAATAGTTTGTTCCAGGGTTTACGTATTGTGCATAAAAAATGCAACCTTGTAGCTAGTATAACCATTATAATATAATTAACTGATATATCAAGTTGACACATAAATCTATATACAAAATTCCTAATTACATATTGAGAGCATTAAAAATGTACTTTCCCATTTCTATATATGTGTGTCTCCTTTATTTATAACTTTATTACTGTTTTATAAATATTAACATCTTTTGTCTCACAATAGTAGACACATGCCATGACAAAGACTACCATAATAATTGCTTAGAACTGTCAAATGTTGGTTAACTCTGCTACTAATATAGCGTTACACTACTTAACTTAAGTGTTGTTACAATCTACCCTTACCTTCACATGATCTGAGTGTTGTCATGCTGCCGATACTGGCTGGAGCTTGCTGAGAAGTTGACAGATGGGTGGAATGTGTTGGAAGAGCTCTTGACGTGGAAGGTATCGGTGTACTACATGTTGATGTTCCTTGTACTGGTGTTGTCATTCTTGGGGTGGTATTTGCAGGTGTGCTGGATCGAGGTGTTGAAGTTGGAATGAGTGTAGATTGAAGAGGGGTGAAAGTGTGGTTGTGATATGGTACTGGAATGACTGGCTCATCATGCTGCCTCATGTTCCAGACAAACTCTTGTGATAACAAATTGAAAATATTTTGTGTCTCAATGCTCGCATCATCACTTAGAGGCAAGGTAACGTACCGAGCTGTCCTAAAATGTAAAAAAAAAATGGACAAACATATTGAGTAAAATACTGAGAATATACTGGATGAGGGTGCTGTATGTGTATACCCAGTTGAACACTGTCAGATTATATGTCTGCTTTCTATAATGTAATTATAATATAACACAAAATTATATAAAATTAATTTGCTTTATTGATCAGATTAAACCCCACATGTAATAACCGGAAAAACGGGAAGGCAACAGGAACCAAGTCAACAGCGAAACGTTGAAGGCAGGAGAAGATACCATCGCCAAAGCCTTAGCCAAGCTGTATACAAAATGCATATCAGAAAGACGAATCCCCACTACCTGGAAAAATGCAAAGATGGTGATAATTTTTTAAAAAGGCAACCAAAAAGACATAAAGAACTATAGGCCAATATGCTTGGTATTGAACATCTACAAGCTATTCACAAAGATTCTAACAGCCAGACTGGAGAAAATACTAGATGATAATCAACCCAGAGAACAGGCAGGATACAGAGGCGGGTACTCAACGACAGATCACATCCATGTCATAAATCAACTGACGGAGAAGTGCCGCGAATTCAACATACCACTCTGTATAGTATTCATTGACTATGAGAAGGCATTCGACTCGGTACAAACCCAGGCAATACTGTCTTCACTCCAAGACCAAGGGATAGAAGATGCATACATACAACTCATGAAAGATATATACACATACCGCTCTGTGACAGTATATCTTCACAAAGAGAGCGAGAAAATAAACATCAAAAGAGGAGTGCGACAGGGGGATACCATCTCACCTATACTATTCACATCAACACTCAAAAGTATCTTCAGAAGACTGAACTGGGAGAACAAAGGCCTGAAAATAGACGGAGAATATCTTAACCATCTTCGTTTCGCAGACGATATCTTCATGTGCACCGAAACACCGCAAGAACTACAAATAATGCTAAAAGAACTATGCGAAGAAAGTAACCTAAGCGGCTTGAGGATGAACATCTCAAAAACAATATATGTTAATAACACTCAGATAGAGAATGTGGAGAGTTAATTGGATTTTTTTAATTTTAAGTCAGATTTTTTTTTTATCTGGTATATAGACATTTATATAGATGTTTAAATTTGTAAACTCTTTCAAACGTGCATATGATTTTTGCTTATATAAAGACATTAGACAATGTCCACAAGGCATCACCCCCTGTAGTTGCATAATCTGTTTTGGAAAGGAAAGCATGCTGTATGTCTGTGGCTGTAGCAGGGCTAATTATTGTTTTCTGAAAGTGTGGATTAGCACCTGTCCTGGGCTCTGTGTACTCTAAAGGTCTCTAACCAGAATACAAACAGGTACAGTATTAAACAACTGAGTCAACATACTGAATTGGTAACAACTAGCACAAGCTCTAAGTGGACTTTAACTCAAGGTTTCTGACTTGAAAAGATACTTCCTCTGGAAGACAAGTCTGTGTGGCTTCACTGCATTCAGAAAGGGAATAGCTCAAACATACACAATGTCATAAACTATTTGGCTATCAGGCTATCTAGTGTCAATACAGCTACACAAGTGTGCACTCTTTGTGTTTTGTATTAAAAAAATATACAAAACTTTGTTGATCTCGATGCTTGTAAACAATTTTATCTTTGACTACAGTGTCTCCACCAAATAAAATACTTGTCTATAATTGTGGTTATGACTGACCTCATAAACATCCACATCGCTGGAGGAGCTAACTCGCTGGTAGAGTTTATACCAACCCTTGCAGCCGTAACAAAGGTGTATGACAATACAGAAGACATGTCTGAAGAATGGGTGAGGAGATATTGCCAAAGAGAGCATGTAAACCAAAAATGGTGGTACTACAGAGGGCAAAGTGGGTGACCAAAATGAAGGTTGTGACACTGTGAAGAAATGTATAGAATAAGGCACCTGACAGGTATGGAGATAAAAAGAGTAGGATAGAATGGATGAGAAACATAAGAGATGGAAACAAGTTATCAAGAGGGCAGATAGCAGATGCTGAAAGAAATAGGTAATACAGTTACAAGGGGAGAATAGGCATGAAATACCTACAATATCTTCTTCTTTATACATTTATGCTTATAAAATATACATATATAAATAGTATAATATATAATGGAATCAGAATTGTAATCGCCATAGGGTGGGTTGAATCGAAAAAAATTCACAAATTGTGTTGGAATAAAAAATGCTGACGTGGAATCAACCCTAGGTATGTTCACTATAGTGCTCAGACATCAACATAAACAATAACTTTGGTAGATGCATTGTGACTGTAAAACAGACATTTAGAGAAGGAAGTAGGAAGTACTATTATTCCCATTGTCACTGAATAGTGGGGCATGGTGATTGTGTGGCAGAGTGTTGGGCTCAGTCAGACCTGGGGCCGAAGTACTCAGTATTTGTGTACTCGAGTACATTTTTGAAATACTCGTACTCATACTCGTAGAAATTATGGTCAAGTACTTGTACTTATACTCATACTCGTGTTCAATGTACTCAGATTTTACGAGTACATTACGAGTACATCTGAGTACTTTCTCAATATGATATTGTGAACATTGTTTTATTTCTTATTTTATCAAATCATTAACAAATACAACAATAATTTCAAAAAAGTATGGTAGCAAATTGTATTATCTGCACATGAATCAAATTAACAAATTTGCTTATGTTCTTGCATGCATATCAGCTGAGTTATATTTATTTTCTAATGCAGGATCATTAAAAACACTTTTATTATGTTAATTCTATTGCAACAACCATTATATTAATTGCAATGTAATAGCCCCTGATTAATAGTAATTATTATTGTTACATTTAGTAGATGTGGTTTAATTTTTACTTGGTACTGATGAGTTTTCATAAATTCATACTGTGGATCACTCTTCTGCACATTGAATGCACTGAAGTCACAAAGGCTTCGCTTCATTTCAAGAGGCAATATCTTTTGATTCTTTTCCCAGTCAGAAACCCCTAGTTCATATCCATAGTTGTACTAGTTACCAGTCCAGGCCATAATCCTTATGTTTGTTTAATTAAGCCAGGAAGTCCAGTAAGTCCACAATAAATTCATAAGTTAGCCATAACATGCCTTTGTTGCTCTCACAAGTGACAGTACTAAGTATTTCTAGCTGAGTCTTCTTCTGAAGAAGTTTGGTGACTCAAGCTAGGCAGTCTGCACCAGTATTGTCTAGTGCCAATTTGTAGTGTGGTTAACGTACAAAGGGGATATTGAGCCCTGGATATTGGCAGGTGCTCTCAGCAAACACTAGTTGTGGACTTGTAGTCACTGCCAGCCACAACATGCCTAACAGTGTTCATTGATTCATATATCATATATATATTTAATGGTTATATTTCTTTATTTCTTGTCTCTTGTTATGTTGTGCTATAAAATTTATTTTGAAAAGTATTTTCAATTTAAATACATTTTAACCCATATTTGAATGCACAGCACACCATGTACATTTTGTATTTGAATGCAAATTGCACCTTTGAATGGAATGCAAACCCCCAGTTTGGGCCCAAACATAAATTGTTTTTTTGTACAGTTTTCCTCATAAAAAAGTCTGATCAACTGCCGAGTTGTTCCTTTTGAATGGAAAGAAGCAAACATCATTGTTTAAAAAGGGTTCGAGAAATAATCAGAGAATTACAGGCCAGCGAGTTAATTAACATAAGTAATTTGTAAAATTAAATTAAAGACCATATGGTGGACTTCTTGTTAAGCATAAATTATTAGACCCATCTCAACATGGATTCCTAAAAGCGACGCCATGCTTAACAAATATGTTATGCTTTTTGGAAGAAATCACTAAGTGGATAGACGAGGGATCACCAGTAGATATTACCTAATTAGATTTTCAGAATGTGTCACATAAAAAATTAAATTAAAAACCCATGGTATCGAGGATGGCATAATCAACTGGATATAAAATGGCTGACTGACAGAAGACAGCGTGTTGTAGTAGACGGGGAGGTTTCAAACTGGAAATCAGTTTTGAGTAGGGTACCACAGGGACCAGTAATGGGACCTTTGTTACTCTTAATATATATCAATGCCTTGGACAATAAAATAACAAGCAACTTACTGAAATTTACGGACGACACAAAAGTGTTTAAAAAGATTAACGATGATGGTGATAAACAACATTTACAAAACTATTTAGAATATGGCAGATGTTATTAATTTTTTGGAAATGTAAATGCCTACACTTACGATACGGGAACTTGGATGTAAACTATAAAATGGGAGATACTGTTCTAAGTAACACCGCAAAAGAAAATGACCTGGGAGTAACAATAAGTGCAATGAGGTATGGCAGCTTCAAAGGGTAATACAACTCTTGGTTGATTATGAGAAATATATGTCATGCAAGGAAAAGAGCTAATTATACATGTATAAAGCAATAGTTAGGCCTCATTTATGAAGAACGCCTAAAAGAATGTGGTTTAACAACCATAGAGACGAGGAGATAAAGAGGAGATCAAATTGAAGTTTTTAAGATATTAAATGGGTATGAAAATATTTATAGAAATGTTTGTTTTCTCACTCAAGAAAGATAGTAGAATTAGATGACATGAGGTGACATTAGTAACGGATCAGTGTAGATTGGAAATCATCAAAAATACTCGTTCTCAGAGGACAATAAATTAATGGAACACATTATCTACAGATTGTGTAACTGCTAGCAGCGTGAATATGATAAAAAAATACAAGGTTTACACATATTTCAGGAGGGCGGGTTACACATAGATGAATAATGTTGAACTTTCGATAAGCCAATGGCTTCCTTGTCTACTTACCATCCGGGTCTTTGCCTTGGATGCAATCGTGTTAAAAACACCGTATCTTAATATCCTCGGCCGCGCCATATTGTTATCTGTACGTTATTATATATGATATGGCTTCATTTGATTTGTATTTGTATGTATTGTAAAGAATTACAATAAATATAATTTGATTCTAGCGCCTCTCTTACGGGCAAATAGCCCGTTTGAAAGACCTGCTCTGCCGTATGAGAGTTTAAAAAAAATTATTTTCGATTTTAATATGTAATGTTAAAATCATTAAACTTAGAAAAGAACAACGTCATCTATCAAAAATAATCAGAATTAGTTTTACAACTTTCCTTGGCACAGCGTTCTAAAACGCCCTTCCCCGTATTTGTGCGTAACAGCCAGCCTGATGACCATTGCTTTGCAGTGCTGTCATTCGACCAAACCGGGTTCAAATCTCGAACAGAATGAGATAAGATAATGAAAGAAATGTGCATAACAAAGAACATTAACCAGCGGAATTAGACAATTGCCTTAGTGGGACAAAACTAACATACATTTGCTTCTCTGTGTTGATGGTAAAGACAATGGATTTTTTATATTTCATTCATAAATACAGCGGTTGTCTGGAAACCATCATTTTAGTGCAAGCAACGGGCGACATAAAGCACAATTGGCGACAATCTTAAGGTAAACTAGTTGTTAAAAATGCTTCCTGCATGAAAGGTCGCACTGCCCGTACGACGGGAACCATAAAAAAACCACGACTCTACTTCACGAGTGTCGGAGTGTAGCAAAATTCGCTCGTCAAATGAAAATATATTTGCATTTACCGATTCTTATGCTTGCCTATAGGATATGGCCATGCTGTTTGCGTCCCAACTCAACTTATGTAACATATTTTGGCATTTGTTTACTAAACTAATCCTCTTTGAGACTGCGTTGCATGTGCTGTGTATGCCGGCCTCACTTAATACGTCACGAGTAGTCTAGGTTATCCGGTTTTCATTTGAACGAAGTTCCTGTGCCAGCTTTCGCTAAGCGGTCGTTGAAAAAATGGGATCATAAACCTATAAAAATTATTGCTCGAAACAATAAAAGTAAAACAATCGATCACCAATGCAGACATCCAGGCACCAAACAATTTAATAAAATTACCATTCCAGCTAGTAGGCTACGCCAAGAGCCAATGAAGACATAATTGACCCGGTATACTGTTCCCCGGTAACAGAATCTGATTGGGCTAATGAAATACCAATTAACATGTGCCGATCGACTTCATTGGCTCATGTATGTATGATTGGCTGTTTTTGATTGACCCAATGAGAATTTGCACACCGGGCCACAGAGCATCGAAGTGTGACAGTCACACGTGTAGCTTTATCACTTCCCAAAAATGAAAGTGAGAAGAAGCGTATTAGGTATTATGAGAATTTTTGGACGAGAAAAAAGGTAACGCGTGCAGTTTGGCAACGTGACGTCATCACGTCGGTGTCAGGAGCCAATAAAATATCGTTGGCCCTTTACTGAACCATGCCAACAAAACCCGATTTGGCCAATGCAATGCCAACTAAAATGTGCTGACTTCATTGGCCCATGATTTGGTGTTTTTGATTGGTCCAATGAGAATTAGCACACCAGACCATGCAAAGAGCCAATGAAAACATCGTTGGCCCTTAACTGGCTGCATCTAACAAAACCTGATTGGGCCAATGAAATGCCAATTAAAGTGTTGGCCCACGAATGACTGTTTTTGATTGACCCACTGAGAATTTACACACCAGGCCATGTCAGGAGCCAATGAAAACAAACCCTTAATTGGCCCCATCTACCAAAACCCGATTGTGCTAAATACATGCTAATGTGGCTACTTCATTGGCCCATGATTGACCCAATAAGAATTTTCACTCTAGGCCATGCCAGGAGCCAGTGAAAACATCGGTGGTTCATCACTGGGCCCCAGAACGCGATTGGGCCAACGAAATGCCAATGCTTTATATAAAATATTGACAATGTTATGAAAACGAACATACATTCACCAGACAGGAAAATAACTACGATGGATTTTTCTACTGAACAGTTTCATCTTAAATGATTAATGGTATTTACGTTTACTCTTTTACTAAGAAACACATTCTAAAATGTATTCTTGGTTTGGCAAGTTGTTGAATGTGGGCTTGCTGAGTTCAAGAACTATTTTCCAAAACTGTTACAGCACGGACAGCATTCGTAGGATTGTGCCATCCTAGCCGAGGCAATTGCACTCTGGACTGGTATACGTGTCAGTGTACCCCCATCAATGCATTCTGCACCACTACAGATGAATAAGCATAGACAAATACCGCACAATGCCTCAGCTATAGTAAGACCTACAACTTGCGTATTTTCCTACGAAATATATTCCAAAAACTACAACATTTCCTTGTGTATGTAAAATTATGAGTAATAAAACAAATTACCTATTGTGTTTTCAGTCCCGTAGTTGTTGGAGTGATTCATGTGCTTGGCGCAGGCCAAAAAATGACACATTCATGACACAAACTATTAAATGTTTTAGAGTGTTGCATACGTACAACAAATAATAATACAATTTTAATTTTAAGTTTAACTTTTGAAATGATATATATATATATATATATATATATATATATACATATATATATATATATACATATATATATATATATATATATATATATATATATATATATATATATAGATATATATACATATACATATATATATATATATATATATATATATATATATATATATATATATATATATATATATATATATATATATATATGCCTATATATATATATATATATATATATGCCTATATATACATATATGTATGTATATATATATATATATATATATATATATGTTTATGCATATATATATATGCCTATATATACACACACACACACACATATACATAGTATATACAAGTACATATATATATATATATATATATATATATATATATATATATATATATATATATATATATATATATATATATATATATATATATATATATATATATATGCAATCGCCGTTGTAATCAGAAGTATAACATGGTTTAAACTCATATATGTCTAATATCTGGCAACCGGTAGGCTACTGGCCAGGTCACCCTGACATGAAGGTTGTTATTGTACGTCAACCCATTGTTGGCGCACCTAGGTTGCATGTCACGAACCGCACGATTAGTCGTTTCCTTCGATTGTGTATAGGTCCTACGCACATTCGACCGTCTCGCTGACATCACTATAGTGAAATGGGTCGTGCTTGGCACAAATAGAACACCTATTTTTGCTGGGATAATAAAGTCACCAATGAATAGATGTTTATATCCGTTCAGCCACGGTGGTGCATACATCACATAATGACATTCAATACATGAATATCCTCCCATACTAATCATAGGCGGATCCAGAGGGGGGTCCAGGGGGTCCGGACCCTCCTTTTTGAGTACCAAAATTCCATTGCAATTGCATGTCCACGGACGACAAAGGCATTGCCAAGAAACAATACAAGGTCAAAATTGTCACTTACTACGTACGAATTCTTCAGTGGCAGTCGGACGTTTTCAGACACTGATCTAGCACATGCGATATACATGGTGTCCACACACGCACGCACGCACGCACGCACGCACGCACGCACGCACGCACGCACGCACGCACGCACGCACGCACGCACGCACGCACGCACACACACACACACACACACACACACCCACCTCATGTTTGACCATGTCTCCAAGCGAAAGAATGAACAGACTATGGGAATGTTTGACGCTCATAGATGTGTTTGGCGCAGTTGCTGGATCTGCGCAATCTGCCGATTGCGCTCGATTGCGCTGCGCAATCCTCGGGTACTCGAAGAGCTGCAGATTGCGCACCTATCTGCAGATTGCGCAGATCCAGCAAATGCGCCCAACAGACGCGCTGGTCGTTTGATGAAAATCGTCTGCATCAGTTCTTCGGACCGGACTTTCAAGATAACAATTGGCATTTTTACATGTAAAAATTTAAACTATCCTATCAAACCATTAACGTCTTTGAATATCTTAATCATAATAACAAGTAATACACGTTTTAAAATCACATTTCGCTGTCAGCGAGCTCATTTTAACAAAGCCAAGAGGAGTGATGCATTTTTTTAATGACATGATTAGGCTTAGCTATTTTCAAAATGTCCTGTCGGCGGTATTTCAAGAACCTATGCTGTCTGGTTGGTATTATGGCAGTAACCCCTACTAAATATTTCATTTAAGCCAGACTTGTGCTAGTTACCTGTCTACGTCATCCGTTTAAGCCAGACTTATGCTATGTTTATCCAAGGAAAGCTGAGATTAATTCACTAGGCTTCGTGTAAAAGCAAAAGTGTAGGCTCGCTTATGTAGGAATTCATTTTATGTATGCTATTGTTACAACATGGCACCAAGAAAAGGCACAATGCGCAACCTGTCAAAATGCTCATGTCATTCGACATAACAAAGAAACCGAAAAGGAGCCCCAACGAAGGTAATAAATTGCCTAACACTGCAAGACCACTGTTACAAATTGAGCATTTCTACAAAAAGCCGGAAAGTTTAAACTGGGATATACGGGTAAGCCACTATATACATTATACTAAATATTATAGTTAATACAATCGGCAAAATTAAATTTTACGTTCAGAAGACCATTGGAAAAAAATAACATATTGTCGGATATTCTTAAATACAAGATCAAAACATGGATCTGCTGGTGTTGTCTGGTCTTCAATTGGTGGTCTGCCTTTTTCAGACATGCTTAAATTGGATGATATTTCAGCAGAAGAACATAAACTGAAACCGTTCTGAATGCAGGCATTTTTTTACCGTTTGTTGAGAGATACCAAAGTGCTGCAGATGGCTGTTCACACAGATGTACCATGTGATGGGAACTGCTTTTTTCACTGCTTGTCAGACCAGCAGAAACGTTTGGGTACGCAGCCACGCAGCCACGCAGCCACGCAGCCACGCAGCCACGCAGCCACGCAGCCACGCACAGCTTCGGTCTGACCTTGTATGCAGCCTTCAAAACTTGGTAACTGACCGAAAGTACGGATTGGCGATAACGTATGCCCAAAAACATATCGTGTAAGAGAAACAGGTCATTATTATATAGTGTTAAAAGGAACTAAACTAATTATATCATAGACTTAGCGAGAGACTCGTCTACTAGTACTCTATGTCGTAAATTGTTTTCAAAGAAGACGGCAAAACGTGGAGCAAGAAAGTGGAAACTAAATAAATAGACCACCTCCGACAAGTTTGGAGGCATTTCATTAACCTGAAGCAACAAAAAGGTGTACCCCCATCTCTGATATAAATTGCTATATTTTTTCCTTATAGGATATTGGTGACCATCTTTTCGAGTTTAGCACCCGGAATACCTGTTGCAATGAGTAAGAGAGGCACTTGGGTTGATGCTGCTGCCGTCCAAGGAACGGCCAGAATGTTGGGACGTCATTTACACATTGTTACCAGCCAGGAACAGAGCATGAAACAAGGCTACTTGGTCAAAAAGTCACAGCCAATTCTAACTCTGGCTCTCGAGATCCTCTGCTGTTCGGACATGTTGGAGAGCAGCATTGCATAAGTGTTGGTTATAATGATACATCAGTTGGTTTTTTCTTCATAACAACATATGAATACGGACAGGCTGATGAATAGGTATAACGATCTATTGTTGAAATTAAGGTGCTTGTGTGGTATGAGTTATTAGTGTAAGAACATGCTATCGTGCAGAATGTTTAAAAAAAATTACACTTGACTTTGTATCGTTATGTTGCAAATGTTTAACAAAATCACACACACAACACCCGTGCACCAGTGCACCCGCGCACATACACGCACGCACACACACACACACGCAATTTGGAATAAATATGTATTGAGTTATTTTCGGAAAATAGCTATAGTTTCAGATGTTTTCAAAGTAATGGTGAGTTCATTCCAGACCCTAGGCGCAGCGACAGAAAAAAGCGCGTTTATCCAAGTTCAGTTTTGTTTTAGGCACAATAAGTTATTGTGAAATTGATGATCTAAGCTGCCTAGGGATATTTGAAAGATGCAGGAGACTAGCCAAGTAGGGTGGTTGTTGGATAGATAGAGCACGATATGTAAGCGTGGACAGCTTAAAATCAATTCGATAAGAAACTGAAAGTCCAGTGTAACTGTTTAAGTAGTGGTAGTGACGGTGAAAACCGAGGCGTGCCAGACAATTTTGTACACGTTGGAGTTTAGTCAAGTCTCTCAGCAATGCTATTTAGTAGTGAATTACAATAGTTAAGGCGGCTACTAATTAATGTTGTTGATATTGTTTTAGCAACAGATATAGATATGTGACGCCGAATTCGACGGAGATCCCGTATATGATAGAAACAGGATTTACATACTTGAGAAATATGCTGGCGAAAGTTGAAGTCACTATGAAAGACAACACCTAGATTGCGAACAGTATCTGATGGGAATGTATCATGCCAAGCAGTTTAACTGGAAAATGGCTGATGACCATATTTCGTTATTGTTTAGTGCCGATAATAATAAGGTCTGTTTTATCTGAACTAAGCTTTAGCTTACTTGATTCCATCCAAAACAAGATATTAGTAAGACAATCACTTAAAGTCGAAACAGATTCTTGTGCATTTGATTGTGAAAGTGATATGTAAACCTTTGTGTCATCAGCATACAGGTGATGACTGAGATTATGATTAGCAATGACTTGGCTGAGCGACGTAGTAGGGCCAAGGACGGATACTTACGGCACTCCGAATGGAAGGTGTTGTGGGCAAGATAATGTGCCAGATATGTTAATACTTTGATATCTGTCTGAAAAATAAGATTTGGACCACCGAAGAACTGGACCAGAAATGCCAAAAATCTATGAAGGCGTTGTAAAAGGATTAAATGATCAGTAGTATCGAAAGCAGCTGAGATATCTAGTAAACTGAGTGCTGTGACTTTGCCATTGTCTATGTTATCAACTATATCATTGTGCATCTTGAGAAAAGCCGTTTCGGTAGAGTGGAATCGTTTTTATGCAGACTGTAGATCATTTGATAAGTTATTATTATAAATATGTTCATGAAGGCGATTAGCAACCACTTTTTCCAATATTTTTGAGAGAAAACTGAGATTGGAGATAGGACGATAATTATTTAGGTAATTTTTTGCACAAAGTTTTTTTTTAATAAGAGGATTTACAAGAGCTTGTTTGAAATCCCGTGGAACAACTCCACTCTGCATTGAAAGGTTTATGATGGTAGTAATGGGAAAGATGAGTTGATTGTTACAGCTTTTAGTAGAAGTGTTGGAAATGGGTCAAGATCACATGATTTGTTAGGAGATTTTTTAATAATAATGAGAACTTCATTAATAGTTGCAGTTTACATTTAAATTACACCTGATCTCAGTTCAAACTTGAGGCCACGACTTTCTGTAATATGAAACCTAGCTACTTTTATTATATCATTCAGAACCGCTATTAGAAGGGGATGGGTGAGAAACTATTAAACACAGTTTCCTTGGCAAAGAATGTGCTGAATAATTTAGAAAATACGTGTAGCACTTTTTTAGCCAAAGACGTGTTAGTCTCTTTGTGTGCAAATATACTTCAATTTTAATTGAATTGCACACATTGTCGTACGAATAAATATATATTTTTACTATTACTACACTACCGTGCCTCTAGTTTGCAATAATGCCGATGCAGAGTTAAGACGATTACGTGTTGTTTTAGTCAATTGTAGCATAATCGTTTTTTATTAAACATTTGTATTACTATAGTTGTTTAATCAATACTGCAATAAACGGCACATGACAGATGTTTAATATTGTCTTTTCGTTTGGACATTTTCAGACACACTACTTTATCACGATTTTTATATTTTCAGCAAATCCCTATTAAAACGGGACACGTACGAAGGACGTATTCCTCCCAAAAATCCATATTGTATACAGAAAAATCGTACGATGTCGCATGTCTGAATTTTGGGTTGATTACATTAGGCCCTAATTCGCATCAAACAAGATCATTGGTGTCCCAAATTACACCACTTCAAGTGTTTTGTCTAAAAAACGTCAAATGGATGGGAAGGGGATGCACACCTCCCACAGATACACACCTCCCACAGATACACACCTCCCACAGATACACCCCCGAGGCGCTTCGCTCCTCGTTTCGCGCCTTCGGCGCTTCATACATTACCTTGAACCCCCCTTTTCTAAACCCTGGATCCGCCCCTGCTAATATAATTCCGCCGTGAGATGTCTGCTTTTTAAATTCCTATAAACATCCATTTAAACCACAACTGCATCAGAGCCGAAGACAGGCCGGGAAATGTTGCTACAGTTACTTAAAGTCACACTACATTTAGGACGTGCGCAAATATAATCTATAAACAAATATTAATGCATACATATACACGCACCACACGAGTAACAAAGGTGGGGAGATGTCAAAATACGTTTAATCTATTTACCAATCCCCACCGACCATACTCTGCACCACTCACAAACGGAAGTTCTGGAATGTTCGTAACTTTTGAGTCCACCCGTTATGCAACATTATGGAAACCAGCGGCGTGTATTTGAAAACAACACTATAACATGTCCCGTGCATCAAGGATGCAACTATTAAACACATGTGAACATATTTAACATATTTTAAGCTTTCACAATTAAGTGTTTTGTCTAAAAAACGTCAAATGGATGGGAAGGGGATGCACACCTCCCACAGATACACACCTCCCACAGATACACACCTCCCAAAGATACACCCCCGAGGCGCTTCGCTCCTCGTTTCGCGCCTTCGGCGCTTCATACATTACCTTGAACCCCCCTTTTCTAAACCCTGGATCCGCCCCTGCTAATATAATTCCGCCGTGAGATGTCTGCTTTTTAAATTCCTATAAACATCCATTTAAACCACAACTGCATCAGAGCCGAAGACAGGCCGGGAAATGTTGCTACAGTTACTTAAAGTCACACTACATTTAGGACGTGCGCAAATATAATCTATAAACAAATATTAATGCATACATATACACGCACCACACGAGTAACAAAGGTGGGGAGATGTCAAAATACGTTTAATCTATTTACCAATCCCCACCGACCATACTCTGCACCACTCACAAACGGAAGTTCTGGAATGTTCGTAACTTTTGAGTCCACCCGTTATGCAACATTATGGAAACCAGCGGCGTGTATTTGAAAACAACACTATAACATGTCCCGTGCATCAAGGATGCAACTATTAAACACATGTGAACATATTTAACATATTTTAAGCTTTCACAATTAAGTTTTCCTTTTGTAACATAGTTAGCGTCGTTGAGCAGGTTTTTACTGGGACATGCCTACATTGCGGCTTATAAATATCTAACTTAACAATTTATTATGACGGCATGTTTAATGTGTCGTCCATCATTTCACAATACACAGTAAGTGCCCCACCCCTCGGCTCCGTGCCAGGCAGGGACGTCTCTACCCGACTTCGTAGACCAATATATTCAGTAGTTGCCAAGAGGCGGGCACTTAGTATCCCATCTGAATACAATTTGTGGTTGTAGCTTCGCCGCAGTTTCACAGCAAGGTACGTAGGCACCAGGCTCTGTTTGAATAAACACAATAATAGCATAGAGGCTATATAATATTTACTAAACGAAAAATTACGTTGTAAGAAATGGATACGTGGCTTAGACAGTGTTAGGTATTGTTGGTACCTGTATGGATATTGTTCGTAACGAGAATGGCCAAACATATGCCGTTTTCGGCCTACCCATTGTGCAAGAGTGCATAACGTGTTTGCTAAGACACTTTATGGTACAAAATACGTGTTTAATATAAAGTAGTTTGTGACTCTATCTACCTGTTCCTCATATCTCAGTCAGTTTCGCATAAATGGGGCTGAAATTACGCAACAATAGTTACGTACATTTGTTAACACCGCTACGTGTGTTTCTGCAGTTGTTTCGTAATCTACGTCAAATGTCCACCAAGCGCTTCGTAAAACTGGCAGTTGTACATGATTTTTGGAGTGCGAAGTTGTCATTGCGATTGCAGGGGTAGAACTATCCACTAGTCCGCTACTCCGTACACTAGTAAAGATTACGGTGGACTAGTAAACCTGCCTACCAACTAGTCCGACTGTCTTGTAAAAATCAGCGTGTTGCATGACGCCACCAACCAGAACATTGACAAACTAATTCTTCACCTAATGTTAGTCGACAGTGCAACGGCGTTTTTGATTGGTTGTTGTGTGACATAGAATTCTGAAACGACAGCCAAGGCCCGACTGTGAGAGTGGCACTGACAACAGTGACACTGACTGTGACAGTAGTACCTCCGACGCTGAGTGACACTGACTAACTGGCAGGCATTGTCAACGCCAGGCCTGGATGACACTCTGTTTTTTTGTGGGTTTTAAATACTATAGTTGCGATTAAAATTTGTGTTGTTTTGATAACAGGACTAGTAAACCTTTTGGCGGACTAGTAAACCTTTGTCTTTACTAGTCCTGCTGTCTAGTAAAATAAATGCTGAACTTCTACCCCTGCATTGGCTTTGCACTATCAACTGTGACTGTTCTTCACAAGATCGTTGATTATGTCTCATGTTTTCTGTAGCTTCAAAAGTGAATAATAAATTGAGTTTCATATACACAGTATAATATTGGTATAATATCGGTGGTTTCTTTCAAGATTCTACAACACTGAGACCATGAAGACATATATCTCACTGGCTATCGTTGCTTTGGTTGTACTGACAATTGCGTCTTCTGAAGTGGGTAAGTAGGTTGTCGACATGATATAATACACGTAGTGAACACAGTGATTGACTGAGGCCATGGTTTCAATACAGCTATAGTTGCCCATTTACGCACGAAGTTTACATAAACATTACATTTGTCTGTGGTTTTGTCTCCAACGACTGATTTCATATGTTGTATTGTGTGTGGAGTTTCAACTATACTGCATGAAGTATCATTCATCGATAATTGAAATATCGCATAATTGGTAGGGATTCCCCAGGCAGGTAAATTAATGGTAAATATGGATAAATATTGTTGAATAAAACACACGAGACTATAGGTTACCATTTTCGTCGTCCTAGTAGTGATGTATCCGTTTTAGTAGTATTACCATAATCTTCCGCGACGGTATTATTATCAGTATTAAAATAAATTACTACGCGTACTTTAATATTATGTTGTGTCTATTGTTATTGAACTAGCCTGCTGGCCTCCGGTGTGCCCGCCGTCCTGTCCAAAAGGGACATTCGCCTCGGAGATACAAGAAAACGGACGCACCGTTTGCAAATGCGTTGACCCATGCAAGGTAAACAAAAACCACGTTGTTTTACTTATCTGTATATGCGTGTTTCTTTGGCTAACTATCTGCATTTACGTGTCTGCTTTTTCACGGTTATGCTCTTTCATTACATGGCAAACATGTTTGCATTTTGTGATAAAAGCATGACATATTCTGCAGTTATTCTTTATGTCCTAAAGACATGTTACAGCTGTGGAACCACGTTGGTGATTACATTTATTTTAGATATCTCTGACATGTCTGCATAATACTCAGTGTTTGTGTGTTCACTGCCTAAACCTGGTTAGGCCTACATAAAACACGCAGCACGAGTGGTTAGATCGTGATTCATCCTGCCAACAATATGTGTACATTGTTGCAGAGCAAACATTGCTTGCCTCAAGAGACATGTGTGCTGAAGCAAGTGTGGTGCTTCAGAGCTCCATGTCCACCGATTGCCACCTGTGTCCGTAAGTAGTACACGTCTGTTAGTTACGGCACCAATGTATGAAATCGCCTGTTTGGCCAGTGGTCACTCTCGACAGTTAGTGACTAGACGGTAGTTGTGCTGTCAAAAGAGACTACCCGAAATAACCAGTGGAGCCTCTTGTGCACAGTATAACACGAACGTAAAGGTGAAATTGCGAAGATTGTCGACGGAAGTACAACATATAATTCGCGCGAATGTTTTGCCGTGCGCTGAAACAATCGCGTATTTATGCCAAGTTATTCAAACGTCAGATCAGCTGATTTTTGCGTTCCGATGCTAACGTTGTGATGTCTGCCGAAACAGCAATTCTTTAACAGTTTGCGTTCTTGTCGTTGTTGTGTCATTGTTCCTACACTAATTTAAAGTACAGCATTTCGTGTTGTACTTCCGTCGGCAATCTATCCCGCGATGCATTGCGTTTATTATCTCGATCGCCGTCTAAGGAGTGCATTGCTTTGAGAGGCAACTCTCGCCATAGATTTACGTATCGAAGATATTACTTAAAATGTTGTAAATTAAGTCTATACATTTTCAAAAAACTTTAGTGTACATTAGTGACTGAACCATTCGAGTCTTCGAGAGCATAGATTACCAGTTTCTTTCCCTTTGCAATACGTAATAACTAGTGTAGTATATTTGTTTTATCCGGCTATGATATTGTAATCAAGATCAATATTACAAAACGTTACAATGCTTAGTTATTATATGTTGTATCTGTTGTTGCTGGTGTAGCCTGCGTGTGGCCTCCGGTGTGTCCGAATGTTTGTCCGAAAGGCACCTTTCAAACGGAAGTACAAGTTAACGGATGCACCGTTTGTAGATGTGTCGACCCATGCAAGGTAAGATGGAACTAGGCATACGATGCATACTCATCTACTGTTGTACTTGTCTATATGTTTCTTTGCTAAGCTGCAGCCCGCAGTTCTCTTCAACCATCTCCCGCATTCTATCGCTATTTCACTGTCGACTTCTCATCTCCATTGTTTATCTAACTATCGGTTTATCTAACTGTATGTATATGTATATCTCAGCCTTGGTGTCTCTTTCAAAGTTGTTGTTCTCCTCTGTGTCCCTGAATTCCGGGTGAAGCTTGCATCGATTCTGGTCCTCAGGGTTTTGTTTTCATTTTCCTTCCATCACTGACCACGTTTCACTACCGTCTACACTACCATTTCCCAACCATCTTATATCGCGCTCTGTTTTACCATTCCCCTCTCAATTACGCTAAATCTCTCTTCACACAGTCCTCCCAGTTGCGGTCTTCCGTTTCTCCCCTTCACTCTCTTTCAAAGTGTTGAGGCTATATATTTATATTTATAGTCTTGCAGAAAAAAATGTTACATCGAGATGCATCCTGTCAACAATAAAAGTATGTGTATATTGTTGCAGAATAAACATTGTTTACCACAAGAGACATGTGTGCTGAAAAAAGTGTGGTGCTACAGAGCTCCATGCCCACCGATTGCCATCTGTGTCCGTAAGTAGTACACGTCTGTTAGTTACGACGCCCATGTCAGGAGTCGCCCGCGTGGTTGGTGGTAACCATCGACAGCTATAGGGCTGGCAGTTGCCTCTTCTACCACCGGTAAGGAGATAGGCGCATACCTACACGGTTGTTTGTGGAACGAAACTTCATAAAAATGTGCCACCTGGAGTGCGTTGCTTTCGGGTGGCAATACTTTGCTTAAGTTGCTGTAGATTAAGTTTGTAAATTTCCCGAAAATTATAATACAGATTGTTTGTTGACTGACACATTCGAGAGTATAGGTTCCCCGTTTCCTCGTCGTTGCAGTAGATAACACATTCTGTAGTTAATGTATTATATCCGGCTACGGTAGTCTTATCAAAATAAATATTATAATGCTTAGTTATATAACATATATATTGTGTCTGTTGTTGCTGAAATAGCCTGCCTAAAACCGGTGTGTCCGAAGTTCTGCCCGAAAGGCACCTTCCCTACCGAGATACAAGAAAACGGATGCACTGTTTGTAGATGTGTCGACCCATGCAAGGTAAAATAGAACCACCCACGACGCATACTTATCTACTGTTGTTCATGTTTGTTTGTAGCTGTTGTCTGCATTTCTCTTCAACTAACTGCTGCAGTATCGCTATTTCGTTGTCGATTTGTCATCTGCGTTGTTTTTTTTCTAACTGTCCGTTTTTACAACTGTCCGTTACTCTAAATGTTCGTTTGTCTAACGGTCTGTGTCCGTGTATCTCAACCTTGGCCTTAGTCCCTGTTTTAAAGTGCGCTGACATGCATGAAAATATGTTTGTATACAGCACACGCACGCACGCACGCACGCACGCACGCACGCACGCACGCACGCACACACACACACACACACACACACACACACACACATATATATATATGTATATATATATATGTATATATATATATATATATATATATATATATATATATATATATATATATATATATATATATATATATATATATATATATATATATATATATATATATGTGTGTGTATATATATATATTTATATATATATATATATATATATATATATATATATATATATATATATATATATATATATATATATATATATATATATATATATATTATATGTCTTTCTCCCCATCTCTCCCTGTCACTCACTGCCTTTATATCATAGTAGAATTGTACATTACAATGCGATGTAATGTAGGTATTTTTCTCAATATTCATGTGCACTCTGTATATCCGCTGGTCAGATCAGGAAGGGCAAAAATATTATGACTGGAGGGGGTGGAATGGGTCAAAGTGCAAGGGATCCACCCCAAATTTGTCCGGCAAGAAAACCCTGTCACTATCCCTCCTTTTATTTTTTGTCGCTTTGTCATCTGCATTGTTTTTTCTAACTGTCCGTTTGTATAAATGTCCGTTACTTTAAATGTTCGTTTGTCTAACGGTATGTGTCTGCGTATCTCAACCTTGGCCTTAGTCTCTTTTTTAAAGTGCGCTGACATGCATGAAAATATGTTTGTATACAACGCACACACACACGCTCGCGCATGCATACACACATATATATATATATTATGTCTTTCTCCCCATCTCTCCTTGCCACTCATAGCCTCTCTATGTCTCTCCCTGTCTCTCGCCATCTCGCCCTGTCTCTCACTGCCTTTATATTATAGTATAATTGTACATTACAATGCGATGTAACGTAGGTATTTTTCTTAATATTCATGTACACTCTGTATATCCGCTGGTCAAGTTAGGAAGGGCAAAAATATTATGACTGGAGGGGTTGGGGTGTGTCAAAGTGCTAGGGACCCACCCCCATTTTTTTCTGGCGAGAAAACCCTGTCACTATCCCTCCTTTTATTTATTTATAGAAACATAATTGCCTGCCTCACGAGAAGTGTGTGCCGAAGAACGTTATATGCTTCAGAGCGCCGTGTCCACCGATTGCCTCCTGTGTCCGTAAGTGCTCTTTTGTCAATCCAGATTTCATTTTAATTCAGATTAATTTATTGGGTGAAACTTTGATATTTTACGGGATGCAAAGTCAACAGATTGGAACGTTTCTCTAGAGACTTGACGGTTCAATTCAATTCAATCGTTTTGTGTCTTTGAAAAGCAAATATTTAAAGTACTATAAGCCGAACACGGTATTTGTTAAGTATCGTAAAGCTTCAAGGGCTTGTGGAGAAAGGGATGGGCGTAACACTCGGCATATTGCATAGTGCAGTATTGCAATACTTTGAGTGTTGCGAAGTATTTGCAATACTTTTCGAAATTTACAAAGTCTCAGTAATCAAATCGGCTTCAATATAATACTGGAAGGATTTGCAATACTTCAGTAATAAAATCGGCTAAACTATGAATCAGAACTAGTAGTGTTTGTACGGCTAAGCGTCGTATGCCCCTCAGAGGTTACGGTTAACGTATTCTTCTGTTTCAGCCGCTTGTAAGGGAGGCATGGTATGGACGACATGCGGAAGCTATTGCTATCCCACGTGTGCCAACCCGAACCCGGTGTGCATAGCGATGTGCAGTCCACCGAAGTGTCAATGTCCCCCACATCGTCGTATTTTCGACAACGGCAGATGCATCACTAAGGCGCAGTGTCGTATCTAAACATGTGCAACCATCTCGGTTTCTGCGGACTGTGTGTGCCTTATTTAGGATTGAGGTATTGTGCGGCGTGCACAGTACATAACATAAGCTCTGCATGTGTCAGAAATATGAGACACCTTGGTTGAAATGTACGACCGTAACATGGTTTGTGTGATAAATATTGTAATAAAATTCGATCCCAGCAAGAAGGTTTAATTTGGTTTGTGCAGGCGGGAAGGCATCAGCCACGGTACAAGTTATACATTCGCACCAGGCCCTCCAAAATCAATCATTGTCCATTTGATTAACCGCTAAGAGTCTTTCTACGCTTCCATTAGATCGGGGTGGGACCTCTGTTCAACTTCTGTGTCATAGTCGTGAATGTGACAGATTTTCTTAGTCGCAGCAACTATTCATTTGCCGTTGTCAAGTACCCGTATACGTTGCGGCCTGTACTGACGCTGAACGCCGCGGGTTGGGTCGTGTCGGGGACTATCGCTGCCCTGCAGGAGGCCGTGCTGGCTGGGAAGGCAATGTACGCGCTGATTGGGAACGACACTCAAACCGATCTTCTCACTTTAAACAACGTTGGCGTTAAGGAATACCACGTGACTGCGCAGTCAATCAATAGAGTATGTACGAAGAAGTGCTAAGAAGGACGGTGTCAATACTCAGATAGCGCCGTCTGGTTGTCGTACTTGTTTCCAACGGCAGGTGGCCATGTGGTCGTGACACGACGCGCTCTTGACACGGCGGTCCGACTCGCCGATGTTCACCGACAGGCGGCCGTCAGTTGGCTAGTTGACGACTGCTGGACTCTCACGCTTGTCCACGACGGGGACGGGCAGGTGGAACAGGGCAGTCTGGAGTGTCTCCGAGGCGCCGTCCGTGCAGGACACATGGTGAGGCTGCCCTGGCTTCAAGACATCGTCGCCGAGGTGGATGGGCTGCAAATCAGGAACGGGGTAGTCAGTGGGTACTTCTTGTGCCTCTTTAGTGACGACAATCTGCACGTGAACGGAAATGACGTATCTGCTCAGAACACGGTCTCCATAAGTTTGACGACAGCAGCGGATAATGCAGACGACATCGATTTCCAGATCAACCTGTATTGGTACTTGACAATTGTCACAACGACTGGGAGGTACGAGGCGTCACGTTGGACGTACGGCAGGCACGAGTCACGTACTCAAGATGTCAAGCATTTCCCGATCGACTGGTTCATTCTGTACTAAGTAACCACACAATGTGGAAATGCTACACATGCTATATGCCAAGGGAAACAGTTTAAGAAGGGGTTATTTTTATTTAGATATAATATTCCATAGGAGGCTATGATTTGTGATTGATGCGTGTGTAAATTATTGTTCGTGTGCATGTGCAACATGGTTACTTGCATTGACTCTATTCAACCCTACACTATCAACCTAGCGGGCAGCCCTTTCTCCGTTTGTGTAATCAACCCAACTAAGTGGGTTGGTTGAAAATGGGCAATCCGCAATTTATTGACATTAGACAGGCTTCACAAGGATTTGTGCTGTGCATACTGAAATTTATACACAATATACAAAGCCTGCAGCGTAATGTGGACAGCTAAGAAGAAATACGACATGAAAGTACCAAAAGTGTACATAACAAGTAGTTCCAAAGACAGGCTAGACACCAAACACCCTTGAAAATAACTACTGCTATTAGGTAATGATGCCACACTTGGAAACAAGATATCTAGCTACAAACTACAAAAGCATATTAACGGCTCGGTAGTATTTACAAATGAATGCACACAAAGGCGGGGTTGGTGAATGTGTAAATTATCTATTGGTAACACAGCTTGAAGTGTGTTTGTTGGGATAATGTACCCTATGAAACTGTATGGGTTAGGGTGAAATTAAATGTTCATGTATTCGATACGTGTCGTTAGTTTGTAAGGAATCCTATATGGAAACTCATGCCTTATGCGTATGTCAATGAGTAGATATCTGTACGTGATACAGATCAATTCAGAAAGTAAGATATATGAATTGTACGATGCGGAACGACGACCATACGATGAACGTCATGGTTGGTTACACACATATCTGTCATACTAATACATGTGGTGACTGGGAACACTGTCGCGAGGTTATTTTAAACTGACAAGTATTTGATGTCGCAGTGTCACTAGAACAAGCAATGTTACAACGCATAAACGTAAGTCACTGGTTTTTATTTGATTGCGCGAACAGTTATAAATAAACGTTAGTTATATATCCACTTTCCATTTCCATTTGACGAACTTGTTATCACCCACCACTGTTGATACCATGTATTTTCTACTAAACATATACATTTCATAGGTATGAGAGCACACCCCACCAGACTCGATCATACTCTGGTGCTATTTGTGGGACATACCATATGTGCCCCAAAGATACGTTTTTACTAGTAGAAACCAAATGTAGTTGTGCACTAGGACATAGAACTGTCCGTCGTCAGGGCTGCCACCGGGTGGTTGTTATGAGCAGTGTTCGAGAATCATCAATGGCGGCGGCGGCGGCGGCGGCGGCGGCGGCGGCGGCGGCGGCGGCGGCGGCGGCGGCGGCGGCGGCGGCGGCAATAACGTGAGGTATTGCATTGCTTCTACCTAAAACACATTTAGAGGTTGAGGGATCATGCCTCAGTTAGACTTCCTGGTGTGTTACACACGAATGTAGGGTACAGTAATTTTAGATATGTGTAGTTTTCAAAAAATCATATCATCTGACATAGCTGCATTTGAGCAGACACATTGGCAAGTTTGCTGGTAGAACATGTTAGCAGTGTAACCGTGGATTTGTAGATGATTTAAATAGGCGGAAAGATTTGGGGGAATTTTTTTGCCACATGGCACGTGTGCGTAGTAATTTATGCAGAAATTGGTAAATATTGACGGGTATGGCACGTTCAGCCGTTTTAATAGAGTTAGAAATATATGATTTTGACAAAACTCGACCAGCATTCAATGAGATGCTGACAACGGCAGGAAAGAAGTTTCAGAAGTTTCATTTTTGATGGTCCCGTTTTCTTATAATCGTGTAAAACCTTAACATGGTCACCAATGGGAAACGTAACAGTAGGCTGAACCCTTGAGCAACAGGAGCAGCAGCAGTTGGTGAAACGGTGCTGAGGCACGCTGACATTCTGGTCATAGTTTATTTATTCATAATTTATTCCTCATAGCCTGGCATTTGGCAAGCGGTGCTGGTCAGATCACGTTCTCATTCTACGCGGGCCTAGTGTTGGCGCACCTATGTAACCTATATAGCGTGTCACGAAAAACCGACAAGAACCGCACGATTGTGTACGAACAGTTACCTGTTCGATGATAATATATTCACAAATAATTAGAAGATTGTATCCGTTCAGCTACGTTCACGCATACTTCATAACCGGATGGTGGGCGATGTATAGAATCGCACTGTTTGTTTCTGTAACGATATTCTAGAAGTGTGGAAGATAATTCATCACAATATCCATCCCACAGAGAGAACTGCCGCCGCGGAATGTTTGCATGTCAAAATCCCACAAACATAAATTAAAACCACAACTGGCCGTGCATCATCAGCACAAGCAGCAGACAGTGGAACTGTGAACTACACTGCATTGACGACGGGCACACATACATATGAATGCATCCGTGCACATGCACATGTACGCAAGACGTGCACACATACACATGAATACATCCGTGCACATGCACATAAACGCAAGTACGCACAGTCTTGGCACCCAAATGAACCTTGATCACCAAATGAAACCGATAAATTAATGTGTACCAATTATCATACTTCGCCCTACAGGCCAACGTAGCTTTTGTTTACTTAACATTTTAATTTTGTTATATCATTACACCTTACTGAAGGTTATGTTTTAACGTCACAGGCGATAAAATTTCACAGGCTGGTCGCGGCATCGGCTAAAACAGATTATCTCGGTAAAAAATTTTCAAATCACAACATACAGCCTCCGTGCCACGCAGAGCCACCCCGCGGCACCGTGCCACGCAGAGCCACCCCGCGGCACCGTGCCACGCAGACCCACCCGCGGCACCGTGACACACAGAGCCGTCTCCGCCTGTTGTCGGTGACCTCGATATATTCAGTTGTTGCCACGAGACGGGCACTTGGTGGCTCACCTGAATAACTCCAAACACAAACAATACACTCTTCACGGCCACATACTCGTAAAGGGAGACAACGCGAAATACCTTGGTGTGGTCATAAATAAAACACTGTCCAGGAATGACCACATAAATGGTGTCACAAAAAAGCAAATGCATCCTTAGGTTTCCTAAGTGTTGTGAAGTTTCTCTACATGTATCCACTATTGTCGATCTTTGTTAAGTAGCCACTATAGCAATTACATGACGTAAATTCACCTAGAACATTCATATTTCCTTTGGTGTGCATTGTTGATGCTTGTATGAAAATGGTTGGACTGAGAATGTGTGTATGTTCGAGCACAACTCCCTGTTCCTTTCAATAAATCATATTAGAAATGTTATCCTCGCATGATGTGACTGTCGATACATAGATCATCCCGTTACGTTGCCTGCGATGTACCGCATTGAAGGCTGTTATAGTGTTTTCGTTCTTTGTTAAAGTCCACACCGGCTTCGAGGCGAATATCCTACCGGCCTACGATGGCGATCAGGCCATCACGGTTATACTAGGACGTACATTCATATTGTCAAACATAACGATTTTTGTCAAAGTAAACTGTCCTGGCAAACCGATTCGATTTATAACCACTAGTACTACAAGCCGAGCGACGTATTGTGTAGTTATAATGACGTCTTCTCGCCCGTCCGTATTCATAATGCCTCGGCGGGGTCGTGGTGACGTCACCTAATAAATATTCATGTCGTTAGGAGAGCGTATCGAAACGAATATGTCAACGTGGTTCCTCAGTACGAGCTTTTCCCAGTTGCTCGAGCGGTAACTAGCGTCAGTGTCATCTGGTGTAGATGTCGACATGGGTAAGTTTCTTCCCAGTACAATACAATCAGGAAACTGTTGTCAGGTAGGTCTAAGGGATTCCGAGTCAGCACCGAGTTATTGTAATGACTCGGGACGATTCGACCGGCTGAATGCTGATCAAAATGGTGTACATATAGGTCACACATGTAGTTATAATGACGTAGGTCACACATGCTATGGGGAGCGGTGGTCTAATGGTTAGAGCACCCGCCTGTCGATCGAGAGAACGGTGGTTCGATTCCACCTCCGTCGTTTCGAAGCTTGGGCAATTTCGTTCACCCCACTTTTCGGAAGAGACTCTAAAAGCCGTTGGTCCAAACTCCTTCTGGTACAAACCTTTGTGGGGCCCTTTACTGGTTGCGTGAAAGAAGAAGATCGAGACGCGTGGTATTGACTATGGATAAACGTATATACAAGACAAAACAGCACCCAAACTTCAAACTACATTACCCGTCCGACCAACAACTGAATTGTATTTTAAGGATTTTGCAAATAAATTAAGAAATGTGAAGAGTAAGAATCAAAGGACTACTGGAACATTATTAATGAGTCGAAAGTTGACAAAGGTAAAGAAATCAATACAGTTAATGCTAAAACTTTTTTTAACAGTTAAGTTTTAGTGCGGAGGAGGATCAGAATGACTATGATTATGAACATTTTGGAAAAAATAATAATAATACTTTTTAAAATAGTATGTTTACAGCTGAGGAAGTACGTAAGGCTATACATAAGTTGAAAACAATAAAGTGTGTGGGTTGGACCTAATTCTAAATGAGTTCCTAAAACATTCTGGGGATTGTATGATATCTGTGTATGTTAAATTGTTTAATGTCATATTAAAATCTGGCCATATTCCTAAAGATTGGGCCATGGGTATTATTTTGCCCATTTATAAAAATAAGATTTAACAAGATTGCCATCTTGAACAACAAGTTCCAGATGGCAAGTGGACAAGGAAGCCATTGGCTTATCGAGAGTCCAACAATTTTCTCATCTATGTGTAGCCCGCCCTTATCAGATATCTGTCAATTCTATTTTTAAACATATTCACACTACTAGCATTAACACAATCATTTGGCAGTTTGTTCCATTCATTTATAACCCTCTGTGAGAAAGAGTACTTTCTCATGTCCAACCTACACTGCTCCTTAACTAATGCTGCTTTGTGTGGGTTGGACCTAATTCTAAATGAGTTCCTAAAACATTCTGGGGATTGCATGATATCTGTGTATGTTAAATTGTTTAATGTCATATTAAAATCTGGCCATATTCCTAAAGATTGGGCCATGGGTATTATTTTGCCCATTTATAAAAATAAGATTTAACAAGATTTAACAAGATTGCCATCTCGAACAACAAGTTCCAGACGGAAAGTGGACAAGGAAGCCATTGGCTTATCGAGAGTCCAACAATTTTCTCATCTATGTGTAGCCCACCCTTATCAGATGTCTGTCAATTCTATTTTTAAACATATTCACACTACTAGCATTAACACAATCATTTGGCAGTTTGTTCCATTCATTTATCACCCTCTGTGAGAAAGAGTACTTTCTCATGTCCAACCTACACTGCTCCTTAACTAATGCTGCTTTGTGTCCTCTGGTTCTACTGCCTTCTTTAAGTTTGAAGAACATATTCCTATCAACATCCTCATAACCGTTCACTATTTTAAACACTTCTATTTGGTCTCCTCTTAGTCTCCTGGTCTCTAGTGTTGTCAAACCATAAGGATCCTGTAACTATCCCAGACAACTACAGAGTGATCACACTGCTCATTTGCTTTTGCAAATTATTCACCTCTGTTTTGAATAATAGGTTAACTGAATATATTGATGAATTGGGAATAATGGGGAAGAACAAACTGGATTTTGAAATTATTATCAAATAATATTGATGGAAATATTTTCACTGTGATATTTAACATATATAATGAAGCCAAATCATGTATTATGAATACATTTACAAAACATTTGTCACCTATCTTCCATGCAATATTGGGGTTCAACAAGGCGAAAATTTGTCACCACTAATGTTTGCATTATTTTTGAATGATCTTGAAACACATCTGTCAAATGCATATGGGGGGTTAACCTACCATTCTAGTCTAATGGAAAATTGTTTTGAAAAAGAGGACATTGTTGTGTATCTAAAGCTTTTTGTGTTGCTGTATGCTGATGATACAGTATTTAACTATTGCGAAACTTAGAAAATGCATGTTAATACTAAGGTGTTAGTATTCTCAAGGGGTAAGATTAGAAAATTGCCAGAATTTAAAGTTGGACCAAATAAGCTTGCCATTGTAGATAAGTATAACTATCTAGGAATTAATTTTAATTATAATGGTAGATTTTCTAAAGCAATCAGACATTCATATGAACAGGCAAACCGAGCAATGTTATGTTTAATTTCTAAAGCTAGGAAGCTAAAACTTCCCATTGATATCCAGTTAGAACTATGTGATTCCCTTACATGCCCAATCTTGTTATATGGATGTGAAGTATGGGGATGTGAAAATATTATGTTAATTGAAAAGCTACATAGGAAATTTGGTAAAATTTGTTGAATTTTTTTGGGGGAAACTATTGACAGGAAAGGAATCTAAACTATCTTGCACTATGTATAAATTATTATATCAATTATATGTTAAAAATATCTTTGAATCCCCCTGGATTACTCATGTTAAATACATTTTAAATAGCATTGGCTTGTGGCTGAATCAAGAAATAGTGAATCTGAAATGGTTTAAAGCGGTTGTCAAATTAAAACTTACTGACCAGTATCATCAGTAGTGGGGTAGTAATATTTGCAATAGCGATGGGTGTACAACTTACAGAATAATTAAACATGATTTTAAAATGGAGAAATATTTGCTAGTTTTACCACCAAATCTATCTAGACCTCTATGTAAATTTCGTACTTGTAATCATCGGTTGCCGATTCAGCAAGGCAGGTACAGTGGAATTGATAGGCAAAAGATATATTGTACTCTGTGTGATTGTAATGATATTGGGGATGAGTTTCATTATTTGTTTCAATGTACTTTTTTCAAGAAGCTAGACTGAAGTTTATTTCTAGATATTATTTTGTGAGGCCACGCACTTAAAAAATGGACCAGTTGTTTAATTTGACAAGCCATGCAAAGCTAATTAAATTATGTAAATTCGTACAGGAGATTTTAAATAGTTTTAAGTTGTAAGTTGATCTTCCTGTGGTACTTTTGTGTTTTGCGTTTTGGTAAAACCATTTACCAATGTAGTTTATAAGTATTATTGAAGCCTGGATGACATACACTTATAGCCATCTCACATTGTAACATTATGCAATATTGGGATTATCGTGTAACCTAATAAGGTTTTTGAGAATAAAGTTGAAAACTGAAAGTTCCACGTTTCAACAGGTCGACCCGCTACGGGTACTGATGTAGTCAGAGACCCCTGGCGTCGCGAGAATGACAAAGACATAAACAACATGTCTGCAAAAAGGATAATACTTATTTTTAGTTTCAAGTATACAGTTATAACACAAGTGTTTGTTTGTACCAGTTTAAAAATTTGACATTTTGTGTCAATTTATATGTTTGTTATTTATTCCTAGCTACCAAAGAATGTATTGTATACACTTTAGTGAGCGTACTCCCATTTTATGTTGTAATTGTATATTGAAAGTCATGAAGGATCTGCAAAAGCACAAAACTATTGATGTCTAAAATTATATGTAATGTATTTACCATTATGCTCACTAACTGTTTGGTTTTTGGGTAGTGATTTGTTTCTCAAATAAAAGTCAGTTTGCATTTATTTTAGTAACCAGTCTCGTCTTCCTTTGTTGCAGCGACGTCTGCAGTGGGTGAAACAATGTCCACCAGAAACATCCTCCACCGCACTCCGCTCGTTAAACGACTCAAAAAGATGCGAAACAACGAACAATACACAGACGTCACGTTGATGTCAGGCGACTTCCATATGCCGTGTCACAGAGTCGTCCTAGAAGCGGCCAGTCCATATTTCACGGCCATGTTTTCATCAGGCCTTGAAGAAAGCACGTCGGCAAAAGTGCAGATGACCATAGACCCGGACGTACTGTTCAACATCGTCGATTACGTTTACGGTGCTGACGTGGAGATCACGGTCAACAATGCCGAACGTCTGGTCGAGGCGTGTGATTTTCTTCTGCTGGAAGACCTGAAGACCCGATGTCAAGAGTTCATGGTGGGGCAGGTCGAATCGTCAAACTGTATCCGGTTCTTCCGGTTCGCTAAACTTTACCGTCTCGAGTTGCTGCAAGTAAGCGCCAGGCGGGTGATGCTTAAAGAGTTTAAGTCGGTCTCTTACACAACTGAGTTCAAAGAGATGTCGTTCGGTGAACTAATCGAGTACATCAGCGATGACGAGGTCAACTTCGAAGTCGAGCGCGTGATGCTGGAGGCGGTCCACGGCTGGGTGAGACACGATCCTCAACAGAGACAGCCATCACTGGAGGCGATTCTAGAACATGTCCGCTTGCCGAACTGCCCGACCTCCGCCATCAAATATGGCGATATGCTGCGACTCGTTGTGATTGGTGGACTAACGAAGGACAAACTGAGTCACCGCAGTTGTGAATACTTGAAGTCAGACGGCGACTCTTGGCAGATGCTCTCAGAGCTGCCACAGTCGGTCAGCTCCCGATACAGTGTGTGCCAGGTGGCGAACGGCCTGCTGTTGACAGGGGGAGACGTCGGCGGCGTATATGTAGGTAGTAATCAGTGCTGGTTGTTCGACACGGTTGTCAATAAGTGGACGAAAACAGCGAGTCTAATCACGCCACGCTATTCACACGGCAGTGCAGCACTGAACAACGCCGTCTATGTGCTGGGAGGAATCGGCAACACCCAAAAACCACTCGCGGCTGTCGAACGCTTCGACCTTAAATTGCATCACTGGACGGTCGTCCCAGACATGGCACACGCGCTCTCACAGCTCATGGTTATCGGCTACGGCAACGACATCTACGCCATCGGCGGCCTCGTCGCAAAGGGCTCTTTTTGCCGCAGCGTTCGTCTCTATGACACAAAATCTGGTGTGTGGCGCCGTCTGACGGATATGCCAAAACCGTGTCATGGCGGAGCTGTTGTCACGATGCAGAACTACATTTATGTCGTTGGTGGCTATCCGTGCTCCTGCCTGCGATACGACCCGGCCACGGACAACTGGTCGAAGTTGCAAAAGCCGCGTCTGCAACACAGCTTTGCTCCAGCAGTCGCGTGGCACGGTCGCATGTTGCTTGCCGGTGGTGTCAACAACGAGGACATATCAACGTCTGTCATAGAACAATACGACCCTGTAAAGGATGAGTGGTCGACCTGGCACGTACAGCTTAGGAGGGAAACGGAACGTCACAGCTTGTTCAAATTGTACATTCAACAGTTCTCATGCGGTTTGTGATCAATAAGTTATCTAAACGTGAACATTAAACAAATGATGGCATTGCCAATCAGACAGACATACAGACAGACACAGACATACAGACAGGAGACTCCCGTTATGGCTAAAATATAGCCGCTCTCGCGGGAACCACCCAAGTATAATTAAAAATCCTGGTGCATACAAATAGTAGCATATCGGTAGACAGACTGGCCTTGTCCTTATATGTGATTGGAATGGTTATTCATCCAAAGAGGTACAAAACAAACTGGCTATTCATCCATATTGACAAACGTGATAATTTCGGAGTGTGCACAAAGCTAGAATTGTACGAAAATAATGATATTTAACGTAAGTTGCAAAACCGTGTGAGCCGTGGGTGTAGATTTAGTTGTTTACTACATCAGATGCATTACTGATTGTGCGTATGTTCGACTATCCACGTGTGTTGAAATTGAGAATACTATTGTTCTGATCAATCGGTACATTTTGAAGGTAGACAGGAAGTTTGTAGTGTTTCAATTTATGATACAATTATAGTTCTTGTAAGTTTAATATGTGCTCTGTTTTTGAGTAATTTAAGACTTTCGAACAGTGTTTCAGTGTGAGCATTATAACTTTATTTGCTTGCACTTATAATTCGGACAAGTTTCTTTTGAAGTTTTTGTATTCTATCACATTTGTAGCCCCAAGCCATTACGCCATAGTTTAAGTGTGGCAATATCATCGTGTTGTACAATATGATCTTTATACTAATAGGTAATACGTAGTATGTACTGCACACGCTTCATATGTGTGTAAGTGATCGGTTTTGTATAGCGGGATAAGAATGCTGAAGTATCTGGATATGTCGGAAAGTGTCGGGAAATTTTGGAATATGCCAGCACTGATAACGGTAGCAGGTCCACTATTTACAACTGAATGGTTAAGTCAACTCTACGTGTGTTTAGTCAAAGTAGCGTTGAACTGTTGCAACATCGATTTATTGTAGTGCGTTTGATGGGTTTAGTATTCATTGCGTTCTACGTTGCAGACACGTCGACCGCAAGCCAGCTGAGGTCCACAACGGATTGGTATTGCGACAGCTTCAACGAGCGCGTGGTCAAGTTGAGATACGACGAGCAATGCACTGACGTCACGTTGCAGTCTGGAGACGTTCGGATGCCGTGTCACCGAGTGGTGCTCGCCGCGTCTTGCCAGTACTTCAACACCATATTCTCGTCGGAACTAGCTGAGGCCAACTCTGGTTCAGTACGAATTGAGGTAGACCCATCAACGATGGTCAACGTCGTTGACTACATTTACACCGACGAGGTGGACATTTCCACAGACAACGTTCAGAATCTGGTCGCGGCGAGTGACCTCTTCCAGCTGGACCAGGTAAGTGCCGCTTGTCAACGCTTCATGGAGACACAGTTACAGCCATGTAACTGCATCGGGTTCTACACGTTTGCCAAATTCTACGCACTTGACGACCTTCGGCTAAGCGCTAAGCGTATCATGCATAAGGAGTTCGTGGTGGTCGTCTCCACAGTTGAGTTCGCTGAGATGACGTGCAGTGAACTTATCGAGTATATCGATGACGACGATATTAACGTCAAAGACGAGGACGCTGTCATGGACGCTGTGTTGACGTGGGTGAGACACGACCTAGACACCAGGCAGTCGGACTTACCTATGGTTCTAGAACATGTCCGCCTCTGTTACTGCACTAGCCACAACCTTTCCCTCGTTCTCAAATACTGCGACTTTCTCTCCTCGGTGTGTCGATGTTATCTCGAAGACGCACTGGCATGGCATGGCATATTGGGACGGCAGAGTCATCGGCTGATCAGTGCCCATGCGGTAGCGCGTACCAAATTCACCGTTCGTCGGCTCCTGGTGGTGGTAGGCGGACTGACGAAGGACGCCCAGCACTACCGGGACTGTCACGTGTTTAACAGCGCATACATGCCGAAGTACTGGGTGAAATTAACACAGCTGCCGTACACATCATCGAAGTTCTACAGCGTGTGCCACGTGGCCGATGGCCTACTGCTCACCGGGGCGGGATATTGCTATTTCTATAACATGGTCGGACAGAGGTGGGACCTACTAGGGAGCTTGCTCACTCCGCGCTTCCGCCACGGCAGTGTAGCGGTGGGTGACGTCGTCTATATACTTGGCGGTACCGATGACGACGTAGGGACGCTCGAGTCTGTCGAACGACTGGACAAAGTTCGGTTATGTCGACCGTTGTTCGTGGCAGACATGCCGCAGCCGGTCACCCATCCTATGGCGGTCAGCTACGTCGAAGGTTTTTACGTGTTTGGTGGCATCGATGCGGATAACGCGACTTCTCGCTGCTCGCGATACTACGATGTTAAGTGTGACACGTGGCGCACTGTGGCGGAGATGCCAGAGGAATGCAGACTCGGCGCTGCCGTTGCGGGCATCGACTGTATATACGTCGTTGGTGGGTCCACTCGCTCTTGTCTGCTGTTCAACCCGGCGACGGACAGCTGGACGAGACTGTGCCCGCCGCTCAACGCACACGGCAACGCTCCTGCAGTTGGGTGGAACAACCGCATACTGCTAGCAGGTAGAAGCAGCTGATTATTTGTTGTTTGTTTACAATTCAAACCAAATCCTAAATTGATTCACGCATTTCCACAATGTGCGTAGACGTAAGGTTAATGTGTTGTTTAAGAAAAATAATATAACATGTTATTGTTTGTCCTTTAGTTGACCTTCTGTTGAGTTTCTGTAAGATCGTTCAATTCCGTTTTTTTAAGGAACATCAAAATTGAAGCTGATCCTGTTAATATATACCGTCCAACTAAACCAGTTGATGCCTTCATGCACGTGGGGTCTTTCTGCAACTGCAACTAGATATTTCAATGTATGCCTAAGGCAATTGTCGCAGTTCTCATATATTCATGTAATGATTTTTTCACAGCGCAAGAAATCCCTAAATGGGGTAACACCTAAATTTCGAATTTACTATCGCGAAACCGGAAGTAATACAACGATCTGCCTACAGGTGGCGACGACGACGAGGTGACATCTGCTGTTGAGCAGTACGACACTGTGAAGGACGAGTGGTCTGTCTGGGAGCCGCCGCTGATGCAAAGACTCTCCTGCCACTTCTTATTCAATATTGTATCCAACACTACGTCATCAGCGGACGGATTACCAGTAAAACAACGTGACTGTTTTCGTGGAGATGCATATCGGATATTGTAATATGCAACTGTGAAGTGTAATAAGCACAGGAATGATCTTAGCAAGGAAAACAAAGAAATATTATGTCTCGTGTAGGGAATAGCGACATGTCTCGATTAATACACACGATTATATTCTTAACCGGTTTATGTTGTTGTTGCCCTTAGGAAATATATGTATTAACAACCACCCAAGAATATCAAATTCTACAAATTGCCTGCTGCTATCGAATAAGTCTTTGCCGTGAACTATTCCCCACGATCTCATTTATATTTTATTACTTAAGTTTATTATTATTAAACAAATATGCTTACGCTTGTTTTATTTGTGTAGTATTCTATTTCTTTTTATGTCCATATGTTGTACAAACCTTTCTCACATGATCAACCTTTTACGTAGCCAACACAAACACCCGTACTCAACACAAACACCCGTACTCATTGATATGTTTTCAAAACAACAACCAATTATTAATAATATGGCTCTGGATGCGATTAAGATCCAAAAATACTATACCACGCCAAAGATCTGTTATGTTTTTGGAAGAAATAATTAAGTGAGTAAATGTTGAGTTACCATTAGATGTTATCTAGCCTTCGATAAAATGACATATAAAACTGTTCTTTACACTAATGAATTGGGTGGTATGAACAACTAGATAGAACTGAGTGTCCTGAGAGAAGAAGGAATAGTAGATAGTGTTATTTCAAATTGTTAATAAGTTTTTGCGATTAAGTGGTGTACCGTATTGAGCATCATTAGATCTTAAATTTGGCGATAAAGATAAACGCAAATTAGACAGATCGTCTGAACATGCCTCATGTTATTAAATTTAGGGAAATGTAGATCCTTACACATAGGACATAAACCCATGCTACATAGGACATAAACCCATGCTACATAGGACATGAACCCCATCTGCACAAAGGTTATAAACCCATGCTACATAGGACATAAACCCATGCTACATAGGACATGAACCCCATCTACACACAGGTTATAAACCCATGCTACATAGGACATAAACCCATGCTACATAGGGCATAAACCCAGGCTACACATAGGACATAAACCCATGCTACACGTAATGCATGAATCCATGCTACACATAGGGCATGAACCCATGCTACACATAGGGTATGAACCCACGCTACACATAGGGCACAAACACCCTGCTACACATGGGACATAAACCGACGTTACACGTAGGATATGAACCCATGTTACACGTAAGCCGTGAACCCATGCGTGGAATTAACGTTATTGATAAAAAAAATTCAATACATATTAAATATAGAGCACATGGAGAACTTGTTTTTTGTAGCATTTGTAGTTAGAAGTTAGCCGTAAGTAGTAATTCAGAATAGTTTAAAGAAGGTCACCGATATTTCGTTAGCGCGAGCTATATTATGGTTTGATGTCAGCTGTATCTGGGATGAGGCGCGAACTAGAAAGTGAATGCGTCTGCCGCGACCACTACTATGACTACTATTATCACTTCTACTATTCCGAACCCAACTGCAGTTTGAACTGTTGTGGGTCGGCAAGATGGCCCCGTAAGCGTCGCTGAGCAGACAAACAAGACATAGCAAATATTTAATTACAGACAGCAAAAACCCACGGCATAACTAAACAATATATCAATGCTTGTATATATTATTGCATTAATATTAGTTATTCAGAAATCATTAACCCCCAACAGGATGTTGGCTGTGAAACGAGCCACTAGTTTTGCGTGCATTACTGACGACAATCCATATGTACCACACAAAATTAAGAAATCTAAATAAAAGCTATTTACGTTCATACCAGTAAGTAATCGTGACAGGCAAGATGCCTGCGTATGCGTCGCTGAGCAGAAAGACATACCAATATTTAATTACAGACAGAGAAAACACCACGTTATAACTAAGCAATACATCAATGTTCGTAGAATATTATTCAGTAATCATTAATTATAATTATTCGGTAATCATTAATCACCAAACATTGCATGTTGGCTGTGAAACGAGCCACTAGTTTTGCGTGCATTATTGACGACAATCCGTTAAAACAAGAAATCTTAATAAAAGCAATTTACGTTGCACATATGTTAGTAACTAATGTTATATGTAACACAACACACATATACATGTAACACAACACACATATACATGTAGCACAACACACATATATATGTAACACAACACACATATGCATGCCAAATGAACACCAGGAAAATGAGGAAGGTCCGGATTGTAGACAAGTACTGACGTTCATTCCAATTGCTCTTGGCCACGTGGTGAGAAAATCCTATTGTTCTATGGCATACATTGACTTATCCTCGTTGTTGATGCTGATGGCATAGATGTTGTTGCCGTAGCCAGTAATTGTGAGATGGGAGAGCGCGTGTGCCATGTTTGGCACGACCGCCCAGTGATGCGTTAACTTAACGTCGAAGAGTTCGACAGCAGCGAGTGCCTTTAGGGTGCTGCCTATTTCGGTTAACAAGGCTCCGCGAGGTGGTGCCACCATTTGTCCCTCTCACTACCGCCTCGTTCCCAAACAGTACTACTACTTCAATTATTAACATGTTATAAAAAGCAGAACTAATATTTAACACCGTGTTCGTTCCATATAATTCCGCCACCAGCTGTCGCTTGTGCGCTCCACTGTCCATTTACTCCCGGTCAACTGATATGTAAACGATAACAACTAAACAAACAAAACTACATCAACTGAACTGAAATGCAGTGCTAGCATGAATCAATCAGATCACCACTCTTGTTGACTCGAGTCGTAGGGGTTCACCCGATTCGGTGATGACTCGAGACTTGACTTGACCTTGGGGGTCATTGACTTTAGAGTTGACTTGGCCTTGGGGGTCATTGACTTTAGACTTGACTTGGCCTTGGGGGTCATTGACTTGGAACTTGATTTAACTTGCTAGTTTGTGACTTGCCAACGAGCCTGGCGGCTTTAAACGTTCGCAACACGAGACCATGTTGTTGTGACAAGCCACACTGAATGCAATACTTATTAGGAACTTATTATGATTGGCTAACGTTATGGCAGGGCCGCCTCTGTCGAAATTTCCCGCGAAGAATTATCGCAGACAAACTGCAACAATCACGATAATTGGTGAAACCTGGTGACATGGGGCTTGAAATTCAGAGCGATGATTCCAAATTTGATTTGGAGTTGATGGACTTGAGACTTCACTTGAATTGCTAGTCAATGACTTCAAACTTAACTTGCCTTGCCAGTGTTTGACTTGCCAACTAGTCTTCAGATCAGTGATGCCACCAGACGGTAACAGTCAAATTACGCACGCAAACTCTGTTCTCGGCGAGTTCACGAAGGCGACGAGAGTTGGTAGTGGTGGCTGTCTGTGCTGAGGGTCGTGTCTCACGCAGCCCTGTACAGCCTCCAGTGATGATTGTCTGTGCCGAGGGTCGTGTCTCACATAGCCCTGTACAGCCTCCAGAGATGATTGTCTGTGTTGAGGGTCGTGTCTCACACAGCCAAGTACTGCCTCCAGTGATGATTGCCTGTGCTGAGGGTCGTGTCTCAGATAGCCCTGTACACCCTCCTGTGATGGCTGTCTGTGCTGAGGGTCGTGTCTCACACAGCACTGCACAGCCTCCAGTGATGTTTCTCTGTGCTGAGGATCGTGTCTCACATAGCCCCGTACAGCCTCCAATGATGGTTGTCTGTGCTGAGGGTCGTGTCTCACATAGCCCCGTACAGCCTCCAATGATGGTTGTCTGTGCTGAGGGTCGTGTATCGCACAACCTTGTACAGCCTCCAATGATGGCTGCTTGTGATGTATTCCAATCAGTTACCCTGTATACTGTTTTCTCGCGTTGATCTTTATCAACATGATCTCGTATGAACATGGCTAAGCGATTTGTTCTGACCTACAGTTGGAGTATAAATTGTGAAGCCGTGAAACCGAAGAACATTCTGTCCGTTACAGGACCACGATCGTAACTATATATATATATATATATATATATATATATATATATATATATATATATATATATATATATATATATATACATACCACATTACCTGTACATTCAATGCCAAAAATCGCCACATTGCCTGTACATCTATATTGCCTGTACATATACGTGTACAGGCAATATTTTAACCTTCCACACACATTCCCCTAGTGGATATACTGACGTTTTTCTTAGTCATATACATTTAATGGGTGCTATTTTGCGGAATTTGGCAACTAATTATGAATTGTAGCCTCTATTTTCATATTTACACGGACGGCAGATTTGTGTGCTGATACTTTTGTGTTCGATTATTGCCTGTACATATGCGTTGGGCAATATTGTGTTATACTAGTATAAACTGTGTGTGCACTTGATATTATATTGCATGGTTTGCAAACTACAACCTTCATTGACATGTTGCCCGAATAAAACTGAGAATTTGACGTATTTTGTTTTTTGGTTAAAATTTACCGCATCAAGACAAGTGTTCGAGTTTTTCCAAGCGAATTATGCGCATGCGTCGGTTCGTCGGAAAATAGGTCACGCGTCATATGTTCCGGTCTTGGCGTTTTCGTGTGTTTCGCGAATTCGTTAGCAGAAATGTCGTACGGACAACGATTGGTAAGTTTCTGATCTTTTGAACAGTAGCTGTGATGATGATATATTACAATTAAGCGATTACGCATATATTTAATAAAATCTAACCTAGAAATTTAACGTTAAACGTCAGGGAGCAGGGGCCGTTTGTTTAGATTTTCTTCCGCTGACAGCGGCGCTGTTTACACAAGTCTGTTCTTAATTGTGCTGATAATTTACACAGTACACTGGCGAGATAGTGAACTATAACCACATGTCTTCAATTACCGAACACCATTATTTAATGTGCAATAAATTAAATAATGTCGACAACTACAGTATTCAGTAGCCTAGGTGTAATGGAAAATGTAGCCGCGATGTCATGTTTATGCTCGTTGGCGTTGCCCATGCCATGTTAGGGTCATTTTTGATATATTTAATACAATATGCCATTAAAAACTTCGCACAGGATATTGATATTCAAAATCATTAACAATTATTTCATCGATTAAGTGCAACCAATTTGTTAGAAAAGTTGTTTTTTAATGAAATATTTATAATTATCGAACGACGAAAACATGGCACAAAATTGCTACGCTTGGACGAAAGACTTCGCCAAAAGACGCCACTCTATATAACATTAGTAATTACTATATGTCCAAACGTTGAAAAAAGCATTTAATGTGTACATATCACTCGACCCTTGTTTACTTTCCCCGATAATTATTACTTGATGAAAATGATTTAGTTTGACCTATTTTGATGTATCATGAAGACAGTAATACTGAATAGTATGTTTACACATCATTTGTCTAAAGCACTTGCTTTTAACAGGCATCTTTGATTTGTTTAAATCATTCCAATTTGTTAAATCAATCATTTTGATTACAAATTAGTCCTATTTGTTCCTTTGTACTAAGGTATCATTTCTTTTTTTTCTTGATATGTACATAATTTTACCTAATTCTCTAGATTATCTTGTAAAACAATTTTGGGGATATCGTGACAATTTGAAGGCATAGATTTTGTATAACAAGGTGTTGATAACATTTTCTATATTTACGCCGTGTCAGTTCCCGGGCACCTGTAGGCTACATAAATTTTCTATTGAGCAGAATCTAATAAAAATAAGTTAAAATTGTATACAGTAATGTATCAAATTTATCAATGTATATCAGAATATTTCTATCATCTGCTATTGTCCGTCGTATGGTAATAGTAACCTACATGCACATGTATGCGTTTTATAAAAAATTATGTTATGTGCTTGATATAATATCGTATAAACCACATTATGATTGGTGTTCCTAACATTTCAGAAGAAATCTCCCATTGAAGAAGCGCTTTGGTGGTGTCAGTTGGGGTCTGATAAGGACGGCTTTAAGACCGGTTTGTATTTGCTGCACATCATACATCACCTCAGCATCTATTCCAGCTGGTTATAAATACAGTCATACTGAAATCAAATGTTTATTGTCTTAAACAACATTGCTGGGTATACACCTCCTCTCACAAAGGACAATAAAGGAATGGAACAAATTGTCTACAGATTGTGTAACTGCTAGCAGCGTGAATATGCTTAAAAACAAGGTTGACACATCTCAGGAAGGCGGGTCACATGTACATGAACACTGTTGGACTGTACGATAAGTCAATGGCTTCCTTGTCCACTTGCCATCCGGGCCTTTGGCTTGGATGACAAATCTAAATTATGTTAAAACTGATACAACACAGTGATTTACAACTACAATAACAAAATTGCGCCAGTGGTTTATTAAAGGAAAACATTGACTCCTTGTCTGATTGTAACATTACTTTGCTACAATCATGTTTTTATTTTATTTACCGCACATATATATATATATATATATATATATATATATATATATCTATATATATATATATATATATATATATATATATATATATATATGCTATAATTATTAGTGGAATTACATTAACTAACAGGTAGATATAAAATAAATTCTGTACTTGTTCTGTCTGTCAGGTTTTGGAACAGTTGTAACGCAAGATCACCCAGAGGCAGGGAAATTGCTTGTCAAGCGAAAAGCTTTAGCTGCACAGAAGAAGTAGAAAGGAGGGTACAACATGTATCACTTCGTTGTTCAAGAGAAGGAGTTCTGGTTAGTTCATATGCATAACATTGTACTAATGATTGTATGTGATTAGTTAATGGATATCATCATGTCTTGTGAGAATTATAAATTATACTATTTATTAATTCCTCTGTTTTCAGACATGGTTATTTAGTCCTTACTTAAGTGTCTATTACTATATTATGTATTGGCTTAATCGAATCTAGTGTCGATGCCACTGAGCCATCACACAGGAAAGGTAGACTGGTGCCATATGAAAAGAATGGGAATGCTGTTGCGCGGGTGGTGGTAGTTGGAGGTGTACCATATTACTGCATTTTTGCCACCACCCACATATCCACCAATGAACAGGTGGTGATTGCAGATGTTTCGTGTTAGAATGGGTTAGGGTACATCATACACGTTGATTACTTGAGCCTTAAGCATATTTATGTGTCTATCTACAGATAGTATCTATAGGCTAGCTGTTCCCGTGTGTTTGCTTAATACTAAAATGTTTGCACATGACATTTGTAGGCTTTGGAGGGTCTTCGACTGCCACAAATAAACAGCAGCAAATGGAGCCATTCAGAGGTGATTATAATGTTTTCAGTTGACATTTAATCTGTATATGAAGTGTCCAAATTGCACATGACATAATTCTACCAACGTATGAGCAATCATGTGTTTGCTTAATACTAAAATATATGCACCTAACATCTATAGGCTTTGGAGGGTTTCACTGCCATAAATAAGCAGCAAGTGGAGCCGTTGAGAGTTGATTATAATGTCATTAATAATAATTATTATATGAAATGTCCCAATTGCACATTGACATAATTATACCAATGTATGAGCAATCATGTGTTTGTTTAATACTAAAATGTATGCACATGAGATTTGTGGACTTTGGAGGGTCTTCGACTGCCACAAATGAGCAGCAAATGGAGCCGTTCAGAGGTGATTATAATGGCATCAGTTGACAGTTAATCTGTATATGAAGTGTTCTTATTGTACCTGACTTAGTTTTACCAATATAGGTGATTATAACGTCTTCAATTTGGGGCCAACCATAAAAAATTGTTCAAGGGTCTGCCTGTGCTACAAATATAGACAGTTAAATAAAACAAATAGAGCATTAATTAGTAAACTGTATACTCATCTTAAATGTCAACATTGATCACCTAAAACCTCATAAACACCTTGCATTGTGAAAAGTCCACATTTGGGCAAAACCGATTTTACCCCACTACATCCCTTATGAAAATCCTGGCTGTGCCCCTGGCTAAGACTAAGCCACAGTATTTATTCACTTTAAACTTTGTTTTATATTCTACCCTTTAATCTGACAATAACTATTTTGTACATATATTGAAAATTTTGTATTAGGAAATTTATAAACTTAAATGGCATCATAGGCACATAAAAAGGCCTACAATACGACCGATCGATGATGCACATTTTTTGAATCTGAAATGCTTTTTGTGAATCTGGAATGCAAGTATATATACTGGAAGTATATATACTTGTATACCTTGAATTACGCTTATTGTAAAATGCTTCCCACAAGTCACATTTGTTGTTTTCCCTTGCAGCTCCGAAAGGCCATACACACGGTGGAGTGAGGAGACTATGCTAACCACATCATATTTTGAAAAGAGTATGATGGAGAGTCATTACCTGGTCAGTTATTTTACTTGTTTACAACAGATAAGTTTTCCTCTTATTTAGGCACAAGATATATTATTGTAAAATGAACAGAATGCAATATGTTGGGTCTATGATCTATTAAAGTTAATAAAACATAACTAATAAAGTTTCATGCTAGCATTTTACTATTAAACACACATTTATTTTGATGGACTGGTGGAAAATATGTTTACTAAGAGTTTGCATTGATATGGGTGATAAGAATAATGCACCGTGAAGTTTGATGACGCTTGGACGGTTCTTATGATACATCTGCTTCAAAATTGTATTGTGCTACTCTTAAAATATACATTGGAAGATTGTGATTTTTTTATTAATTAAACAATATTAAGGTAACCCATACAAGAGGACAATAGGTGCATCTGATTCACTCTAACAACTGTTTTTTTTTTCTGCTCAATTGTTGCATTAACATTTCTTTCAACAGGAAATACCGAGATAGAAGCATTCAAAAAAGAATCAAAAGATACAACACAATTGGACCACCATAAAGACGAAATTAAACAACATGAAAAGACTGAAGCAGTAGAGGATAAAGAAGAGACTTGACTGTTTAACAAGAGATTTGTAGTCAAACCATGATGGTATTGATGGTATGCAAACCATGGTGGTATTGGTGGTATACAAGCCTTGATGTTATGCAAGCCATAATGGTATGCAAGCCATGTGTGATTGTTAATGGGCCTATACGGTATAAATATTGCCTTTCCTATTGCTTTAAGAATGTGTTATGAAACTAATGAGCCTTTTGTGTATACCATTACGCTTAGCACCAATCGAAATGAGTCGTTTTAGAGCTCATACACTTATTAGGTGTTATTCTTATAAAAGTACTTGAATTGCATCAAATGCTTTGTTACACAGACTGCCTAATCAGCAACTAGCATTGGTTATACATGTATATATCATATATATATATATATATATATATATATATATATATATATATATATATATATATATATATACATGGAAGACAGTTCGTAAGAAACACAGGACTGTGCCTACCAAGTCAGTGCAGAAAGGTTCAGCAATCGTTGGCAGTGCAAATAATGTGGCAATGTGAGCTGCTAAACTGTCAGATCTCTGCTGGGCAAATGTATTTTATTCATGTCTTGATCCAAACTGCTGCTGAAGGCATATATGGACTCCTCGTTGACCCTTGACGTTGTGGTAGAACAGGTGAAGTCTACTGAGATGTACAGTTTTTTCACATCACTTGCAACTGCCCACTTCCGAAGGTATTCTTGTCTGCAACGCTATGGCCAGAGGGTGCATACATCTGGTGGTGGAGAAATCATACCCGAGAACACAGGCGTGATGGCACAAACACTGATGTGAAACTATCAGATGCTAGTAGGAGCAATCTTACGGACTCTCAGTGATGAAAGTTATTTCATGTAACTGTAGGGACTTGCCAAATTATGCCTCAAAATTACATCACAGACTGTGTGTGCTGGACATGTTGAATAATGATGACATTGATATTGTATGTCGCCAAGAAACTTGGTTCAGTAAACAAGATCTTGGATCTTTAAATACTCTGCATTCAGATTTTCATGGCACAGGGGCAACTACAGTAGATTATAGGGATCGCCTGTGCAGAGGCCATAACCCAGGAAGAGTGGCCATACTGTGGCGCACTTGCTTTGATATGCTTGTTGCATGTTTAAATCTGGATATTGACTGGCTAACTGTAATATAAATTAACTATAATAACCAGAAATATGTTATACTATGTGTATACATGCCCTATGAATCTCATGATCATGAAGACCTCTTTGTAGAACATCTTGATCTATATCACAGCTGGGGCCAATTTAGTGACAACTGTATTAATAGTTATGCTAAGGCAAAAAAATAACCTAGAAAATGGTGCTATTATTTGTAATAATGTAAACTACACAAACGATGCACAAATATCTGCGATAAATGTTCTTTATGATGATGTAATAGAACTCATGCCAAATGCTAGTGATGAACTGGTGAGTCAGCAGGGTGATAAGGCGAGACTATATCAATGTAGACCTGGTTGGAATGGCCATGCCACATATCTCCACACTGCTTCTAGAGAATGTTTTGTAATGTGGGTTGATGCTCATAAACCTAAAAATGGTCCTGTTTTTAACTCATCATCATCAATCATGCGATGTTTGATTAAAAATCATGAGACTCAACTCAGGAAGGATTCATTAGCAAAGAAGTTGTCACAGAGTAAGCCAGAAGACTTCTGGAAAGGGATACGTCAAATTAACAGTTGTAACAAACCTCTACCTAACAGTGTTGAGGGTATTTCAGGAAGGAGGAAATTACTGAGTTATGGAGATCTCACTTTAAACAGTTATTTAATTGAGTTAGTGATATAGATCATGATGTCAGCTACACACATGATATAGTTGTGGAAGTATGTGAAGTTGAAAATGCTATTAAACATCTGGATATAAAGAAGACGTGGTATGGACGGCATATATGCTGAACGCCTTAAACATTGTGATAAGTCCATTGTGGCTTTACTTGCAATGTGCATAACTAGCTTTTTTTTTGTGCATGGATTCTTACCTAATTATTTGTCTTTTGTGCTTATTCCAATTATCAAAGATAAATGTGGCAAGATTTACAGTAAAGAAAATGATTGACCTATTGCATTAGCAAGTATTATGTCAAAAATGTATTGTTGGATAGAATATCGGTTATGCTATCTACTATGTCAGTTATGTATTAAAGGAAGTTATTTATTGACAGGCATATAAGCCTAAATGGGTCAATGTTTATGTGTTTTCTAAATGCTTATAAGGCTTTTGATAAAGCAAAACACTCTATATTATTTCAGAATTTCAGTTGATTGACAGAGGTGTGCCTGGATACATTTTTAGACTGCTTATATATTGGTATTTAAATCAGACTGCGTATAAGATGGTAATGTGATTCGAAATATTGTGTATACATTCATGCTGAGACTTGATGCCTCTTATAATAAGCTGGTGACTGCAATAGTGAACAGTGATTTAAAGTGGTTTTCGAGAATACGATGACATTGGATAAAGATATATATATATATACATAATAATTTTGATTGAGTCTACATTTAGTAGGCCCCATTGTTTAATACTCTTATATTTTTTTTACTTTATGTGTATGTTTTTATGTACATGCTGCACAGTTGAGTCTGCAATAAAGATATTTAATTGAAAAAAATTAAATATATGTGTGTCAGAGCATCGGGTGCAATGTTTTGTGAACATGACATAGTCAAGCCGGTGAATGGAGGAATAGCCATGTTAATCTGTCTGTATTCAATTACAAATGTCTCACAAACTAGATGAGTTACAGTTTGCTATTTGTCCATTGATATAAATTAAAGTGGTATTGCAGCTTCAAAGGGTAATCAAATTCTTGGATTGATTAGAAGAAACATAACATACAAGGGAAAAAAGTTAATTATACCTCTTTATAAAGCAATAGTTAGACCTCATTTAGAATACTGTATACAAGCATGGAGACCATATCGTAAGGATATAGATACGCTTGAACGCATACAAAGGAGAGCAACTAAAATGATTCCAGAACTGAGAGATTATTATAGTTATGAAGAACGCCTGAAAGAATGTGGTTTAACAACTCTAGAGACAAGGAGGTTAAGAGGAGATCAGATTGAAGTTTTTAAGATATTGAATGGGTATGAAAATATTGATAGAAATATGTTTTTCTCACTCAAGAAGGATAGCAGAACTAGAGGACATGAAGTAAAATTAGTAAAGGATCAATGTAGATTGGACATCAGGAAGCACTCATTCTCACAGAGGACAATAGATGAATGGAATAAATTGTCTACAGATTGTGTAACTGCTATCAGCGTGAATATGTTTAAAAACAAGGTTGACACATATCTCAGGAGGGCGGGTTATAAGTAGATGAACATTGTTGGATTCTCGATAAGCCAATGGCTTCCTTGTCCACTTGCCATCTGGGCCTTTGGCTTGGATGGCAAATCTTGTTAAAAAAAGTGCACAAAATGTAATATTGATTGTAACTTCACTACATGTTTGACAGTACCTTCTTTGCAGAAAGTAGGTATAGATTCATACCAGAATACTATTTAAATGGCAACAGTCATGTTAAGTTACAACTAATAATGTCAAATAAATAAAGCAAGGAAAATGTATAATTTATCAATTTTTTTAAAAATAATTTTAGCTGCATTGAATTGATTCAGCATATGATGGTTCATAATTGAAGTGATGTACAGTAAGCATGTTACTATGATTCTATGTGGTACACTACTGTCATCGTTCCCATGCTGATGCATTTGTGCAGATCTAATTTGGTTACTACCTCTGTCAGCATAGAACCTCTTGCTCAATATTTACGGAGGTTCATCGTCATGGAATTGTTTTACTTTTTTGCTTTTTTACTTTAATTTCTGTGCAAAGTTGTGTTCCGATTAAATGAGATGTCTGCACGTGTATTATTTTGGATTTTTTAATACAACTGTTTTATTTTTTTAATGTGTATTGATGTCTTTATATAACAAACCCAGGCCTTCTACAGTCCATGTATAACATTACAATATATCAATGTAATCTGACTTTTAATATTAATTAAACCATTCATTAACCACATTTTTGTGGAAAGGGCCTGATTTAAAAAAAATTGCAGCAGACGTTTTAAATGTTGATGACAGTTTATTAATAGATCATATAATTAGTCAATAGTGTGTAACTTTTTTATTATATCCAGTTATTCACACTGTTATGCCACAGGACAGATCAGGTTTGTTTTCACATTACTCAAACAACGCCAAGACCAGTAGAAAATATGCAAAATCAGGATTAGAGTCAAGTAGTTCGTGTTCGGATGTTCCATTATAGTTACTATGGATTTTGATGGGCAATTTGCCTGTAAAGCAGTGTGAGCTATGTATCAGTAGCCTATAGTATCTATATATATATATAAATGTGCCATTGACACGTTTCCAAATATAACATTGGTTTAAGAATAAAATTGTCGAACATGAATCATGACGAGTTCGTTCTAATGTAATGTGAAGCGCTAAGAGATGTGTGTTGATCGTGAATTATATGGCCGCCATGAAAGTATTGACTTAATAACTCTGACTGGAACTCTAACCCAAACCTATACCCAACTAGAGTGCAGACTGCATGTACCTTAGTCATAGAATATGAGTATATAGTAGGTATGAGTACTGCCCGATTACTGGCTACAGAGTGACTGTGACTGTAAGTGCTCCACTTCGGGTTTCATTAGCCTTTGTCTTAGACTTAGTCTTAGACTTAGTCTTAGACTTAGTCTAGAACTGGCACTGCCACTGTCGGTAACGCAGTCGTATTCAGCTGCCGCTTACCTTACACATTATACTCAGTAAGCATTAGAGTTGCGTAACTAGCATGGCAGTCTGATGCCGGGGTATAATGTCGCATTGTCGACTATGACAAGGGATAAAGTGTAAAGTTAATTACAATTTCCCGCTACACTCTACAGAAAACACGAGCGCCATTTATTTTCATGAAAAAACTGTGTCGCAGGTCATAAAAGGTCAGCAAGTGGCCGCTCATTGGTTGTAATTTTATATACGAGAAATCACTAGATTGCCTGTACATATATCAGCTGTACAGGTAATATGGTTTTTAATGAAAACAACATTACCTGTACATCAAATTAGTATACTTATAAATATGCAAGTGAAATAAAAAACAAGCACCTATATTTATAAAAAAAGGTTAACTGAAATCATACTGGACATAATTTATGCATATTCGACCGTGAAAATTCATGTAATTTTCGTCATTACAAATGTACAGGTAATGTGGTATTTTTAAGCACTGTACAGGTAATGCGGTATATAGTGTTATATATATATATATATATATATATTGAACATAGAACATAGTTCTAAATTATGTAATAGTTTGCCGTTTCTGACACAATGTTAACATTTAACAATATAATTCCTAACGCTTAAGTAATAGCACATGTAACACATTTTCATCACGGCTTACGTTCAGCTCTTTGTAGACAGCCGCAAAACAGCATTTATAAATCTATCTATAAATCAAGTCAGGCTAGGTCAGAGGTGACCTCTGCACTATTTGTGTGTCCTGCTCATTGTAAACACCCGTAGAACAGCATTTAACCTCTACCGACGTGCTGTGTATAAATCAACTTAGGATAGGTCACAAGCTGACCACTACACGATGTGTAACTGCGCCATTCATTTAATGTTGGGAAAACACGGCTGTGGTAATTGTCATGTCACCAGCCAACGGATTTATTAACCCGTTCTTGTGTGAGATTATGTGCGTATGTACCCCTTCGTTTAACGTTGGGAAAACCCAGGGTTTCCATGGTCAACCCGTGGCATTCATCATTGTCACAATTGTTATTGAAATCACCACTTTGTGAGCCGGACGAACCGCGGCGTTAGACGTGTCAATGGACAACGAGGCATTAACTGATACATACATTTAACTTTGGTAAAACCAGAGCTACTCCCTTTACCTCCTCGGCATGAGCCCTAGAAAGATGGATAGGTCTGACGGAGGGCTACATCCTGCAGTTAATGGACAAGGCCTAGATAAAAGGAAACACCCACATACATCACGATTGATACATATTTTGCATATCCAAGTATTTGACCCACTCCTTTGATATCACAAAGTAAACTGGACTACGTTAATCGACAAGACTATCGATGTGGATGTTTTCCCCCTAGCTAATCACAAAACGTTCGCATGTAGAGCAGTAGTTCGCAGTCATGGCTATTGCTAATTACTGCATTACTACAGGATGTTATTAGAAACCTTGAATTATTATTATTTATATTTTGTTAGGAAAAATTTGACAAGTATTCTTAAAAGGTTGGCTAAAGAACTACGTCTCACATTTGTCATCAGACAATTCACATCCTCTGCCTGGCTGTTATTCCATAATCGTACTATTGGGGTAAACAGTGTTGACTATTATCGTTTACTATTTACTATTAAGTTGTATTACAGCAGTCTTCTTACAACACAAATTTTTTTGTTGATTAATCGGACAAGACAACCTCACAAATGAAAAACGAATTTCAAAATTGTTATGGTACTATGTTGCAGCATATTATTTGTGTTCCTTATACGTATGGCTACGCACAATGTTAATATACTACTAAATACATAGCAATTAGTTCCCTGCAAGGGACTTCAATTTGAGCCCAAACCTGGCCGGCCCGCAATTACCAGCTAGAATCAAGGCCCTGCCTCGCAAAATACATCAAGCCCAATCCGGCCCAGGCCCGCAAACTAGAATTTAGCCTCAGGCCGGGCCGACCCGGATGATTCAGGCTAAGGCCCATTGGTCAAAGACGGGTAAGCCACCGGCCCGAAATCCCGCTGTCCACATAGCACAAACGACCAATTTAGAAAAGATAAACCTATTATCTTATGACAAAAACAAAACATAAATATGCTATATTCGTAATATTTAATATGTATTGGTTGAGTAAATATAACAAGAAACTATCACTGATATATTAATTTTATCTGAACATCATGTAATGTCTACCAGTATTAATGTCTACGTTCTCGTAAATACTTAATGCATACTGAATATGTATATTATTGTCTACTACACTAGCCTTGATTACCCAGGGTCCATTATATATTGTCGCCATTTGTCGCACATATCAACGCGTCGATCCAAACCATGTATGCATCCAGTTTCTAGGTGCATACCCAGTTATATTACTTTAGGTTCTCGCCCGGGGATTAATCTACCTCATCAAATAAGAGTAAACGTTTATCAGTTTATACGATGCAATTCGAAAACTTTGATTACTGTCATACTGAAAAGTTAAATCATGCTAAATAATTTTATAGCGTAGAAACTCTAAAATGACGCTGATCGACTGCTGGCGCTTAACTGTGGCGCCTGAACAAAATGACGCTGATCGACTGCTGCCGCTTCACTGTGGCGCCTGAACAAAATGACGCTGATCGACGGCTGCCGCTTCATTGTGGCGGCTGAACAAACTGGAATGGGTAAGAATCAAACCACGTGTTTGGAACCAGATTTTCTTGTCGGCGAGTTCACGAAGGCGAGCAAGAGTCGGATAAGCAAGACTAAAGCTCGCCACACACATATACTGACTTGTGTGCCTGGGCAACTACCCATAGGGCGACCGTCGTCCGACAGATTGTCTGCCTACAAATAGTTGGCAACTACCCACCGGGCGACCGTCGTCCGACAGATTGTCTGCCTATAAATAGTTGGCAACTACCCGTCGGGCGACCGTCGTCCGACAGATTTTTTTCAAGCCCGATAAATTTAGTTGAGGCCTGGGCCTAAAGTCCGGCCCCTTCTATGTATAATTAGGATAACGATGATAACGAAGAGGGCGACGCTGATGATGATACACTATTAGGCATATGTTTATTTTAACATCATTATTAAGCATTTTGATATAATGTTCAAGGACATAAATCAACCTATTAATCTTGTATATCTTGTATCTCTAAGAAATAGCAATGCTATAAACGCATGCTCCAAAATAACTGCGCAGAGTTTGACTAACTTTAAAAATAATTGTGGTATAAAAGTTTGTTTCAAAATCATAGATCCACCTGTTTACCTGGTATAGCTAAACATCCCGATGGCACAAACGCTTACTTAACAAGATTTAACAAGATTTAACAAGATTTGCCATCCAAGCCAAAGGCCCAGATGGCAAGTGGACAAGGAAGCCATTGGCTTATCGAGAGTCCACAATGTTCACCTACTTATAACCCGCCCTCCTGATATATGTGTCAACCTTGTTTTTAAACATATTCACGCTGCTAGCAGTTACACAATCTGTAGACAGTTTGTTCCATTCATTTATTGTCCTCTGTGAGAACGAGTGCTTCCTGATGTCCAATCTACATTGATCCTTTACTAATTTTACCTCATGTCCTCTAGTTTTGCTATCCTTCTTGAGTGAGAAAAACATATTTCTATCAATATTTTCATACCCATTCAATATCTTAAAAACTTCAATCTGATCTCCTCTTAACCTCCTTGTCTCTAGAGTTGTTAAACCACATTCTTTCAGGCGTTCTTCATAACTAAGGTCTCTAAGTTCTGGAATCATTTTAGTTGCTCTCCTTTGTATGCGTTCAAGCGTATCTATATCCTTCTTACGATATGGTCTCCATGCTTGTATACAGTATTCTAAATGAGGTCTAACTATTGCTTTATAAAGAGGTATAATTAACTTTTTTCCCTTGTATGTTATGTTTCTTCTAATCAATCCAAGAATTTGATTACCCTTTGAAGCTGCAATACCACACTGCTCTGAAACTTTCATATCAGCGCTTATTGTAACTCCTAAGTCCTTTTCTTTTACAGTAGTACCAAGAACAGTAGCTCCCATTTTATAGTTTACATTCAAGTTCCCATGTCCTGTATGTAGGCATTTACATTTCCCAAAATTGAACAGCATCTGCCATTTCTCAGACCATTTCACTAATCTGTCTAGATCGTTTTGTAAATGTTGTTTATCACCATCAGTATTAACCTTTCTAAACAGTTTTGTGTCGTCCGCAAATTTCAGTACGTTACTTGTAATACTCTCGTCCAAGTCATTGATATAAATTAAGAATAATATAGGTCCTAATACTGATCCTTGAGGTACCCCACTCAAAACCGATTTGTCTTCTGTCAGTCAGCCATTGTTCTATCCAGTCAGTTATGCTATCCCCGATACCATGGGCTTTTAATTTAAGTAGCAATCTTTGATGTGGCACTTTGTCAAAAGCTTTCTGAAAATCTAAGTAGATAATATCTACTGGCGATCCCACGTCTATCCACTTAGTGATTTCTTCCAAAAAACATAACATATTTGTTAAGCATGACCTCGCTTTAAGGAATCCATGTTGAGATGAATTTAATAATCTATGCTTAACGAGGAAGTCCACCATATGGTCTTTAATTAACCTTTCTAATAATTTACAAATCACTGACGTTAAACTCACTGGTCTGTAATTCTCTGACTTATTTCTCGAACCCTTTTTAAATAATACTTCAAAGCAACTGCGTAGATGTTGGCTAACGTGTTCGCATGGCAAGGTTTACTGTCGATACGATAATAATACTAAACATAACGGATGCATTATAACACGATGTGTACACTAATAATAAGCTGTTGTTCACAAGGTGTGCCTCCGTGGTAGCAGTTAGTTTAGTTTCAAGAATAATACACAATTGTCGTCATCGGTCAAGTTCGTGTGCAACATACGACGTGTAGGCGGCGACTTATTGCAGTCGCTGCGATGTCCTTGTCGCTTGTTTACGATCGTCCGACGACCGAAGTATCTGCCGAGTCAACAGGCTATATATTTATTAGCCTGTCGTGGACCGGGTGTAGTGCTGCTTCTACGTCCCATTAATTAAACTCAGGAAAAACCCAGGACAATCCTCGGTAATCATCAACCTATTTCTTTGTGACGGTCATGCGCATACAAACACACTCGCACACACATGTGTACGCACCCAACTTTGCAGTATCCGCAGTGGTGTACACAGTGGAGACACATCGTATTACGCCGTTATTATCAAATGTAGTTTTTTCCCAAACATACGTAGAACAATCATTGCTGAGACGTCATCTCATTTGTTGAGACCACGTATCTCTCCGGGGATACAAATACCACACGCTGTCTAAGTGTAATCAGTCTCGTAGATACATTCACTTCAGTAGTGTATAACACAACAGGACCCACATAACTCGCAGTGAGACCCAACGGTACAAGTGGTTTTACTTAGTTTCCCACTAGACTTCGTTTGGTTACGCATCCCACCATACAATGATTATTTTACAGTATCTTCCCCTTCAGGGAAACATGTTATTTTATTTTACGTTGGACACATTTCCTCATTACATATTATTCTGCTTCTGTGTGTAATAGCACATTCAGATTTCAGTTGGTCTCGTCTGCAATTGAAACACTAGTCATATACAAGCGATGAATGTGATTGGAGGATACTGGATGGTTTGTAGAATGCATCGAACACAATCCCACTTACAACGTCCAACAATAGATGACAAATTGTCAGACTCGTTGCGTATGTCTCCTCCACAAATTGACGTCTCTATAATTATGAATCACAACATTAATTCTTTACTGCGCATTTCTGTTTCTTATATCATCTGACAGGATAACCCATGTTTATCCCAGATAAAGCCTCCATGAGCCTAGCATTTTTACTACTCTGCAAACAAGGTGACTTTTCCATGCCCCTTTTGTATCTCTATGATATGTTAATTGCATTTACCTCTTCCATAATGCATAAGTTTGATTTATTTAGCGTATTTGTACCGCTAAGAAATAACTAGCTTCTTGTGTGTTATTTTGTCTGGTTGTGAGGTGTAATTTATATACTGTACGTTCGTAGCGGCGTCACTGTGTAATCTGTTGTGAAACTAAGACATACTTAATTCGTAACTATTGGCGAATACACGAGTTATTTTTGCAATCATGGATTTCACAATACTGCACGAAATCAACGTGTCCCACTGGACTTAGTGCACATGCGACAGTTCTAATGCATCATGTATTCCTAGGTAGTGTTTTTAAAAACATAAAGTGTCTATGTGTATGGTACGGTTACATGTATGCAAGCATGTACGAATTCGTACACACAAAAATACAACACGCTTACAAATATGTTATAAATACGCACAGTCGCACACATATTTATATATGCATGCATGCATGTATGCATGCATGCATACATGCACACATACATACATATATACATACACAAATACATACATACATGGTAAGGGTAAATATATATATGGGTAAGGGTAAATATAATCTTATATATACATATATATATATATATATATATATATATATATATATACATACATACATACATACATACATACATATATACATACATACACAAATACATACATACATACATACATACATACATACATACATACATATATACATACATACACAAATACATACATACATACATACATACATGAACGAGTCACTGCATACATACAGGTACAAATGTGTTCTCACACAAATCAGTATTGTGTTCAGATAACCGCTTAGCGTAATTTACCCATCACTTAACGGCAAACTTGTTCGCTCCAATACTACATCAGCCACATTGCAACTACTGCGCAAAAAGCTACTCACATAAGCACTCACAGGAACTTGAATTGATTGGGAAATCGGGGTTTTTTCCGCGTTGCATTGATGTCGAATTTACGCCACTAAATTAAACGACCGTTTAACAAATGCCGCATATTCACGTGCCAAATACCACGTTCATCCAAGGGCCATACATTTTGCGCGAGAAACCGACTGTGACGCTAATGAATCGTCTTGTGGAGCACTGAACACGGAGGAATACTCTTATGTGTATGTATTACTAGATACGCATGTCCACCCAGTGGACATGGTCTAGCTGAAACCAATTTTTGCATATGTGCGTGCATGAACGCGCACGCACACAAGCACGCATATATCGGTAAATGCCTATAAACAATAACATCTACGCATGTTGTATGAATGCCCCGACGTATGTTTTCGAATTTATAAATAAATATATCCTTAAATGTATATGGCAATATGTTCGTGCATAATCGAAGTTATGCCGCGTGTCAGCATCGATTTAAAAGCGAAAATGCAAAGATTTGGTCGATCATTGCAACACACACACACGCACACGCACACGCACACGCACACGCACACGCACACGCACACGCACACGCACACGCACACGCACACGCACACTTCTTCTTTGTTGCCCCTCCCTGGATAAAATCTGTATGACTATGACTATACGTTCACGTAACGATTTTGGGGTTAATTGTAACTGTAACGAGAGTGACAGCTTAGTGGGATAGATTCAGTTAGTTCGCAACTGACTTTCCAAACAAGCCATGGTTTGTCTCTCTTTTTACCTTGTACCATATGGACGTGGCACTGGACATTAACATAGCACGTGACATTAATGTGACACACCACTCAATAACGTGGCATTGCCACACTCGGTGGCCACGAGCGTCAAGCACAGGATATAATCACAATGTTTAATGATCTCCAAAGAAATTACTGACATTTTCAAATATATCTCTCGGGACGGTTGGTACATTAAAATACACCTTTTTATACTGAACTTCCAGAAGCATTGAGCAGCATTTGGTAAACCTCGTGTTCCATTAAACATTAGGCCTACTGAACAATTAGGGGTGCATTCTTTCTGCCAATTTTATTTGCATAAAAACACTTTCTCCCACCGAACGTCAGTGGTAGTTGTGAGACACGGACGAGCGTGGTGGCCATGACCGAGACGTCGACAGTTGTGAGACACGGACGAGCGTGGTGGCCATGACCGAGACGTCGACAGTTGTGAGACATGGACGAGCGTGGTGGTCATGACCGAGACGTCGAAAGTTGTGAGACACGGACGAGCGTGGTGGCCATGACCGAGACGTCGACAGTTGTGAGACACGGACGAGCGTGGTGGCCATGACCGAGACGTCGACAGTTGTGAGACACGGACGAGCGTGGTGGCCATGACCGAGACGTCGACAGTTGTGAGACACGGACGAGCGTGGTGGTCATGACCGAGACGTCGACAGTTGTGAGACACGGACGAGCGTGGTGGCCATGACCGAGACGTCGACAGTTGTGAGACACGGACGAGCGTGGTGGCCATGACCGAGACGTCGAAAGTTGTGAGACATGGACGAGCGTGGTGGCCATGACCGAGACGTCGAAAGTTGTGAGACACGGACGAGCGTGGTGGCCATGACCGAGACGTCGACAGTTGTGAGACACGGACGAGCGTGGTGGCCATGACCGAGACGTCGACAGTTGTGAGACACGGACGAGCGTGGTGGCCATGACCGAGACGTCGACAGTTGTGAGACACGGACGAGCGTGGTGGCCATGACCGAGACGTCGAAAGTTGTGAGACACGGACGAGCGTGGTGGCCATGACCGAGACGTCGACAGTTGTGAGACACGGACGAGCGTGGTGGCCATGACCGAGACGTCGACAGTTGTGAGACACGGACGAGCGTGGTGGCCATGACCGAGACGTCGACAGTTGTGAGACACGGACGAGCGTGGTGGCCATGACCGAGACGTCGACAGTTGTGAGACACGGACGAGCGTGGTGGCCATGACCGAGACGTCGACAGTTGTGAGACACGGACGAGCGTGGTGGCCATGACCGAGACGTCGACAGTTGTGAGACACGGACGAGCGTGGTGGTCATGACCGAGACGTCGACAGTTGTGAGACACGGACGAGCGTGGTGGCCATGACCGAGACGTCGACAGTTGTGAGACACGGACGAGCGTGGTGGCCATGACCGAGACGTCGACAGTTGTGAGACACGGACGAGCGTGGTGGCCATGACCGAGACGTCGACAGTTGTGAGACACGGACGAGCGTGGTGGCCATGACCGAGACGTCGACAGTTGTGAGACACGGACGAGCGTGGTGGCCATGACCGAGATGTCGACAGTGATCAATCAATACCTAAGGTCTAACCGAATGAGACAATGTTGGCGCAACATGTAAATAAGCACGTTTTCATAAGTACGTGACAACCTTGGCCGCTATGAATTGCCCCGCTGCGAGATTTATACGATGCAGAACAATGGTGAAGAGAGTATAAATTCGGCGCATTTTCATAAAATGTTAAAGTCGCCACAGATCACGGCAGCAGAGGTGTAGCATTCCACTTCGGTAAGTACGAACATTTGAACACCAAGTTATATGCTCCTTTTCTGCACGCTCCTGTGTTACGGTATAGACAACTACTTGTGTATTACCATTTAAATTATGTATTGGCACTGAATATATGGCATAGAAGAAGTTATGTTATATCTTGCTTAAGCTAGATGTTGTTTTGTCGAAGAGGCGGAACCAGATCATTGACACACATAGTTAACTTAAGTATATAAAGTACCCATCGTCATTATCCATACACACTAAACTACATAACTACATTTTATAATATATACATATTTCTTTACCGGTTTTCAAATAGATACATTATATTATGTTTTGTTTATTTACATTGACTCTGTGTAAGACGTGTGAAACTAAGCATGCACTTAGAAATGTAGGCCTACAGTAACGTTTACTGTATGACACGTCGCCATTATATGCTCGACACCCGCTGAGCATTATATATGACGTCTATATGTGACATACCAAAGGCCTGGAAATAATGTTGAAAATAACAAGTGTTTATGGGTCTGGTGGAGGGGAAAACCAGGAGCCACACGTATATACAATATCAAGTGTTTATGAGAGTGGTGGAGGGTGAAAGAGCCAAGGGAAGACTAAGAGCCACACGGACTGACAACATCAAATGTCTATGGAAATGGTGGAGGGTGAAAGAGACAGGGAAGACCAAAAGCCACACGGGTTGACAACATCAAGTGTCTATGGGAAAGGTGGAGGGTGAAAGAGACAGGGAAGACCAAGAGCCACACGGACAGACAACAACAAGGCGTGGATGGGAAACATAAACTATGAAGATTTGATACGAACGACACAGTGTAGACATCAGTGGCGACCCCTGACAGCCGACCTTCGGAGAGAAGATGACATCACATGATGATGTCACATGATGATGATGTTATGAGACGTCTACTGATAGTGTAGCAATGTTAAAATGCTAGATGGTCGACCGCCACAACATCTGAAATAGTTGATTGAAATCACTATATTGGCCAAAATAGTAATGTAATTAAAAACATATATACAACAAATACTACCTGTCTCGGTAACTGCTGCACCGTCGCTGTATTTGTATTAAAAATCGTTACTTTTGCAGGGCAATCGCCGTGTTAAAAGAAGACTGTTAGACACGTGACATCATACCCCAGGTAAAAACCCAAACATCGAATGATATACTGCTTTCATCAGCTGATGTAAATGGATGCATCAAGTAATCTTTGAGACAATTACACCTACATAATTTGGGTTACACTGTGGCTGTGTGCATACTAAAAGCAGTCGCGAATTTGACCCAAATCTGTCTTGCATATGTAACACTTGCATTACATGAATGAAATTACAATAATATTTCCTTATGTTCCCAAACAAACAGTTCAATGATATGTGCTAGAACATACATTTATGCCTGCGTTCTTTTAATATTTACATGTTCTAGCAATTCGTTCGGCAAACCCATGAGTTTATCATCTCAGGATAACCACATGACTAAATGTAATCATATCATGAATATTAATTATGTGAACGGAAATATGGACCAACGTTTTATAATCGCTCAATTGGAGGCTTGCTTAATTCAAAATATCTGCGATGACGAACACATATGTATGTTGTTAAGACAGGCATGCACTCTGATTAGTTGAGAAATATCCGTGACATCATTGTCTGATAACGCCATCTACAGCTCAACTTTCACAAATGTATTAAGCCATGCCACACAGCTAGCGCTATTAAATATGTTCGTCGGAAACAAAGACTACCATGGCTTGAAAGAGTTGCCCACGTCATGATTCACAATACACTGTCAGATTTATGTAGCTATGCATGATTATGTTTTTATTTAGAATATTTGTCTTGTAGAGAACCATGACGAAATTGATCGTATTCAGCATTATTGTGCTCCTGCAACTCACGGCTGTTCAGTCGGGGCTCAACGGTAAGTCAATGGTTTGGTTAGAAATCTAGCACAACAAAGATTCATGATACGTTAGAATATAAAGGAACTGAGCACATATAGCCAATGTTTATGACTGAAAGCAGTGGCATCGGAACCGCGGGGTGGCTGGGGGGCCGAGTGCCACGAATGTTGGTTACACATGCAACGGTATGCATCTCCAGAAAGCTCTCACCGAGGCCGACATGCAGAATATTAGCCGAGTCTCCTAAACGCTGTCTAGAAGGATGTGTAGCCGTACACAAAGTTTGTCGACGATTTATGAGAAGTGATCATTATAAATACAATAACGGAAGTGACACATCTATAAAGTTAGATATCAGTATAAGAGGACATATTTAGAAAACATAGATTGGAATACCTTAAGCACTTGTTTGGTTGTACATCCCCGTTAACGACTACAACACTTCTTTGGTTGTACATCACCGTTAACGACTACAACACTTCTTGGGTTGTACACTCCCTTTAACGACTAAACACGTCTTTGATTGTACATCCCCGTTAACGACTACAACACTTCTTTGGTTGTACATCACCGTTAACGATTACAACACCGCACTTCTTGGGTTGTACACTCCCGTTAACGACTAAACACGTCTTTGATTGTACATCCCCATTAACGACTACAACACTTCTTTGGTTGTACATCACCGTTAACGATTACAACACCGCACTTCTTGGGTTGTACACTCCCGTTAACGACTAAACACTTCTTTGATTGTACATCCCCGTTAACGACTAAAACACTTCTTTGATTGTACATCCCCGTTAACGACTAAAACACTTCTTTGATTGTACATCCCCGTTAACGACTAAAACACTTCTTTGATTGTACATCCCCGTTAACGACTAAAACACTTCTTTGATTGTACATCCCCGTTAACGACTAAAACACTTCTTTGATTGTACATCCCCGTTAACGACTAAAACACTTCTTTGATTGTACATCCCCGTTAACGACCAAAACACTTCTTTGATTGTACATCCCCGTTAACGACTAAAACACTTCTTTGATTGTACATCCCCGTTAACGACTACAACACTTCTTTGGTTGCACATCACCGTTAACGACTACAACACTTCTTTGATTGTACATCCCCGTTAACGACTACAACACTTCTTTGGTTGCACATCACCGTTAACGACTACAACACTTCTTTTGTTTACACCCCCGTTAACGACTACAACACCGCATTTGTTTACGCTCCTCTGGAGACATTTTAAAGACAAATAGAATGTGTAAGTCGTTCATTCGAGTGATAACTGTAGTCAACCGAATAACATATGACAGTGGCTTCTTTTCCTATAATTCAGAAATATAGAGAATCGTATTGATTCAGCTCAAATTAATATAAAACCAACACCTGCAATATTGCGAACGTTTTCACGCTGTCTGCTTAGTAATATGATCAAACTTAGTAATATGATCAAACTTAGTAATATGATCAAACTTAGTAATATGATCAAACTTAGTAATATGATCAAACTTAGTAATATGATCAAACTTAGTAATATGATCATACTTAGTAATATGATCAAACTTAGTAATATGATCAAACTTAGTAATATGATCAAACTTAGTAATATGATCATACTAACAAAATACAATTTAAATAAACATAGACACTTTCAAGTAAAATACAGTTTATGCAACAATCAACAACAGGGCAGGATACAAAAATGTATATGTCAAGATGGCGACGACACGTTGTTGCCCCACTGTCGTGTCTCGTTCTGTTAGAGATTTGAACCCGATTGGGTTATAAATAGCTAGAAGGCAGCATTGAAAAGCAACTGTCAGCAGGCTGACTGGGTACTATGCATAAATAGGGGGTTGGGCCTTTTTGGCTTCTGTGCCCGGGAATTTTTTTTAACTAATTATGATTATTGTTAGTCTAGAGATGAAGTTGTTCTATTCATAGTTAAAATGTTATATTATATATTAAAATAAAAATATATTAAAACAAAATTTCATACGAGAAGAGCAGGTCTTTCATACGGGCATTTGCCTGCATGAGAGGCCTTAAAAACCTTGTCACAACTACAATCAAGAATATCACGCCAGTAATTTACTAAGTCACGTTTTTTTTAACTGAACACACAGCATCTTAATGTTATGGGCCGCGCCATTCTGTTATATAACCCTACGTCTCCAGTGTTTGTAGAACATTTATTTGTAAACCCCTGGTACTTCTTCTTCTTCCACTTGAGCTCATAACTCTACGTTAGCCACATATAAATGTGGCTAGAGTATTTTCGAGCCGTGATCACTATTGCGTGGGAGCGGGTGATGTAATGCCGGTTCGGGTCCGTTTTAGTCAGAATATGTCGCGTCTGCGTAGTTAGGCAATAAATTAGTGCATGGGCTATATGGTATCTAATAATAATAATGCTTGCCAATAGTATATGGCCATACCGTTTGCGTCTAAGCTCAACTGATGCAATATGTTTTGGCCTTTGTTTACTAAACTTATCCCTTCTGACTTAGCAGTTCGCTTTATTGAGAGTTTGTGTTGCTCTTGTGTATACCCGTCGGCCCTTCGATTTCTGTCGAAAACACTTAACGCGTCATGGAAGTCTAACTGCATCCATGTCCTAGAACTGTCAGGCGCTTATTGGTAGCCCAGGTCAACATGTCATCCATGTTGTTTGCGTCTAAGCTCAGCTTGTGCAAGATGTTTTGGCCTCGCTTGATTGAGAGTTTGTGTTGCTCCTGTGTATACCCGTCGACCCTTCGATTTCTGTCGAAAACACTTAAGACTAGCTGCATCCATGTCCTAGAACTTCCAGGCGCCCGTTGCCCGACATGGTCAAAGTTAACCACTTACATAACATTCTTGATTGTAGTTGCAGATGGTTAGTGTTTATCAAATATTTTAGGTGCATAACACCAAAACCATGCCTGTTGTTTCGTTTTAATAAGAAGTTAGTGATATTCTGCAGTATAGTTCCAGATAAGTGTACGCCGTATCATAGTTAAGCCGTTTCGCTGTTGCAGGTCCGAGATGCGAGTCGACCAAGGCTTGGTTTAGCAACCCAGGTGCTACTAAGACCTTACCGAATTTCTGCAAACAGTCGTACCAATACATACTGAAGGGAGACTTCAATGGCGACGGTCGGATGGACATTATGTGTCATGATTCACGTTCAGGAACGAAATGGATTTATTATGGCTCTAATCAGGGTTATTCCAGTATCGGCTGGAAAAGATACATGGGATGGTGTACCCATAATGGTGCCTCTCTCTACATCGGAGACTTCAACGGTGATTCTAGAGACGACATGCTCTGTCACGACACGAGTGGTCACGTGTTTATCGCGTACGCTGACAGTAATGGACACTTTACTCGCACAGGGTGGCACAAAGCCATGGGGTTCTGCAGTTGCAGTAGATGTCAACTATTCATCGGCGACTTCAACGGGGATGGTAAATCTGACATGTTGTGCCACGACGGTAGACGTGGTCGGAAGTGGATCGCCTACGCTACGGTCAGCGGCAACTTCCAGAATGCCGCCATCTGGTACAGGTACATGAGGTGGTGCTACTCCTGGGCCGGCAAACTGTTCGTGGGCGACTTCAACGGAGACCGCAGAGACGACCTGTATTGCTATGATGACGTCAGAGTAAAGGGCAACACGTTCATAGCTTACGCAAGGAGGGACGGATCGTTCGTGAACACGGATGAAGCAGACAACATGGGCTGGTGTCTCGCCAGAGGCTGCTCGTTGTCCGTTGCTTCAGCCAGCAAAGACCGGAGAGACGACCTGGTGTGTCACTGCAGGAATCCATCCTCGGAGCCAATCAGCGTTCGCTTTCCTTACTACCGTGGCGGCTTCGAAATCTTCCGTCAGTGGAGACGAGTCAGGTCTTGGTGTAATAAGACGACGGAGAAGCTGTTTGTCGGTCGAATCAAACCTGGTCACTGCGGCAGTTTAGTCTGCATCGACAAAGCCACTGGAAAATATTCGATTGCGTTTTCTTAAACACGATCCGATGGTCAACATCTCACCATATTATTTCACGTTTTGCTCACACACTGGTTCCACTAATGATATTGCTAACTGCTCAATTATGGGTATTGGTTAATACTTACCACATTTTCGTCAAGGTCATGTTTTGTTAACAAATATCACTAGTGTTTTCGAATATTAAAACAAGAATTGGAATAATGCAATAGTGTCATAATTTGTAGTGAAAGGGTTAAAATATAAGGCCTAATATAAGGCCTAATTGATGCATAGTAATGGTGCTATAGAGTACTAGGATGTTTTTGAGATTAACTGTTTAGTCATACATCAGCAATGTGAACGGATGTATGTTGTATATTATCCAGATTTGCTTTAATAAAATGTGAATGGAGCTGCTAAGCATAGTGTTGGTCTCGGTTTTCTTCAGAAATGTTTGAATTATTTGATAAAATTACAAAAGGTGACATTCTTACACATTTTACTAGAATGTTTGTGTGAATGTATGTATATGTATGCATATTGGCCAACGTATATACATATGTATTCATGCGCACGCACGCACGCACGCACGTACGCACGCATGCACGCACACACATTCCCTCATGCCCCAAGTCGACCACGTAAGTAGTTCCCTCTATCGATTATGTGACGAAATACATTCCGCCTTGTTTACGCATGTGTTTGATATCTATTTGGCTTATTTCTGGTGTGTATTCCCACTGAAGATTTTTTTTATTGCACACAGTTCGGAGCCAAATTATTTTTAAGGTGTTGAAAAGCACTAGAAAAAGCACTTACTACTGAAGAAAACGAATGGGGTGGTATACATTTTTCTACAAAAGTAGAGCTACGTGTCGGTGTAGTTTTTGCAAATACGCCGAACTCGACTCCCTTCCCGATCACGATCGTCTGCGCTATTGGTGCGGCGGGAGGGAGATCGGTGCGGCGGAAGGGAGATCGGTGCGGCGGGAGGGAGATCGGTGCGGCGGGAGGGAGATCGGTGCGGCGGGAGGGAGATCGGTGCGGCGGGAGGGAGATCGGTGCGGCGGGAGGGAGATCGGTGTGGCGGGAGGGAGATCGGTGCGGCGGGATGGAGATCGGTGCGGCGGGAGGGAGATCGGGAACTAATGTGAGATTTTGTATCTATACGGATCGTCGGTAGAATCTAAAATATTAATATACGCATCGTTACACTTCCGAACTGTCAGAGTGTTACGTTTCCTACACTTACCGTTCATTTCTGCTAGATATTTGGTCTGGTTTTTTGCCACTGGATAGACGTATACAAAACAGTTGTATGTATAATGTTGTCGAATTTTTACACACGCACACGCACTCGCACCAGCACAGTTAGTCATACAATTGCAGAACTGTGCACATCGTCTTGGTACACGAGGTACAGCTGACAGGTGACATACTGCCTACATTAAGTCCTCACTACAGCTGACAGGTGACACACTGCCTACATTAAGTCCTCACTACAGCTGACAGGTGACACACTGCCTACATTAAGTCCTCACTACAGCTGACAGGTGACACACTGCCTACATTAAGTCCTCACTACAGCTGACAGGTGACACACTGCCTACATTAAGTCCTCACTACAGCTGACAGGTGACACACTGCCTACATTAAGTCCTCACTACAGCGGGCACTGCATAGTATTCACCAAGCAATGAAAAGAGATCAAGAGAAAGAGCTGCATATTCTCCGATACAGGTTCAATTAATTCGTTGGAAAGCATGTGATTCAGAACGGAATGTGAACCAGTAGCAACTCGAGGACGTAGATGCTTTCCATCGATTCAGTCGCAACTGCACTAGTAAGTGGTGACATATAATGATGACATTTAACTAAACCAACATATACAAAAAAACTTGGACGTATGGGGTTCTTGCACAGAACAGCACATATGTCATGATATGGTAAAAACTGTGCATGATAATAACCATGGCAACCAAATAATCTTAGAAATGCAGCAGCGTGGATTTGCGGGAAGTCATATATGTCTGCTCATCTGTTCACCAGTTAAGAATACAAGTGACACTAGAACTCCTGTCAGTGTGGCAATACATCAACACTTCATCCATTCTGTACGGTTCTCATGCTTATTTTCTGCAGGTGGCTACTGATGTTATTGAGCAGTCGTAACCATCGATCTTTCTCATGTCATCTAAGTGGCGTAGTGAGGGCTGTCGGCGACCGGGTGCAAAACACAACTGGGTGCCCCCCCTTCACATATCTTACATGCTTCCTCTCATAACTAGTTGCCGTGCAGTTTGAAGATGGCTTGCATATATAATTATATTAAACTTTATTTCATATAGTATATCATTGCATATCATTGTAAACACCACAAGAAAATTTTACTTTTTTATTCGATATGAACTATGAATTGTTCATTGGGAAAGTAAATAATTAATCACACATAACAATTAATAGAGCCACGTGCAATCACAAAAAAGGTTCCACTTCAACTTCAAATCAAGACGACTTTTCTTGCTTTTACTGCAGCAAATTTATCAATCACCTGATCAAAGTTGATTTGCTCTATCGTCTCTCGCTCTATGCTGAGGAGGGACAAGTCACTGCGGCGATCGTATCCCGTGGACGCTCGCAAATAAGTCAGGATTATCTTCAATTTACTGAACGAGCGTTCACAGCTAGCAATTTAAACCGCTATCATGATTAAAATCTGAAGGGCGACGCGGAGATTTGATAAAACATATTCACCATAACACACGATTAATGAAAGCGGCTACTGAAGAGTGGTTGGTTCTTGTCGTGGCGTGTTCTGAAGAGCATTCTACAGTCGCATATGCAGTCGAAATCGGTGTAGTAGACTGTTACAAGACCATTACAGTTTTGACATAGAGTGGCATCAGTAGAATCATTGTGCTGAACTTCCATGAGATGTACCGTGAAACCAAATTTGGCATTCATATCATTGAGACGAATGAATCTCTTAACCATGTCCTGCTGGAGCCGGTCTAGAGTTCACATGGTATTATCTTTCGTCGTTCTCGTCTCTGGACGTGTACCCCCCATTCCGTGCACTGCTCCTTACCTTTCTCCACGGACCTTTGACACAAGTCGTCTCGAGTTGCTGACACACTTAGCTGATGGGCTTCAATGTCGCGGGAGGCTTCTTGTAAGTTCATGCTGGGATATTGTAGTCTCTTCTGGACACGGTTAATCTTTGCCAGGATGTCGTACCAGAAAGGAAGAAGTGCGAAAAAATTTAACGTCAGGATATTGTGAAGCAACTGCCCCGTACCCCCTTGGTTCCCGGAGGTTCGTTCGGATCCTCGGACATCTTCTCGAGTAGCCCCACAATGTCATCGAAGCCATCGTTGATAGTTTTTGCCTCCACTAGGGCACTCCAAAGGGTTTCGGCACCGCCTACTTTAATTTCTCCCATTGCACAGTTGAATGTGCGAAAAAGAGATATACCGTTTCAATTGTCCCAAAAAGGTCACGACAAGTGGCTCCTGACTGGCAGAGTGAACCCCAGCCAGCTTTAAACGGTGATTGTCACAACTGACGAACCATGCACGGGGATTTCTCTCCAAGATCCTCTGCTGTACATCGGATATGTGGCCTGAACATTACAGCTGCGTTATCTTAGTATTGTGACCGACAATCCTCTAGAGTTTGTCGGTCTCCAGCGTTTCCACGATACTTTTCTTGATGGCTGCTGCATCCTTTGCGTGGATGTGGATATATCCTAGAAATGCTTCTTTTACAGATACCTTCTTCTTGAGATGGTCAACATCAACGAACCTGATGACTTGGGACAGTTGTTCGACATGTTCTACATCAGGGGTTGAATCGAGCAGGAGCACGTAATACTTGTTCCTTTTGATGCCTCCCAGTAATTGTTCCCTCACAGCTTATGTAAGAAGACTGATAAATAGACCGGGAGCCCAGAGCTATCATTTACGTAAACGACGCAAAACGTTTTGACCCCGACATTTCAGAAATGCGTTGGTGCCGGGTCAGGGGTGGTGGTGTGCCCCCGAAATCACCCATCGAAGGGGGTAAAAAAGTACATTTATTTATAGGAATGACCCCAAGGCTAAAACAATACCAATTGTTTCAATGGAGTTCCCTGAGTATGGAGTAACCAAATGCCCCCAATGTTAGGTAGGGGATTCCCATTGCCAGCAACCCCCAAAGGGTGGGAAAAGGGGGGAATTTATTTTGGGAATGACTCTAAGGCTAAAAGTAGTGTTCAATCTTCCATGAGTATGGAAGTACCAATGCCAACAAATTTAGATGGTGTCTTTCAAATCTTCCCTTGTGGTTCCCTGAGTACAGAATGACCAGGGATATTTTGTAAAGGGATGGCCCAAAGGGTAAATAACAGTGTCACATTTTCTACTTGGGTTCCCTGAGTACGGAAGTGCCAATGCCAGGAATTGTATGTAGGCTTTATCCCCACCAGCAACCTAAGCCCCCCAGTCCCAATGGTTATTACTTCTATTGTAATCATCGTGGGTACATTGTTTGATCTATCGATGATGATCTCGATGGGAATCTTTACAGAAAAACAATGTTGTTTGGTTTTGACAAATATTTTACCAAGTCATAACAAACGCACACATCCATGAAATCGAACAACACAGCGCCGACACGTCTAGACTACAGCACAGGACAAAGTGATCTTTCAGTTACTGTTCATTGTCCAATTATGTATTCATAACGAAAATAGCATTATTATTACACTTATTGTTCTAATGACTGCATTAGATGTTATCACTGTCCTCGCTCCATGCATTGCCTGACTCGTCGTCTGCTGACGTCGCTCCCATGCTGAAGGCAATCAGGGTGTCAGGTGAGGGTGTCGGGTGAGGGTGTCGGCCTCCTCGAGTAGACCTTCAAGGTAATTGGGTTTTTCTGTTTGAATGTTCTATGTTTTAGGAGCTCCGTCCCATTCCACCGAGAGGCCTGGTCAGGTCCAGTGACGATAAATGTGTGATTATATCCTGATCGACGCACAATTTGCGTCATGTTTCCATGTCCCGTTTCTTCATCTTGAAACGCTGCACTTAGGCGTCCAAACATGTTAAAGGTACCGCCCTCGATGTACCCGTCACTCCAGCTCAATCTTCACCATGAATGCTTGTGCGTTGTCCACGAAATCAATGATTGTGGTGAATCGGCCTTGATTGTTTAGCGAGTTCATGTGGACAACGATGTCCCTCAAGCACGCCAGCTTCAACAGACACATTTGTCCGAGAATATTTCCCTACGTTTATTCGAGACTGCTCCTTGTCAACATTTCCCGTGAGAGCCGACGGACCTCAATGTGGAAGAGCAGCGCTTCTTGGTCTTCGTCAAGCTCTTTGCACAAGAGGCGGAAGAGCTGGGTATTGCGGGCACTGGACTTGATTTACATGTCAGGCAGCAACCTTTGCAACGAGGCAAAATCATCGTAATTTACGAATAACAGCGTTCAATGTTTGCTTGAAAAGAATATGTTTTCTTTGACTTTGATAATATTACATTATTATTCTTATTCGTGGAAAACACAAAGTGACAGCATTATTGCACCTTTGCACGTAACCATGCTTCAACCAACCCTTCGCGTACCCCCGGAAAAATTATGGCGTCCCCCCGGGCGTACGGGTGCCCCAGGTTGAGAAACGCTGCTCTACAGTGATGGTAATGTGTGCTGAAGGTTGTGTCTCACACAATCTTGTACAATCTCTAGTGATGGTTGTGTGTGCTGAGGTTCGTTTATCACACAACAATGTACCGTCTCCAATGATGGCTGTGTGTGATGTATTCACATTTCAATCACTTACCTCGTTGGACAAGTTTTCACGTGAAAATCGTTGTCACCGTGGTCTCATATGCACGTGGCCAAGCGAAGTTTTCTGACCTACAGTTGGAGTATAAATTGTGAAATGTGAATTGAGAAGAACATTCTGTTCGTTGAAACAGTACAAACGTAACTAGACATTGGATAACTGTTATGACAAAATAATAAACAACGACATACACACAAGGTAATAATAAAGCAACCTGCATAGATAATAATAAATTGTCATTTAGTTATCATGAGAGAAAAACATAAGAATAGTTCTAAATTAAGTAATAGTTCACCGTTGCTGACACAATGTTAACATTTAATAATATAATTCCCAAAGCTTAAGGGATAGCACATGTAACACAGGTTCGTGATGGCTGACGTCCAGCCCTTTGTAGACAACCGCAAAACAGCATTTAACCTTTACTGAACCGCTCACTATAAATCAACTTACGCTAGGTCACAAGGTCACCACGACACTATTTGTGTGTAACTACGCCATTCATTTAATGTTGGGAAAACCCGGGGCTATGTCCTGTAAATATATACGACATTTATTACTCTCACGATTGCTGTCATAAAACGTCCACATGTAAACAGTTGCTCGCAGTTATGGTCAAGTCAAGCCCAGGCCCATGGGTCGAAACCCGCGGCCCGCAAAACACAAACCATCCATTTAAAAATATATAATGGCGTCACCATTTGTCGCACACATCATCGCCTGGATCCAAACAGTAATTTTCATTGTGACGGAAATTATGTATGCAGATTGTCTTCCGTCAAATACCCATGAACCAACCGTCGGCACTCCGATTTTTCAAATGCCAGATGTTCACAAAAAAGTTTTGCCAATTGTTGTTAGAGAACATACTCTTGATGGCTACATTTAAATCAACTGAAAAAGATGTCGCCAACATGTTAAAACTGAAGAATCGGTTGTGTATGGCGGGCTTTAAGCCCGCTGCCTCATCAAAAAGCCTTCGGCGATTTTTTGAAAGATAGTTTCTTAACGTCTCGTTGACCCATTGTACCTGTATTCAAGCTTTAACAAAATCGGTAGACAAACATTGCCGATGAGAACCACCAGGCTAAGAACACAGAATACATCATACTATGCCTATATCGGGCTGCCGGAGCTGAACCTCTTCTACTTGGTAGAAATACTGGCCTGCAGCATCCATTTCAGATCACCTAGAGCCTTCCACCACGCCAGGCGGATGTCAAAGAATCCTCTACTGTTTCAAGCTGAGGTTATTTCGCAGAGAGTGCAATGTTAGTGGGGAAAAGTAACTGGGAATGTTCTTCTGCACGTTGTTGTTCGCATAACAATGGATCACAGCGCAAATGGCAGCCTATACACCAAGAAACACCCTGTCTTTGCTCAGGAAGTTGGTAGATATTCATGCGGCCGACGGCAAAGTTACAAAAGTCTCCAGATCTGCCTGTGCTATACGAACAAAGCTAGGCGCCATTGTCGTCTTCAGCAGCGATGTACCTCCCGCAAGGAAGGCCAAGATGGCAGCTCACAAAACTCTCACAAAACATTCCTCTCCAGAACATCCACTTCAAGTCATGAATGAGTTTGGATGAGTTTCATTCATCCAGTATAGTCCACCGCCTTAAGTTCGACCAGAACTTCTGGGCGGATTAACCCCTTGTGTGGCCCAACATCTGAATACTTTGGTGGCTGCGAGAAGATTGACATTCAGCAACACTGATTATGACACAACATGGTAATGACCTCTCAAGAAACGTTCGACGCTGATGATGATGCACTACTAGGCATATTTTTTATCAAGCATTTGAATATAATGTTCAACAACATAAAAATCAACCTCCTGATCTTGTATATCTCGTATATCTAAGAAGTAACAATGCTATAAACGCTACCTTCAAAACAACTGCGCAGACGTTAACCAACTTTAAAAATAGTTATGCTATAAATGTTTGTTTCAATATCATATATTGGCACAAAAGCCGGAATAAGGTGATCCAGGCCAATAGCCAGGGTGGCCAGCCGATGGTGCCACGAGGTCAGTTCTGTTAATAAACAAACTGGTGTAAACACCGCAAACTTGATTCACTGACGTCGAGGGGCGGGTCGTTCATTCCACGAAGTTCGCCTGACCCTCGTGCGAAGTTTGTCCTGATCGACGTAAGATCCATTCCCAACAAGGCGCTGTTCGTATGTGACTACGTCGATGAAAGCGAACTGGACGTCGTCGCCTTAACGGAAACTTTGTTGGGAGAAGATGAAACGAGTCCCGTGTCCGAGTTATGGGGAGAGGACTACATAGACATAGGACCAGTCGTATTGTTGGTAGAGAGTTAAGACAACTCCCAGTCTTTGTATCGAGGGAAAGTGTTACAATAAGCTAACACATACTCCCTCCATGTCGAATTTTTGTTCACGGTTCAGCCACAGAAGCAACATATTTTTATTCCTAACATCAAGACAAACCACTACAAGTATTCTTGTTTACCCTCTGCCAACGGTTTTGTTTGTGTCTTGTTGTAAGTGTCGATCAGCACTGTAATTGTCTGGTCGGACGAATCAAGTATTAATGTATTGTATTGTATTGTATTGTCAGAGACGTGAACATTTGGCTCTTTGACAATGGGCTAATTCTCAACGGGACTAAATCGCAGGCTATTGTCATAAGATCATCCAACCTCTGCGCGCCAATAACAATAACACGCCAATCGACATCTCAGGTCAGCTTGTAGCAACATCTGCCGTCGTCAGAGATCTTGGATATGCCATTGACGCCGACCTCTCGATGGCGACACAAGTAACAAATGCATGCTTAGTGCATATTACCACCTATGCCGAATTTCACGCCTACGTGACACACTAACGATCGGTACAACCAAGTGTCTAGTGCATGCATTAGTTACTTCCAGAATCGACTACGGCAACGCTATGCTGCGCTACGCTCAGCCAAGTTTTATAAATATTTGATGTAATATTATTATTATTATTTATATTTTAGCATTTTAGTTTGTAAATACTATTGAACGGAGTTAATATAGTTTATCTAAATTGCTGTACTGATTTGGCAAACCAATTATTTGCATGTGACATATTAATGTAAATTCATAGCTGAATAAACGTATATTATTATGGCACACCGTTGCTTCAAAATAACACCAATACAGTATTGTTGTAGCGTGTTAATTGATACGATGTATTTCCAGTGTGTACAGCATTGCGGAGGCACAACATTATAACACGATTTGTACAATTTTTATTATGCGGCATGTAAGCTATAGTCCACAAGGTGTGCCGGTTTGGTAGCAGTTAGTTTAGTTTAAAGAATAATCCATTATTTTCGTCATCTGTCACCTTCGTATGCTGCATACGACGTGTACGCGGCGACTTATTGTAGTCGCTGTGATTGTCGCTTGTTTACGATCGTCCAACGACCGAGGTATCTGCCGGGTCAACAAGCATTAATTCAATACTGGAAAATCCTCGGTAATCATCAATCTGTTTCTGAGTTTCTTTGTGAAGATGACTCGAAGCGACTCTTGAACGTATCGACGGGCAACGGTCACCAGCCTACAAGCGCACACGCACACGCACACGCACACGCACACGCACACGCACACGCACACGCACACGCACACGCACACGCGCACACGCACACGCACACGCACGTGCACGCACACGCACACACACACATTCGCACACATACGTGTGTGCACCCAACTTTATAGTGGAACACATCGCATCACGCCGTTATCATTAAATATACATATGTGTGCGACACACATGTGGTTTCTCTCCAAACATACATGAAACAAACATTGGCGAGACGTCATATCATTTGTTGAGACCACGTATCTCTGCGGGGATACACATACTACAAGTTGTCTAAATATAATTAGCCTCGTATATGCATTCACTTCAGTGGTGATACATGCCTATAGAATGTGAGAGGTTATTCACCTACGCATGTATGCATGCCCCTACGTTTAATCTATGTTCTCGAATAAATGTAACGATAAACGCGTATGAAAATATGGTCGTGCATAAGCGAAGTTACGCCGGGTGCCTACATCGACATAAAAGCGGAAATGCAAAGTTGTTCTCGATAATTTCAATAGTTCCGCACATACTTTTCTCAAGTTACGTAACCCAAGCCATGTGTTCTCGTGACAGTTTTGAGGTTATTTGTAGCGGTAATGAGAAATACAGTTTAGTGGGACATATTCAGTTAGTATACAACTGACTTTCCAAACAAGCTGTGGTTTGTTTATCTTTCGACTACATCGATGTGACATGGGACATTAACGTGACACGGAACATTAACGTGTCACGTGACGCAACAACGTGACATCCAGCACACCCAGGGGACACGCGCGTTATTGACGGTAATTGCCTATGCACTACGAAGGCTCTGTTAACTTCACATTGATAGAACCCTAGGGCATTCAAAGAACCAATCAAACGCATTGTAATTTATTGTGTATGTAATTAATTGGTATTTATATACCTATGTCTGTAGTGTTATAATTTTTTGAACAATAGCGTTGAATAATTGTTTGAAAAGAACATGTTTTCTTTGAATTTGATAGTATTACAGTATAATTCTCCTTTGTGGACAACATAAAGTGACAGTATTATTGGACCTTTGCACGTAACCTTGCTTCAACCCTCCGCGTACCCTCTGGCAAACCTCTGGCGTACTCCAGGGGGTACGCTTTTCCCTAGGGGTACGCTTGCCCCAGGTTGAGAACCGCTGCTGTACAGTGATGATTATGTGTTCTTAGGGTCGTATCTCCCACAGCCCTCTCTCTAATAATGGGTGTGTTCTTAGGGTCGTGTCTCCCATAGCCCCCTGTCTAGTGATGGTTGTGTGTTCTTAGTGATGGTTGTGTGTTCTTAAGGTCGTGTCTCCCATAGCCCCCTCTTAAGTGATGGATGTGTGTTCTTAAGGTCGTGTCTCCCTCAGCTCTCTCTCTAGTAATAGGTGTGTTCATAGGGTCGTGTCTCCCATAGCCCTCTCTCTAGTGGTGGTTGTGTGTTCTTAGGGTCGTGTCTCCCACAGCCCTCTCTCTAGTGATGGTTGTGTGTTCTTAGGGTCTTATCTCCCACAACCCTCTCTCTAGTGATGGTTGTGTGTTCTTAGGGTCGTGTCTCCCATAGCCGTCTCTCTAGTGATGGTGGTGTGTTCTTAGGGTCGTGTCTCCCATAGCCCTCTCTCTAGTGATAGTTGTGTGTTCTTAGGGTCGTGTCTCCCACATCCCTCTCTCTTGTGATGGTTGTGTGTTCTTATGGTCGTGTCTCCCATAGCCGTCTCTCTGGTGATGGTCGTGTGTTCTTAGGGTCGTGTCTCCCACAACCTAGTCTCTAGTGATGGTTGTATGTTCTTAGGGTCGTGTCTCCCACAGCCATCTCTCTAATGGTGGTTGTGTGTTCTAAGGGTCGTGTCTCCCATAGCCCTCTCTCAAATGATGGTTGTGTGTTCTTAGGGTCGTGTCTACCATAGCCCTGTCTCTAATGATGATTGTGTGTTCTTAGAGTCGTGTCTCCCATAGCCCTCTCTCTAATTATGGTTTTGTGTTCTTAGGGTCGTATCTCCCATAGCCCCCTATCAAGTGATGATTGTGTGTTCTTAGGGTCGTGTCTCCCATAGCTCCCTCTCAAGTGATGGTTGTGTGTTCTTAAAGTCGTGTCTCCCGCAGCCCCCTATCAAGTGATGGCTGTGTGTTCTTACTGTCGTGTCTCCCATAGCCCCCTCTCTAGTGATGTTTGTGTGTTCTTAAGGTCGTGTCTCCCACAACCCTCTCTCTAGTGATGGTTGTATATTCTTAGGGTCGTGTCTCCCACTGCCCTCTCTCTAGTGACGGTTGTGTGTTCTTAGGGTCGTGTCTCCCACAGCCATCTCTCTAGTGATGGTTGTGTGTTCTTAAGGTCGTGTCTCCCACAACCCTCTCTCTCTAATGATGGCTGTGTGTTCTTAGGGTCGTTTCTCCCACAGCCCTCTCTCTAGTAATGGTTGTGTGTTCTTAAGGTCGTATCTCCCACAGCCCTATTTCTAGTGATGATTATGTGTTCTTAAGGTCGTGTCTCCCACAACCCTCTCTCTAATGATGGTTGTGTGTTCTTTGGGTCGTGTCTCCCACAACCATCTCTCTAGTGACGGTTGTGTGTTCTTAGGGTCGTGTCTCCCACAACCCTCTCTCTAGTAATGGTTGTGTGTTCTTAAGGTCGTGTCTCCCATAGCCCCCTCTCTAATGGTGGTTGTATGTTCTAAGGGTCGTGTTTCCCATAGCCCTCTCTCAAATGATGGTTGTGTGTTCTTAGGGTCGTGTCTCCCACAGCCCTCTCTCTAATGGTGGTTGTATGTTCTAAGGGTCGTGTTTCCCATAGCCCTCTCTGAAATGATGGTTGTGTGTTCTTAGGGTCGTGTCTCCCATAGCCCTCTCTCTAATGATGGTTGTGTGTTCTTAGAGTCGTGTCTCCCATAGCCCCCTCTCTAGTGATGTTTGTGTGTTCTTAAGGTCGTGTCTCCCACAACCCTCTCTCTAGTAATAGTTGTGTGTTCTTAAGGTCGTGTCTCCCATAGCCCCCTCTCTAATGGTGGTTGTATGTTCTAAGGGTCGTGTTTCCAATAGCCCTCTCTCAAATGATGGTTGTGTGTTCTTAGGGTCGTGTCTCCCACAACCTACTCTCTAGTGATGGTTGTATGTTCTTAGGGTCGTGTCTCCCACAGCCCTCTCTCTAATGGTGGTTGTATGTTCTAAGGGTCGTGTTTCCCATAGCCCTCTCTCAAATGATGGTTGTGTGTTCTTAGGGTCGTGTCTCCCATAGCCCTCTCTCTAATGATGGTTGTGTGTTCTTAGAGTCGTGTCTCCCATAGCCCCCTCTCTAGTGATGTTTGTGTGTTCTTAAGGTCGTGTCTCCCACAACCCTCTCTCTAGTGATGGTTGTATATTCTTAGGGTCGTGTCTCCCACTGCCCTCTCTCTAGTGACGGTTGTGTGTTCTTAGGGTCGTGTCTCCCACAACCTACTCTCTAGTGATGGTTGTATGTTCTTAGGGTCGTGTCTCCCACAGCCCTCTCTCTAATGGTGGTTGTATGTTCTAAGGGTCGTGTTTCCCATAGCCCTCTCTCAAATGATGGTTGTGTGTTCTTAGGGTCGTGTCTCCCATAGCCCTCTCTCTAATGATGGTTGTGTGTTCTTAGAGTCGTGTCTCCCATAGCCCCCTCTCTAGTGATGTTTGTGTGTTCTTAAGGTCGTGTCTCCCACAACCCTCTCTCTAGTGATGGTTGTATATTCTTAGGGTCGTGTCTCCCACTGCCCTCTCTCTAGTGACGGTTGTGTGTTCTTAGGGTCGTGTCTCCCACAGCCATCTCTCTAGTGATGGTTGTGTGTTCTTAGGGTCGTGTCTCCCATAGCCCCCTCTCTAGTGATGTTTGTGTGTTCTTAAGGTCGTGTCTCCCACAACCCTCTCTCTAGTGATGTGTGTGTGTGTTCTTAGGGTCGTGTCTCCCACAGCCCTCTCTCTAGTGACGGTTGTGTGTTCTTAGGGTCGTGTCTCCCACAGCCCTCTCTCTAATGATGGTTGTGTGTTCTTAGGGTCGTGTCTCCCATAGCCCTCTCTCTAGTGATGGTTGTGTGTTCTTAGGGTCGTGTCTCCCACAGCCCTGTCTCTAGTGACGGTTGTGTGTTCTTAGGGTCGTGTCTCCCACAACTCTCTCTCTAGTAATGGTTGTGTGTTCTTAAGGTCGTATCTCCCATAGCCCTATTTCTAGTGATGGTTGTGTGCTCTTAAGGTCGTGTCTCCCATCGCCCTGTTTCTAGTGATGGTTGTGTGTTCTTAAGGTCGTGTCTCCCACAACCCTCTCTCTAGTGATGGTTGTGTGTTCTTAGGGTCGTGTCTCCCACAGCCCTCTCTCTAGTGATGGTTGTGTGTTCTTAGGGTCGTGTCTCCCATAGCCCTCCCTCTTGTGATGGTTACGTGTGCTGATATTCGTTTTTCACACAACAATGTACAGTCTCCAGTGGTGGCTGTGTGTGGTGTATTCACATTTCGATCACTTACTCTGTAGGGCAGGTTTTCACGTGTTAATCATTGTCAGCATGATCTCGCATGAACATGGCCAAGCGAAGTTTTCTGAACTACAGTTGGAGTATAAATTGTGAAATGTGAATTGTGAAGACGTTTCTGTTCGTTTAAACACTACAAATGTAGCTAGATATCGGAAAAATTTTATAGCAAAATAATAAACACTTAAAATACTAATAATAATACATCCTGCATAGATAACAATTTTCATTTAGTTATCTTGAGAAAAAAACATGAGTATAGTTCTAAATTAAGTAACAGTTCGCCGTTTGCTGACACAATGTTAACTGTTCAAATTACAGAATATTTAAAAATTAAGTAGGTTTCGAGAAGTATTTAACATATTTCAGCCGAACTGACATAATCAATTGATGTAAATTTCGTCGTGGAAATAACTAACTGCCTATCTCTGTTGGTCGTTATCTCGCAGGAAATGCTCCGAGGCTACGTAAGTTATGAAACACTGGGAACCAAGGTGATGAATACCATTATGTACTTGTGTGCCCTTCTCTAATAGAAGACAGATCGAAACACGTTAGAAGATCCTTTAGAATCAGGCGTAATAAAATTAACCAGCTCTTCCATGTACACAATGTGAAACAGCTGACAGATCTGTCCAGATTTATTAAAGTACTCATAAAAAATTGTCTAATTAACAAGCTTCCTCATTAAAACAGTGAATTGCGTAGATGTAAAATTGTAGCTTATAGTTAATTTACTGTTCATATTATTACATATTTTAGTTCAAATTGTGCAACATATACCTGGTTTATTTTATTTTACATTATCTAATTTGTATAAACTGATTATATATAACATACTTTATCCAATAATGTCACTAGATGTGTTAGGCATCTTGACTAGATGTTTTAAATATTGTAAATATGTTTTATGCAATATATGTCTTATAAATTGTAACCAGATGTTCTACTAAAATGTACTGTAGAGAGAAACCTTTCTCATACTACGCAAGGGGTCGTAGGTAAATAAAAATCACTGTCATTGTCATTTTAACAATATAATTTCCAAAGCGTAAGGAATAGCACATTGTAACACACTTTCATCATGGCTGACGTCCAGCCCTTTGTAAACAAACGGAAAACAGCATTAACCTTTATAGAAGCGCTCTATGTAAATCAACTTACGCTAGGTCACACAGTCACCACGACACTACGTCATTCATTTAATGTTTGGAAAACCAAGGGCTAAGTCCTGTAAATATATACGACATTTACCATTGTTACAATTGCTATTGGCAGTGTCAATTTGTGAGCAGTGGACGGCCGTGTTACCAGCCAGTCGACTTATTAGGTGTGGTGTGTATGTACCCCATTCGTATAACGTTGGGAAAACCCAGGGTTTCCCCGGTCAACCCGTGACATTCACCATTGTCACAATTGTTATTGGAATTACCACTTTATGAGCAGGATTAACCGGTGCATTAGACGTGAATATACTGAGCTTGTCTATTATTGTCCTACTATTACTTGTTCATGTTGCTGTTGAGGAATAGAATGTCATTTACGCTGCTGGATCTGAGACTACAATAGCCTCGATTATCCAGGCTCCGTGATATGGCGTCACCATTTGTCGCACACATTATCGCCTGGATCCAAACCGTAATTCTCATTGTGACGGAAATCATACATTGTCTCCTGACAAATGTTTGGCAACTACCCATCGGCCAACCGTCGACCGATTTTTCAAATGCCAGATGTTTATAAAACGTGTTGCCAACTTTTGGTAGGAACATACTCATAACGGCTACATACTCATAACGGCATATACTCATAACGGCAAAGTAACAAAGGTCTCCAGATCTGCCTGTGCTATACGAACGAAGAGCTAGTCGCCATTGTCGTCTTCAGCAGCGATGTACCTCCCGCAAGGAATTCCAAAATGGCAGTTCACAAAACTCTCACAAAACGTTTCTCTCCAGAACATCCACTTCAAGTCATGGATGAGTTTGGATGAGTTTCTCATATACAATTCTTCCAGCACCTTAGAATCGCCCAGAACTTCTGTGCAGATTACCCCCCCCTTGTGTGGCCCAACGTCTGAATACTTTGGTGGCTGCGGGAAGATCAGAGTGCTGACACTCATCAACAATTAATATGACACGACTTGGTAAATACCTCTCAAGAAACGTAATTCAATACTGGAAAAAACCAGGACAATCCTCGATAATCATCAATATATGTCTTTGTTTCTTTGTGGAGATGATTCGAAGCGACTCTTGAACGTATCGACGGGCAACGGTCACCAGCCTACAAACACATGCGCACGCACGCACGCACGCACGCACGCACGCACGCACGCACGCACGCACGCACGCACGCACGCACGCACGCACGCACGCACGCACGCACGCACGCACGCACACACACACACACACACACACACACACACACACTGAGACCATGTATCTCTCCGGGGATACACATACTACAAATTGTCTAAATATACTCAGTCTCGTACATGCATTCACTTCAGTAGTGTATAACACAGCAGGACCCACATAGCTCAGTTACTCGCAGTGAGAACAGGATAAGTGGTTTTACCACTAAGCTTCGTTTCGTTACATATACCCCTTCTGGTTGGAATAAAAGTGATTTTATTATAATGTTGGACACATTTCCTCATTACATATTACAGTACGCTGCGTGTAATACCACATTCAAATTTCAGTTGGTCTCGTCCACGATTGAGACTACATATATACAAGCAATGGTTGTGATTGGAGGATGTCATTTAGTTTGTAGCACGCAACGAACACAATCCCACATACAATGTCCAAAAAAGGATAAACATTTTTCAGACTCGTTCCACATTTCTCCTCCACGAATTGAAGTCTCCACAATTATAAATCATAACATCACAACATGTAAATAAAACATTCTTAATTTGTAAAAGCTGGTGATTACACATGTTATTTCTGAGATCATGGTTTTCGCAATTCACAACTGCACGAAATCGAAATGTCCCATTGGTGTACAGGCGTCAATTCTAATGCGTACTGTTTTCATATGTACATGCATCATGTATGCATGCACACAATTCAACACGCTTACAAATATGTTATATACACGCACACATACATACAAACATGCATACATACATACATACATACATACATACATACATACAGAAATACATATCCATTCATGCATGCATGCAAGCATACATACATACATATATACATACATCCGGCGGCCCAGTAAATCGTTTCATATACATATTATCAGTTATGAACGATTCACTGCATACAGGATACTTAAAACGTGTAGTTAGATATAATAAGTATAACTTATATCAAAATAATGACATAATTATATTATACGACTGTTATGATAACAATTATATTATAATGATCCCTACAACACTAATGCAATGACAGGTCCTTGCTGGGAAATCTCTTTCAGTGTCCACGTATATGGGCTATCATAGTTTATGTGCTTCTAGGTTCTCAGGCGAACGCCATTGCATTCAGTGTACGAGGAAGTATGACTCTCTCGGCCTGTTTTTTTTTTGTGTTGCCCAGGCTGTGTTCACTTGTGATCTATCATTGAAGCTGATGATAAACTGAGCCACTGTTGCAGACATTGTAATTTACTAATTTACGTCATTGTGCTGGTGCCATGACTCATAGATAAATAGAGTCCATGTTGCAAGTCACACAGTGTGGGATCTTTTACTTTCCATGGCACAGACACTAGGTAGAAGGGACCAATGGTTGTTAGTCTCTTCAGAAAGACACAAGCAATATGAAGTGAACTAAATTGCCCAACTTTTGAAACAGTAGTAGATGAACTTGAATCCTGGTGTCAGAGGTTAAGTAATATAATGTTGTTTGTAGATTGTAACTTGAAGGTCATCACCATCATTCCTATGAATTTTGTAAAATGAAATATAAATGCTTGATTTATTTTAGCCAACTTTTACATTAAAAGGCCAGCAGTCATTCACTTTGTAGTCTGTAAATAATGAATAAATATAAGTATGACTATTAATTTACTGTGCCCTTGTCCCTTTTGTTGGAATGGTTTGAAAAGTATAACCAAAACTACACTAATTCATTGATTGTCTTTTTAGCTAAATGTGTACGTACGTACATATACAAACCATATAAACAAGAGCAACATTTCTAAGAACAGCTGGTATATGTATATATTCATAGTAAATAAATTGCATAATAATACATTTTGTACGGTATGGTATGGTATGAAGGGGGCAGTGTGGACCAAATTCTATGGAGGGGTATATATTTCATAATATAATATTCCACAGGAATATGAGCTCGATTCCCTGAGTATTTAGGTGCTAGAGAAGTTTTAGTTGTATTATTAATATTGAATGCAGAGATAGTGTTTGAATGTTGTTTGTTCTCAAATAAATAGTCACTTAAACAAACAAACAAACAAACATCAGCGTTGACATTTCTACAACATGCTGTCATAGCGTGTCATTTTTGGAAGCCCCGCTGTATAGAAGACAAACTAATGATTCTTTAATTACAGTTTTTCAGTATTTATAAAAGGATATGTGGATTAGGTATGAAGTTACCAGATGACACCTCTAATTGTGATGTATGTTATCCTAAATAAAAATCTACGATCCATATGTAAGCTAAACATTTATGGATCCAGGAATATATATGCTGTGTCTTGGCAAAACATCAACATTTAGAGAACAAATAATTCAAAATCCTGCCATTGTGAAACTGAAACAAGTTGTTGCAAAAAACTAAACGGGGTTATAAATATCTGCATTTTTCCATAGTTCAACAGGATGTATACTATGTCGTGTCAAGGTCTGTTGTAGGAAATTTGACAAGTACCGCATTCACTTTCGTTGAGCCAGTCGCACTGAACAACCACTGCAGTAGTTATTTCAGTGTCACAGTTGCATTTTAATGCTTCTGTGTTTTTGATTTGTTTTCGTCCTCTTTGAAGGAACATTCAGGTGAGCTGCTCCATTGCAGATCAAGGCAGTGGGCTTTCATGTCTTCTCTGTTTTTAGAACATTAGTTAATGAAATCAGCTGGGACGACAATGTCTTATATGTTTTATAGTATTTCTTTCCTTAGAGATTGGGAGTGAATGAGGTAACCTTGGCATGTTCCTTGAGGTAGCTGTGCTGGTCAGTGCATTGCCACAGGTGGTTGTCAGTGTTCTTGTGCAAAGTACAACAGTTGCAGGGTACAGTGAACCTATGGAAAAGATAACACATTGATAGCAGATTTTTGCCTGCCACTGCACTAGAACATTATGAGCTGCCAGAAGTTATGCGATATCTGTGATACTATCTTGGAATTCAGTACTTCGAAAGCAGAGTTAGCAGTTATAGTAGTCCAATGGATAACCAAAGGAATGACTGAGAAATAATAGAATGGTAGCATCAGAGCTGTGTGTGGGAACAGGTGTATACAACACAGTTTCCTTATATTCTAGTTAAGGTGTGTCAGTATTTCTTGTGATGAATATGCTTGAATTGTTTTGTGTTTTTTCGATTGAGTATTGAGTAGTAAACTGTATTCCTCACAAATTCAGGGCACACATACAAATATTTGGTAAATTTACATATACGAATGTTCATATGTAGAATGAGCAATGTCAGGCGGGAGAGTTTAGTTAGTTGTACCTCACTAAGTACTGCAATTTGCAGATGACACAACATTATTCAGAATGGTTGCTAAATATACAGATAAACAAAGTTTACAGGATGATCTAGATAAATTAGTTAAATGATCAGAAACATGGCAAATGGTATTCAATTTTGGAAAGTGTAAATGTATACACATAGAACTTGGAAACATGGACGAAGAATATAAAATGGGTATGCTGTACTAGGTAGAACCACACAAGAAAAGGATTTAGGAGTAACATTTAGTTTTGACATGACAGTTTCAGAGCAATGTGGGATCGCTGCTTCGAGAGGAAATCAAATTCTACGGCTAAGGAGAATAGTCACGTATAAGAAAAAACGTCTAATTGTACCCCTGTACAAAGCAATAATTATACCACAATTGGAATATTGTATACAAGCATGGAGGCCGTATCTTAACAAGGATAAAGCCAAGCTTCAAAGAAAGAATACAACAAAGAGCAATTAAAATGATTCCAGAATTGAGAGACCTTAGTTAAGAAAGCCGCTTATTACACTGTTGTTTGAGAACACTAGAGATCAGGAGACTAAGAGGAGACCAAATAGAATTGTTAAAAATAGTGAACTATTATGAGGATGTTGATAGGAATATGCTCTTCAAACTTAAAGAATGCAGTAGAACCAGAGGACACAAATCAGCATTTGTTAAGGAACAGTGTAAGTTGGACATGCGAAAGTAGTCTTTCCCACAGAGGGTGATAAATGAATGGAGCAAATTGCCAAATGATTGTGTTAATGCTAGTAGTGTGAATATGTTGAAAAATGGAATTGACATATATCTGATAAGGACGGGCTTCAAATAGATAATACAATTGTTTGACTCTCGATAAGCCAATGGCTTCCTTGTCCACCTGCCATCCGGAACTTGTTGTTTGGGATGGCAAGCAATCTTTTAAAATCTTGTTTATAGGTGGCAGTAACTATCTGCCTCATCTCTGGGCCGAATTTGGATTAGTCCTCGGGTATTTACAACTTTGATTAAGCGTGCGTTCACAACTTTAACGATTAATTGCGAAACAGATACTGCATTTGTAAATGCGAGTGAAATCCGTCCGTTCGCGTGTTAGTTCGCTTGTGCTAGTTGGCCAGCGAAGAGTGTTAGGTTACATGATGATTATAAATATAATAGAAACATCTTCTTCTTGCTAGAGTAGTTCCGGTGCCTGACCCTGTTTCGCATCACTGGACAAGAGGGCTTGCGACATAACGACAGTGAATAATTGAGTTGTCGTCGTCGTTGGTGACATTTTGTGGATGGGCTGTTCAGGTGACAAGTTGTCGTCTATGACAGCCATTATTGGTCCAATTGATTTTTTTCATCAGCAAGCCAATGCTGGTTGATATAACGACAATCATTAATGGTCCATTTGGTTTTTGCACTGGTAGGCCAATGCAAGTTGAGCAACTGTCAAATGACCGCCATTATTGCCCGAATTAGGTTTTATCAATGACAGGCCAAGTCCGGTTTAACAGGCGCAGTCGAGTATTACTAGCTGTGAAGCGAGTTTGGCGTTATCACCTACACAGCAATAATATTAATAATAGAAGACCCAACACATGAAGGTTCATGAAAAAGGTAACTTGAAACTTTATTTTAAATATGTAAGCACGGAAGTAATGTTTGAAGCATCTTAAGACTTTATGTACATGCATGCAATCTAATAAAAAAAATAATATGATTATAATCACACTCAAAATCAAATGCTTTACACTAAAAGTAAAGCAATAAAACAAATAAAAGTAGAAGATATAGCACTCCGTAATACAACTGGTTATGAAAGTAATACATTGCAGCATTACCTATTTGATAACACAACAATCATCCAGATTCAGTATTGCCTATTGGACAAATAACAAAATGAATTTACTAGACTGAGCACAGCCTAGTCATTGGTGGTTTGCCTGCCGTTTGCGTTGAGGAACCGGGAAACTGCTGCTGATAGTAGGGCCTACACGCCGGTTATGTATGTGAATCGGAGTACGAATCAGACTTAGTTTCAAAATCTACCATGATCGCACTTGGCCATTGCGGAGTGCCAGCGGTGGGCGACAATACAGTAGACTATTGGCTAATAGCGGCAGCCACATCAACATTATGGATCTCCACCAACGTAACAAAGGATGCTGACTCGGACTGTTCAGGGACAATCGTAGTAACGCTGCTTTTATTCACGTTTACGAAAAAGGCATCGACTGTCGTGAACATTATCACATCTTTTCACTCGGTTGGCAAGTGTCATTTTTAATTCACTCCACGACATCCGGGTCACGGGATTGTTTCTTCAAATGAGAGTGCCAATGGATAGGCACTGAAAAACTCCACATTTCGTTTCCCAAGCAATGACACACCATTACAATAAATAGAGATCAACCGCAGTGTCATTATTTTCCAACGATGTCAAGTTAATATATATATATATATATATATATATATATATATATATATATATATATATATATATATATATATATATATATATATATATATATATATATATATATATATATATATATATATATATATATATATATATATATATATATATATATATATAGTCCTATAGATCGGCAGTATTCACTATTCTGCCGCCGACAATATTCGTCGAATCACTAAGCCTAAGACAGTTCAAACAATTTTCTTGTGAAAAAATGTCATCTTGTAAAAAGAAAAACCAGTCTTTTATTTTTATTTTACCCGTCGTCGTAAGATATTTGCTCTTCTTCAAGACGGGCAGACGGGTCCCTGACTAAGGGCCTGTGTCCGTGATTGAATTGACATTCCGGTTTCTGTGAATGTGATGTTTGACATAATTACCTCTCAAGACACCTGTTTGACACTCGTTCTACATATTTTTTCTACTTCACACAACTTTCATGTTGCTGCAGAGCACTATGTGACATAAAGTGCTCAGAATGTGAACAAAGTAGTATGTGAAATACAGTGCCCAGAATGCGAACAGAGTACTATGTGGCATACAGTGCCCAGAATGTGAACAGAGTACTATATGACATACAGTGCTCAGAATATGACCAGCTTTACATAAGGCAGACACAGAGAAGACTAGGCACAAGAATTGAAGAAAACGTATATTGTTGCCAACCCCTCTCAGCCATCAGTGAAAACAAACAGAACACATATCATCAGTGTTAAATGAAACGAAAGAGACAAGGATTTTAGACCTTGGGGAGAACTGGTTTAGGAGGAAAATCAAAGAAGGAGTTAACCTGCCTTGAACTAAGACTTCTGCTTGGAGCTCCCATCAGTCTTTTCCAGCTTGTGTCACATGACGTTTGTCACGTTACATGTCGATAGTATACTCAGCTTGCATATGAAGGCCACGTGAGATGGCTGAGATGTTCAGAACGAACCCCAAAGCACGTTTCTTGACAGGTAATTATCTGAAAAATCTACCCTTCGTTAATCTGACAAAAACTGAGAACTCTTCCCACATCTGGAATCAAAGCACACACATGTTACTGTTGTCAAATGTGGGAAAAGTTCTTAATGTGCCCCTTTATAATTGGCATCACATGGAAAAGAAAACGAGGCAGACCACTGGGCACCTGGAGAAGAACTGTGGGAGAAGAAATGTACCTGACTGGGAAGACCTGGAACAAACACAGCTGGCCCGCCAAAGACAGTGATGACTGGAGGAGATTTGTTGGTGCCTTTTGCTCCAGCATTAGTGATGAGAATTGAGAGAGATTGACATAAAGTCTGAAATAGTATTATCACTATTATCTATGCACAGCTAGCACAACAGCTGAAGGCACATGGTGATGCGCTGGTAATGGTGATGTGCTGTGCTGTCTCTGTTGACAAATCACTTAATCCTGACATGACCATCTGACAGCTTCTAGTGCTCCAGTGGATATGAACAACTGATGAACTGTGGGTTAGGATTAAGCACATTGATTTATTACAACTAATGTGCCTCAATGCCCTGTTTACTGCCAGCATGTACAAGGTAAGTATACATACTAAGACTGGGTGTTACAAAGTTTATTTAGTTACAGTTTCATAACATCATTTTCTTTAAGAAAATATATAATTATTTCTTTGACTAATAATGCTCATTAAAATCATGTTTTGCTGTTAACTCAATATCTGAGGACTGTTTGCTGCTTTCTCTCTAGACTTGGATGTTTCCCTGATTGGCCACCAAGGGGCACCACTACATACATGTAAATCATCCCGCCTGCCAACTAACACAATGAATGCCCCCCTGCCTCTCAGTCTCATGGCTCCACACAGACCCTCAGAGGGTGACAGCCCTGTCAGAGCAGACGAGACAGACGGCTACCTGCAGCCAGCGCCACCTATTGTTATTCCTCCACAGAACAGTGCGTTGAAACAGCCGTATAAAAACGGGCACGACTCTGGTAAGATTTTCAGTATTTGCTTTCACATATATTTTTAATATTATCATGTGTATCATGTATATAAATCCACAATATTTTGTGACATTAAATATTTGCGTGTATTTTACATCCATAATACATTTGACTGTTTAGTTTATTTGATAATTTATGAAGTTAGGTGATTTGTAGAACGAACCAACATTTGGAAGGGTTGTTTACAGAAGAGAGACTGCAACAATGCTGCTTTTAAATATTTCACTTCAGCCCCTTTCTGTTCTCATGCCAAGTACACATTCGTGACCTCAATGATTACCCCAGTATATGATTATTACCCCAATGATCATTATCTGTGTCAATGGTCTCTTGTGTTACCAGTTCAAAGGTGGAATTAGAATGTGTCAAGATCTACGTTTGTACCAGTTGCTTTTGCTTTATAAATGTCTGCAGGTTTAAATTAACTTTGGAGAATGTAGGTGAATGTAGGAGGCGACTATGTCTGCATAATTATTAACATTTAGTGTGGTTAGCGTGTCATGTACATTTACCAACAAGTGTTTATTGCATGTTTCATCAAAGTGTTATTTTATTATTCACTAGCCGTGTGTTATGAATGAAGCTCTGTGCAGAATAGGGCTTGTTTTGACAACAAGCCAACATTTAGTGTTGATTGTGGGTCTAATCTACCCCAATGGACCTGTGTGAAATCACCACCTGTGGTTATTGCTCTTTCATTGGCCTGTTCAGTACCTACTGACCACATACATAAATAGAACACTTTTTAGTAAAACAAGCCTGCTGAGCCCTTATCAGTTGATATATGATACAATGATGCAGGCAAAGGCCAGTGAAATTCGTGCTGCTGCAAGGCAAGAACCCACTGGAGGCACAGTGTTTATACTGTACAGCATCAAGTCTTCATCATATATCCATAGATATTGAGTACTGATACGATATTATTAATATGTATCTATGCTATATCATACCAGCATCTACTAAATAACTTCAGCTAATGAGTTTAATAGATGTACAATGGGTTAAAATAAATGTCTCGCAATAAAATTGCATTTATTATAGCTTACTAATTAAACTGATAAACTAAACTAACTACCAACATGGCACAATTTACACTCTGATCCAACTTCGGTACCACATCAAGGAGTGAGCCTGTACAAACACAAACAGAACAAGTCAGCTATTTGCATTTCATAGTGTTCCGTGTAAGATGATATATTAACATCTATGAAGTTCCAACACATTGGTGCTGTTCACAATATTGTCTGTAAAATACATGTTATCTTATTAAGTATTAATATATAGTAATACTAATGTTTATCCATAAATTCCCTAGCATACATGTAGGTATCAATGTAAAACTACTACTCTGCATGTATAAACTCCAAATAGCAGCAACTCAACAGTCAACAGTGTTGTCAAAGGCATTGCCTGACGAGCATATATATATATATATATATATATATATATATATATATATATAGAGAGAGAGAGAGAGAGAGAGAGAGAGAGAGAGAGAGCGAGAGAAGAGAGAGAGAGAGAGAGCGAGAGAGAGATAGAGAGAGAGAGAGGTGGGAGGGAGGAGAGGGACGGAGAGGGAGGGGAAGGAAGGGGAGGGAGGGAGGGGAGGGAGGAGGGGGCAGGGGGAGGGAGAAGAAAGGGGAGAGATGGGGAGAGGGGTAGGAGTGAGAGGGGAGAGAGGTGGGGAGAGAGAGAGAGAGAGCGAGAGAAAAAGAGTTGTTATTGCACTGTTGTTTACAAACAAGACTTGGGCACTTCTCAAGGCACAGGTCTCTACGGTCTGTGCTAGGGAATAGTCAAGATCAACCCTCTCGCAGCGCAATTAACCAGTAACTTCAAAGGGAGAGAGGGGACCAACCTGGTCCTGGCTACATTTACCTAATACCTTATTACATGCACAATCTATCCATGCACTAATGCATGTTCGTGCTGACAGTCAACTAAACTATTTTTGTACCATTGAAGATTCTTACCTTTGCAAATAAATTTTTAGATCCTGCCTTCTGTCAATTCGTACAGCTGTAAGCAACACAGGAAATAACCATTTTCGTTGTCCTACAACTGTCTCCAGCAAGCCTCCAACATTTTTATGATTTGGAGAGTTTAACACTAATGCACGATGCTCACTCAAATATGAACAACCCAAACTACCAACACTTATAACACAACTGCTGGGACCACCCTCACCCAAATGATTAATCAATCTGGTGGCCTTGCCCCATTAAGAACACATTATAATGACAAATATCTTCAAGTTAATTGGCTCCTGATGTCATTGTCACTGGCTACTAACCCGATAAGTTTATACTTCTCTAGTAGCCACCTCATCTTCATTGCTTTTGTTTGCCTTATATTGTACATGATGATGGTAAGCTGGAAATACATGTAGTTACTTACACACATATGTTAGACAACTATTTGTAACATGCTATGTTCACACTATAAACAGTATTACCCTATGTGTCATGCAGTGGATGCAAGTGTTTCTGTTGTGCAGTGAAATGCCAGCCAGTGGTCCTCGCCCTCTTTATGGCAGTGAGCCGGCTTATCACTCTTGTTTCTAGGGGGATGATTAATGATGCAACTCTATGCTACTGACATACCGATGAATATAGTCAGATTAGCAAACCATCAAATTATAGGGTGAAGCGATTCTAGGCTGAACCGACAATTTGAGGAGGGCTACATTCACACATGTGGCATCGGTTGGAAGTTGTTGATGGAAAATATGTGTGATTGGTTGAGTAATGGACTAGACTAGTAGAATTAATTTTATAAGTTAGACAAGTCAGTGTCACATTACCTGTCTGTCACCATTTGGTGTCTTTCCATCCAGAGGCTAGTTATCACGTAGTAACATACAGTGATTCGTGGGGTACAGCTGTTCCAAAATATGTCCTGGTCATTCACTGCACAGCCTGCCTAGATGGACAAACCATCCGTCTTGCCTTGTCACAATCATGCAGGACCATTCAAAGAGGGTCCCTCAGGGAGCATGGTCCTGGTGTCCTAGCTGTATGGTTTGGTCTCTCTAAATAAATATTATTAAGACAACAGAGGGGGTACAGATATAAATACGAACTATCAAAACGTCACTGTGTTAACCAACCTTAATCTTTATTGAAGAATTCCATGATCTACTGGAAAATTTTGCAACTATTCATTCAGAATTTTATATTTTTGTTGATTTTAATCTTCATTTGGACAGACCTTCAGCAATAGCAACCACCTTTAATGACATCTTGGTATCCTTTGATTTGAAACAGCATGTTACCTTTTCGACACACATACATGGCCACTGGCTCGATGTTTTCATAACTCGTTCAACTTGTTACAATATCCAAACACCCACAGTTTCGGATGGTTTATCAGACAACCACACAGTCATCGTCGATGTTAACGTTTCCAGAACTAAATTAGAATCAAAACACAATGTATTTTACAGACATATTCATAAGATTAACATATCTGCTTTAAAGGCTGACATCCTGAAAACCGACCTAATCATAAAACCAAAGGGACACCTATCCGATTTGTGTGGACAGTATTATCAAGTACTCACATCTTTACTTAACAAACATTCACGTGTAAGATCCAAATCTGTATCACAAAAGCCACCCGCTCCATGGATGATTCCCGAAATTGTACAAACTAAAAGGCGTCTTCGTTATGTTGAGCGCGTATGGCGCAAATCATGCTCGTCTTTAGACAGGTCGCGTTATTCAAAACACTGTCACTACTGCAACAGACAAATGGCCAAAGCTAAATCGGATTATTACACAAATATGGTCTCAAATGAAAGTCCACGTCAGCTATGGAACTGCATAAATCACATTCTACACAGGCGGCCTGCTCCATCTCTTCCTAATCATGTTTCAATCAAGTCTCTATGTGACTCATTCTCTAGTAATTTCAAAGACAAAATCAGTCTTATCCGTTCTGCTTTCCCAGATCATACTTTAAGTACTGTATACATGGACTCTCCACGAGTAAATTCTTTACTTGTATCATTTGAACCTGCACAGCTGATGAAGTGAAGAAAATAATTATGTCTTCCCCAAATAAGTCTTGTGATCTTGATCCACTACCAACCGTACTGTTGAAATCTTGTCTTGATACATTGCTCAAACCGATAACGGATATTATAAATGCACCACTGTGTTCTGGCTTGTTTCCGGATGATTTCAAACACGCCCATGTCAACCCACGTCTTAAGAAGACACATCTGCCTAAAGAAGATCAAAATTCTGGAGAAAGTCGTAGCAAGCCGTCTAAAATCTCACATCAGCTCAAATTGCTTATCTAATGTGTCACAATCAGCTTCAGTCTACAGAAACTGCTCTTTTAAAAGTACGCAATGACGTTACCTTACCATTGACAAAGGAAAAGTAACAGCACTTACCTTGCTGGATCTGTCTGCCGCTTTTGATACCATAGATCACTACATCCTTATTAAACGTTTATCATTGTGGTATGGCATATCTGGCACAGCTCTGAACTGGTTTTTATCATACCTAACTGGTAGACACCAAACCATAAAGATAGCAAACTGTTTCTCAGCCGATTCCCCACTTCATGTGGTGTTTCCCATGGTTCTGTTCTGGGGCCTTTGCTGTTCACTCTTTACACTACACCACTAAGCTCTGTTATCCAAAATTATAATTTGGATCACCACCTTTACGCAGATGATACACAGATCTACATTTCTTTGGCTACCTCGGATACAAATCGTTCCCTAAATCAGCTCAGCGTTTGTCTCCACGAAATCTCCCTCTGGATGACTGACAGCAAATTAAAGTTAAACGCAGACAAAAGTGAATTTCTCATCATTGGTACTCCAAAGCAGTGTGGCAAACTTGATGGTTTTTACCGACACGTATCCTTAGTCAAAATTTCACACAAGCAACCTCAGCGAAGAATTTGGGAGTCACTTTTGATAAGAATTTCAATTTAGACAACATATTTCTCAAATGTGCCGTTGCTGTGTTTATCATATCCGTGATCTTCGCCGTATTCGCCGGTATATGTCAATTCCTGTCGCTAAAACTATTGCAACAGCTCTTGTTAGCAGCAGACTTGATTATTGCAATTCCCTCCTTCATAATATTGCTATCAGGGTTATTATAAAACTTCAACATGTCCAAAATTGTCTGGCTAGGGTAGTTACACGATCTCCTCGTTTCTCTCACTCAGTGCCACTTCTAAAATCATTGCGTTGCCTCCCTGTACGATATCGCATTATTTTTAAGATCTGTACAATTACCTATCAAGCCCTTTCAACCAAACAACCTGCATATTTACATTCAATGCTCACTCCAGCAAGACAGCCCAGACAGCTTCGGTCGTCTAGTTCTGTTTTACTTTCTGAACAAATATTTTCTTATCAACACCAAAAGCTCTCACTCTTCGGAGAAAATACAACCGCTGGTCGACTTTGGAGCATACACTGTGAACATGGACATTCCAGCTAAGTTTGTTATCAAGACGGACACCTAGGTATTTGTACTGACTGATTTGGGCAATTTTTTCACGATGGATAACAACAGGCAAGTGATCAGCAACAATACATTTAGCATCAAAAATCATATCTTGAGTCTTACTAACATTGAATTTGAGGTGGTTGTTGTCACACAAATGCACAAAGCTTTCAATTTCAGAAGTGTACACACTGGTGTCAGAATCAACATGTAACAGACTAAGAATAGCCAAGTCATCAGAAAATGTGATTATATCGTTGTTAGTACTGCTGCTGCAACAGTCATTTGTATATAAAATATAAAAATCGGTGAACTGACACAACCTTGGGTTGCACCGGTATTCGTTACCACAGTTTGGGAAAGAGTCTGATTTATTTTAACAAGCTGCACTCTGTCTGTTAGAAAAGAATGATACTACTTGATGATATATGGATTGACATTCATTTGTTTCAGCTTAGTGAGCAGGGTGTGAGGTTGGATAAGGTTGAACACCGATCTAAAGTCTATTAGCAGTAGTCTAGCATAAGCCTTGGGCTTGTCTAAGTGTTTCAAAACTACATGGACAACAGTGTTGACAGCGTCGTCTGTTCCTATGCCCTGTCTGTAGGCAAATTGGAAAGGGTCAATATAAACCTGAACGTCTAACCTCAGTTTACAAGCCACTATGCGTTCCAAACATTTCATGACAATTGATGTGCAAGTGCAACAGGTCTGTAATCAGTGTTTTCTTTTGGGCAAGTTTTCGTTGGTGCAGGAGTAATATATGAGGTTTTCCAGAGTATTGGTACCTGTGGCTATCGACCGAAAGTTGGAATATGGGGCACTAAGCCGGTGCCAGCTCCTCAGCAAATGGTTTCGATAAAAAACTGAAATGCCATCAGGACCAGTTGCTTTTCTACTACATACATGTTGGAAGACTTTGGTAACAACATCTACATAAATTTAAGCCTATCAGCATTACTGACAAACACATCACTAAGCTCAGAATCACATCTACTGGAAGAGTCCTGAGTATCACAACGTCTGTAAAAATCATTCGTTTCATCAGCAAAAGCCTGTTCATTTGTAGTGTATATTGGTTTCCTAGTACAATTCATGTTTATGGCTGACTTCATTGTATCCTATAATGTTTTATTTTTCATGCAACTGAAATATATCTCCATTTTGTCTTTGTAGTGTCGTTTTTCCTCTCTCAGTTTGGTGTTAAGTTCCTTTTGCACCTGTCTGACCTCTTGTCTGTCTCTCCTTGCAAACGCCAGCTTTTTTATGTAATGCAGTCTTTGATCTCCTTGGTTATGTAAGGTTTTTTGTTGGGAAAACATTTCACAGTTTTCTTTGGAATTGCAGTTTCTGTGTAAAACTTGAAATAGTCTATCACTGAATCTGTAGCAGTGTTGATGTTAGGATTGTCCTGAGTGAAAACCTCCCAGTCTGTGCACATGAAACAGTCCTTAAGCGTCTCTACATTGTCAACAGACCACACATTAACAGTTTTCAAAGCGGGTTTGCTTCTCTTCAGGACTAGTCAGTATGTGGGTATGAGGTGAGCAGTATCGTGGTTTGAGGTGGCAATAGGTGATTTGATCTTAACCGTGTATGCACCTGGTATATTCCCATAACTTTTGTCCAGCGTCTTGCCGTTGCCACTTAACAGTGTCTCCCTTGTCATCTTTATACATTATCTACATACATCATTTTATTTTATTTTATTTATGTTCTACTTTACCTGTTCCACTACCTCTTTATCTAAACACCGGACAGTTCCCTCTGTTATCTTAGGCTGCACCACCCACCTATCTCTCGCTGTCGCTTCTCCCACAGTTGCCTATCTCTAGCGGTCGCTTCCCCCGAAGTCGCCTGTCTCTCGCGGTCGCTTCCCTCACGTCGCTTTTTTCGTGCTCGCATCTCTTCCTCCCCTGTAGTCGCATTTCTTGCAGTCACATTTCCTGCTGTCTCATCTCTCTGCAGTCACATTTCCTGCTGTCTCATCTCTCTGCAGTCACATTTCCTGCTGTCTCATCTCTCTGCAATCACATTTCCTGCTGTCTCATCTCTCTGCAGTCATATTTCCTGCAGTCTCTCATTGCAGGCTTGAGCTGGGTGTGAGCTGCAGTTCGGCTGGAGGGATTGCACGTCAGTTTACTTTACCCATACACTATAACATTTTGACTCAAGATAATAGTCATAATACCCAAATTTGAAATAAATTAAAATTAACACATAACCAGAGAATTTTTTTTAATTCCCCAAATTGGATTCTCTACCAATTTGTCGTAGCGGCGGTGTATGGTCTCTCTCTAAATAACCATTATTACGACAACACGGGATACGATATAAAGAAGAACTATCAATTAAAACTTCACTTAGTTAACCAACCTTAATCTTTATTATACAATCAATATTAAACAGTCTACCAGTTCCAGCCAAGCTTACAACACCTATACAGCACTTGGCTGAGAGGGAAACACTCCTCAGCCTAGACCAATGCCTGCCTGCCACTTCACTCTCTGACTGCACCTTCACTGTCTTCCTCCCTGTCTACAACACTATATCACATCCAACCCTGGCTGATCAAACACTCACTAACCAATAATTATCTCTCACTTTCCCACCTTCTTGTTTGAGCAGACTAACTAACACCACATTAACACTTATACTTATACTTATTGACTTATACTGGTGACACTGGACCTTGGCTCTTATCTAACACGTCCCAGAACTGGCACCCCAACACTGACACTGGCATGATACTTAAAACATGTAGTTATACATAATACGTATAACTTATATCAAAGTAATAACATAATTATATTATAAAACTGTTATGATAACAATTATATTATAATGATCCCTACAACACTAGTGCAATGACAGGTCCTTGCTGGGAAATCTCTTTCAGTTTCCACGTATATGGGCTATCATAATTTATGTGCTTCTATGAAAGTCTCTCAGGCGAACGCCATTGCATTCAGTGTGTGAGGAAGTATGACTCTCTCGGCCTGTTTTTGTTGTGTTGCCCAGGCTGTGTTCACTTGTGATCTACTATAGAGGCTGATAATAAACTGAGCCACTGTTGCAGACATTGTAATTTACTAATTTACGTCTGATGGTGCCATGACTCATAGAGAAACAGACTCCATGTAGCAAGTCACACAGCTAACCTCTGTGTGGGATCTTTGATGATAAACTGAGCCACTGTTGCAGACATTGTAATTTACTAATTTACGTAATTCTGCTGGTGTCATGACTCAGAGAAATATAGTCCATGTTGCAAGTCACACAACTACTCTCTATGTGGGTTTTTTTTCCATGTCATAGGCACCAGGTTGAAGGGACCAATGGTTTTTAGTGTATTTTCCGAATGACACAAGCAATACGAGGTGAACGAAATTGCCCACGTTTTGAAGTAGCAGTAGATGAACTTGAATCCTGGTGTCAGAGGTTAAGTAATATAATGTTGTTTGTAGATTGTAACTTGAATCCTGGTGTCAGAAGTTAAGTAATATAATGTTGTTTGTATATTGTAATTTGAATTCTGGTGTCAGAAGTTAAGTAATATAATGTTGTTTGTATATTGTAATTTGAATCCTGGTGTCAGAGGTTAAGTAATATAAAGTTGTTTGTATATTGTAATTTTAATCATGGTGCCAGCGGTTAAGTAATATAATGTTGTTTGTATATTGTAATTTGAATCCTGGTGTCAGAGGTTAAGTAATATAATGTTGTTTGTAGATTGTAACTTGACGGTCATTACCATCATTCCTACGAATGTTGTAAAATGAAATATAAATGCTTGATTTAGTTTAGCCAACTTTTACATTAAAAGGCCAGCAGTCATTCACTTTTAGTCTATAAGTATATAATGAATAAAAGTATGACTATTAATTTACTGTGCCCTTGTCCCTTTTGTTCAAATGGTTTGACAAGGATAAACAAATCTACACTAATTCTTTTACTGTTTTTTTTTCAGGTAAATGTTTCCGTTTGCCAAACAAATACAAAGCATGTAAAAACTTAACAGTTAGTTTCACAGAACAATAGCAACATTTCTAAGTACAGCTGTATATTCATAGTAAATAAATTGCATAATAGCACATTTTGTACGGTAATTTTATGAAGGGGGCAGAGTGGGTCAAGTTCTATGGCGGGGTCCATATTCCATAATGTAGTATTCCACAGGAATATGAGCTCGATTCCCTGAGTATTTAGGTGCTAGAGAAGGTTTAGTTGTATTATTAATATTGAATGCAAAGATAGTATTTGAAAGTTGCTGTCACAGCCTGTCATTTTTGGAAACCCGGCTTTACAGAAGACAGACTAATGATTTTTTATTAACGTTGCTATTATTCCGCTTAAAACATATAATAAAACTTACTTCATTGTTTTTAAACTAATTTCATTACAGTTTTTCAGTATCTAAAAAGCTATGTGGATTAGGAATGAAGTTACCAGATGACATCTCTAATTCTGATGTATGTTAATCTAAATAACAATCAACTACCTGTATGTAAGCTAAACATTTTTGGATCCAGAAAGATATATGCTGTGTCTTGAAAAAAACATCAACATTTAGAGAAAACATAATTCAAAATCTTGCCATTGTGAAACTGAAAACCTAAACTGGGTTATAAATATCTGCGTTGTTCCAAAGTTCAATAGGATGCATACTATGTTGTGTTTGTGGTAGGAAATTTGACAAGCATCGCATTTACTTTCGTTGAGCCAGTCACTCTGAACTACCACTGCAGTATTTATTTAAGTGTCATAGTTGCATTTTAATGCTTCTGGGTTTTTGTTTTGTTTTCGTCCTCTTCAGGTGAGTTGCTCCGTTGGAGATCTAAGCTTAAATATATTCTCTGTTTTTAGAACATTAGTTAATGAAATCCGCTGGGAGGACCCAGTCTTGGGTGTTTATAGTATTTCTTTCCTTAGAGATTGGGAGTGAATGAGTGAACCTTGCCATGTGCCTTGGGGTAGCTGTGCCCGTCAGTACATTTCCACAGCTGATTGTCAATGTTCTTGTGCAAAGTACAACAGTTGCAGGGTACAGTGAACCTATGGAAAAGGTAACACATTGATAGCAGAATTTTGCCTGCCACTGCACTAGAACATTATGTGCTGCCAGAAATTATGCAATATCTTGGATATTATCTTGACATTCAGTATTTGGAAAACAGAGTTAGCAGTTATAATAGTCCAATGGATAACCACAGGAATGACTGAGAAGTGATAGAATGTTAGCATCAGAGCTGTGTGTGGGAACAGGTGTATACAACACAGTTTCCTTATATTCTAGTTAAGATGTGTCAGTATTTGTTGTGATAAATATGCTCGAATTGTTTTGTGTTTTTACGATTGAGTATTGAGTAGTAAACTGTATTAATCACAAATTCAGGGCACACATACAAATATTTGGTAAATTTACATATGAGAATGTTCACATGTAGAATGGGCAATGTTAGGTGGGAGAGTTTAGTTAGTTGTACCTGGCTAAATACTGAAATTTGTAGATGACACAACAGTATTCACAATGATTACTAATGATACAGATAAACAAAGTTTACAGGATGTTCTAGATAAATTAGTTAAATGGTCAGAACAATGGCAAATGTTATTAAATTTTGGGAACTGTAAATGTATAAACATAGGATATGGAAACATGGATGAAGAATATAAAATGGGGATGCTGTGCTAGCTAGAACCACACAAGAAGACTTAGGAGTAACATTTAGTGCTGACATTAAAACTTCAGAGCAATGAGGGATTGCTGCTTCGAAAGGAAATAAAATTCTAAGGCTAATTAGGAGAAATATCACGTATAAGGAGAAACAGCTAATTGTACCCTGTACACAGCAATAGTTAGACCACATTTGGAATATTGCATACAAGCATGGAGGCCATATCGTAATGTAAGATATACGCCTCCCTCTTCTTGTCTTCTTCGGGGCCCCACGCAATGGTCCAGAAGGCATTTATCACAACGAAATATATTTTGATTGTCCGTCTTTTTTGCGCTCGCCAGGTCGAGATTTATAACTGAATTTGTACTCACTCGACCAATGAGTATACAGAGTACAACAGAAGTGTAGTCAACGCATTGCTCTCTAGGTTCGAAGCGATTTTAATCTTGTACATCAGACGGCTACATAGCAATATATCAGCACTCACGATGACAATAAAAATAACAGTGAATATATCTATCACTGTAAACGTAAACAAAAGTAGTGAATGTAAACATCACTTAAAATGTATACAGACTCTTAAAGTCTAGAAGATTTGACAAGACAATTCTGGCCGGAAATTTTGAACTCTAATGCTAAAGCAGGTATGGCCCGCCAGGGCCACCATTACTGAAAAATTGGATGCCTAAAATTCAGCATGATTACACACCTCAGTGTGAATTTAAAATAGTCTTGCCGCCCCCTTGGAAACGCTCCTCCGGTGTATTTATACTCACAGTTTTCCAAAATCAGACGCCGTCACTAGAGGCGCTGTGATTGCTTAAATACCCAATACGCTTTACTCTTGGTCAACTTGTTAAATTCACTCACCCTCTTAACCGCTGGACAGTGACGTCTGCCAGTCTTCCTTGCCCAGTTTTGCAAGTTAAACGTTTGAACTCTTGGAGCTGGGCCAAATCTAAAGAGCAAGGCAGTGTAACCAACTTTATAACTTGTAATCTGTAACTAATAAGAAGTTGGTTATTGATCGCCGTGGACACACTACATTTCCATATCTCTGGTGGGAAGATTATTACATGATTATCTAGTTATCTTATTGGACAGCGTCCAGCAATGGGAAAACGTTCCAGTCAGGTCACGTTCTTGTGTCCTCGGAAGGGAATTGACTTCCGTCGAAATGGATACTTAAGGATTCACATAGATGTACATTAAGATAAGACCTAATGAATATATTAACTTGTGTGTGGGTAGAATCAATAACTGCTGAACTTTGCCGATGTTAGCTTGATGTTAATGTATGTGAAACATCTGCTAAAAAGGCAACTAATCAGATGTAGTATAAGGGAGAGAACAGGAGGAGTAATAGTGGAGAACTGTAGAGGAACTGTAGTAGAGTAGTTGTAGTATAGATGTAGTATAGATGTTGTACTGTGTATGGACTTTTGAATTGAAAAAAAGTTGAAAAGTTGAATACTAATAAAGCCACATTGTGGTCGAACCTGAGATCTTCAGGTAAAACAATGTGAGTTATTCGTTGTCGCGTCCTGACGGTTGTGAACAAAGTAGGGATAATGTCTTGACGCGACACGGTAGCTTGTACAGGGGGACGAGACGAAGGTACAGGACTTGATGAAAAAACATTTGTGTGTATTTGTGTGTTTTTTGGAGAAACCTACCTGGGATCGTGTATCGCATGTTGCCGATTTATGTCGATGTCTTGACTGATCTGTTTCGCTTTGATGTCGTATTTAATTAAGAAGTTTAGTTAGCAACAGTGAAAATTGAGCATAATTCATAGAAATTATAAATTGTTTTAACGGAATGTGTTTAAATATATTCTCTATTGTTTGGCTGTATAATATGCCCAGTATACTAGGGTTTGGATTAAAGATTGAAGAGATAATTATTTAGGGGAGTTTAATTAAAAAGCACGTGGTTGTACGTGGTTGTACGAAGAAATAGAGTTAAAATGTTAACTGGAAATAATTAATTACATATTTGCGTGAGGTTACGTCATATCCACTGTGCGATTTGCTGAAGTAAAGATTAGGAACTTGATTTTTGTTGTTGAAAGAACAGAGCGCCAACCTAATAAGAATGGTTGTTGAGTTGTATTGTTGTGAGAAAAATACAAGTTTACATTCAGAACAGTGAATGAAGACAATGTTAAAGTGTTCAGGGGAAACTAAACCAAAAAGACCAACGTACGTTATTATTAATGTGTCCTATTTTAGCAATTTTTTTCGTCGATTGGATTAGGTGTGATCGAATAAAGATCAACAGTTGCTATGAAAATTGGGTTTATTTACAAATTGAGAATTTGTAAGGATTTGATAAATGCAGGACGCTGGTTTTAAAATCAACGGATAGTTTGGCAGTTTATACACAGGGACGCCATGTTTAAATGGAGCAAACTTTATCCGCGAATGGATTATTGGAGTAATCCGAGTCAGAGGAACCCAACGATAGACAGAAATTACTGCAGCGTGCCACTGGCATAGATATTTTGGTACTATATGGTTAAGAATTTTAATGAATTGCACAACCATTCACTCAAAGGAGTGATTACAGCTTTTTGTGGTCGGTCATTAAGGGACATCTTTAATGGGTGATGACGTAAAGAACGTTTAGTTGTAGGAAATTAGTTAAGGTTCTTCCCACTAAGAAACAGATGGCAGAAATAATTATTTAGGCTAGCGGCATGAAGCCATTAGCTATATAAGAGCTTAGCAAACCAGCCAGAACATTTAGCTAATCCTCAAGCGTTTATAATTCCCAAGTTACGTGTTTCGCCTATTATGGCCAGCAAAGCAGCTAATAATTCCGGCTTAAATAAACGTTAAGAATATTACGCTGAATTAACCTGATTCTGTCGGCAACACAATAATTTCGAGTAGACGCCGATACTTGTACCCCCTCCACCCCGAACAAAATTGGGACTTGTGCAACCCCCGTCCAATTCGTCATTAGGTTCCTAGCACTACTGGCAGACGACTTGCTGTCCACACTGATAGCAACGACAGACCGATGAAATTTGACACTGGCCCTAATCAAATTCGAGACACGGTTTGTAACTGCTCGCGATGCAGCGGACATATTCGACCGTAGGACGACCGTATGACAACGTAGCAAAACGCGACAACTGAGGCGTATACGTATCGCTGAAATTAATGTCAATGTCCATCCCGATATACAGTGCACGGTATAACGGGGATTACTCGACATATTCGATCAACTGTCGATCTATTGTCAAAAACATTCTTTGGACCAGCGACCGACATCGACGTTCGTGAATGCGACTCTACAGCCGACGAACCTAGCGTATTATAACTTCGGTAAACCAAATGCTCTCAGTAATTAGCTAAAACCCATGATCAGCTAATGAAGTTTCGCGAGAATATTATTGGTTTACAAGTGAAACATAAAAGGCATAGTTAGAATTAGGTTTTCTAACAAAGGATTTGCTTAAACAGACAGGAATTAATGCATATTGTGACTTTCGCTAGTCTCCGTTGGTGCTTTTCTAATGTGGGAAACGTATCCGGGACATATACCCTGTACTGTAGCAATTGTTATATTGTGTTTGTTCGTGATGGTTGTAATGCTTTATAAGAGTACTGTGTCGACACCGAAATTGTGTCACAAATAGACAAAGAATCCATGTCGTAACGTGAAAGATCATGTCTTGGAGAAAGTGGCAGTTCGTCGTTTGCTTGACCATCTCACCTTGAATGGGCTGCATGAAGAACACCAGTCGGCATATAAGATGCTTCACAGTACAGAAACAGCTCTACTGAGTGTTCAGCATGACATTGCTAGTGTACTCGACAAGAACCGTGCAATGCTGTTTTTCATGCTGGACTTATCAAGTGCATTTGACACGATTGACCATGAACATTTGCTGACACTATTGCACCACGAATACGGTGTGTGTGGAATAGCGTTATCATGGTTCCGGACGTACTTGGAAGACCGCACCCACTGTGTCAAGATAGACTCAAAAACATCCGCGACTATTCCGCTACAGAGTGGTGTGCCACAGGGCTCGGTCCTTGGGCCAGTTATGTTCACTCTATACACCACCTCATTGCAGCGGATATTCAAAAAGACATGGCATAAAATACCATAAGTATGCCGACGACATTCAACTATATGCGTCGTACAATCCCGCTACATCAGGCGACCAAGTGAAAACTGCGAGACGCCTCACAAACTGTATTGGGGAAGCCAGACGATGGATGGCGCTGCGCATGCTGAAACTAAACGACGAAAAAACAAAGATGATGATATTTACATCAAAACATAATCTCAGGATGTACGGAGGCTGCTCCTTGAGAATCGGAGACGATACGGTTTCACCATTGGATCGCATAAGGAATTTGGGAGTTCACATGGATCAACATCTGACGATGACAGATCATGTGACTGCTGTGTGTGCCGCATGTAACTACCATCTGTACAGACTGTCATCAATACGGCACTATTTAACAACTGAAGCCGCGAAAAGTGCTGTCAATGCACTCGTCACCTCTCGCCTGGACTACTGTAACTCCCTCTTGCATAACATACCGTTATCACAGACAGCCCGGTTGCAGCATGTCCAGAACAATGCAGCCAGGCTAATAACACGCACCAGTAAACATGACCACATCACACCAGTGTTGAAGGAGCTGCATTGGCTGCCGGTTGAGAGCCGAATCGTCTTCAAGATGTTGGTAATGACTTATAAATGCATCAATGGTTTGGCGGCGTCTTATCTTGCAGAACTTGTTCAACCACGAAAACGTGACGGACGCCTACGCCAGAACTATGCGCCATCACTGCACCAAGGCATAACAAAGAAGTGTATTGGCGATTCGGCATTTGGCGCAGCAGCACCACGACTATGGAATGAATTACCTGTGAACATTCGTGCATCGGGGACACTTTCTGTGTTTAGAAAGTGTTTAAAGACATATCTTTTTATTAGACATTTGAATTAATTCAAATTGTTTTGAAATGATGGACATTGCTTTATAATTTCTTTTTAGTGTTATATACATTTTAATTAGTGTTTAGTTTTTATATCAATTTATATAGTTTACATAAAAATTTTTTAGTACAGTATTAGTTTAGTTTAGTTTACATAATTTACATACACATTTTTGGTACAGTATTTATTTATTTATTTTTATATTAGTTTACATAATTTACATAGTACTGTACGTCTTTAAACCAGTGTTTAATTTGTTTAAAATTAATTTATATAATTTACATACAAAGGTTTAGCATTGTACGTCATAAAACCAAAGTTTAATTTTATTTATATAATTTATATAATTTACATTCCTCTTTTTAGTATTGTACATCTTAAAACCATTGTTCATATATATATATATATATATATATATATATATATATATATATATATATATATATATATATATATATATATATATATATATATATATATATATATATATATATATATATATATATATATATATATATATATATATATATATGTATATATATATATATATATATATATATATATTTATAATAAGTTACAGTTTATCTATTTATATGTTTCTTGTACAGCGCATCGATCTGCCATGCGGGAATTAGCGCTATAGAAAAATAGTATTATTATTATTATTCTTATGTCGAAACCGCTAGTTGTTATGATGTCGACATACTTATTGTACCATATGAATTGATTTATGTGGATCGTTGATGTATTCTTGCTTATATACCAGCATGGTGAAGCATCATTTTATTATTGTTTTTTCGTCTTTAAATACAACTGGGTATCATTGATTTGTTTAATCGGCGTTTGTATCAGTGCTAGATAGAGTAGATTTAACAAGATTTAACCAGATTCCCATCCCAAACAACAAGTTCCAGATGGCAAGTGGACAAGGAAGCCATTGGCTTATCGAGAGTCCAACCTTGTTCACATCTATGTGTAGCCGGCCTTTATCAGATATCTGTCATTTCTATTTTTTTTTTAATATTCACACTACTAGCATTAACACAATCATTTGGCAGTTAGTTCCATTCGTTTATCACCCTCTGTGAGAAAGGGTACTTTCTCATGTCCAACCTACACTGCTCCTTAACTAATGCTGCTCTGTGTCCTCTGGTTCTACTGCCTTCATTAATTTTGAAGAACATATTCCTAACAACATCCTCATAACCGTTCACTATTTTAAACACTTCTATTTGGTCTCCTCTTAGTCTCCTGGTCTCTAGTGTTGTCAAACCACATTGGAATAAGCAGCTTTCGTAACTAAGGTCCCTCAATTCTGGAATCATATTAGTTGCTCTTCGTTGTATTCTTTCTAGCTTGTATATGTCTTTTTACGATACGGCCACAATGTTTGAATACAATATTCCAAGTGTGATCTAACTATTGCTTTGTACAGGGGTACAATTAGCTATTTCTCCTTATACGTGATAGTTCTCCTAATTAGCCCTAGAATTTGATTTCCTTTCGAAGCAGCAATCCGACACTGCTCTGAAACTAAAGTAGAACGCATATTCTACATGACTATTTGCGTTTGTTCAGTGTCTATGTAATTTCGGGTACATTGTAACATGCATGTGATTATCGATGTTTTATTCTAGTACTTTGCATGATGCATGTATGTACCGACGTTTGTTTTACGGTACCTTGTAAAATAAACATAACTACCGATGCTGTATTCTTGGTACATTGTATGGTACAGGTATAAGTACTAACGTTTATATTTATCGTATGTCAAAGACATATTGTCTGTTTTAGTGAAGGTATATTCTTCATTGTATTATAGCAACTTCGTTGCTTAGACGTACTTTAGCAAAATCAAACTGACTTTTCCTTTAAGTTTTGTTTTAAATTGGTGTGTTAAAAACAACATGTTGTTTTGAAAAAAGTGTGGGAGGAATGTAAAGTATATGCCAGTTTGATTTAATTAGTTTTTAGTAGCTAATGTTAATAAGTCATTTTGAGGTTTATTCGATGTATTAAGCCTAGATTAGCAACAGAAAAACAAGTTTCTAAAAGTTTATAGTTAAACCACCCAATTGGTTATGAAAAAAATCCATATGGTGCCTAATATTGATGTTTAGACGCTTCAGTCTTCCCTTTAATCCATTCCCTTTAATCCTGACATTTGCTAAATTGCTGTGACCTCGAGGGTCAACGTAATTGGGAAATGAGGGGGAGCCCTGGGAACCCTGGAATTGGCCCAGTTCCAGAAGAGTTCAGAAGTTTAACTTGCAAAACTGGGCAAGGAAGATTGGCAGACATTATTGTCCAGCGAATGAGAGGGTGGGTGGATTTAACAAGTTGACCAATAGTAAAGCGCATTGGGTGTTTAAGCAATCACAGCACCTCTAGTGACGGCGTCTGATTTTGGAAAACTGTGAGTATAAATACCCCGGAGGAGCGTTTACAAGGGGCGGCAAGACTATTTTAAATTCACAATGAGGTGTGTAGTCATGCTGAATTTTAGGCATCCAAATTTTCAGTAAGGATAGTCCTGGCGGGCCATACCTGATTTAGCAGTAGGCTTCAAAATTACCGGTCAGATTTAACCATGTTTCGTTTTAATCTTCTAGACATTAAGCGTCTAAGTGATGTTTACATTCACTACTTTTCTTTACGGTTTACAGTGATATCTATCTTCACTGTTATTTAATTAATTTAATTAATATTGCTACTATGTACGTAGCCGTCGGATGTACAATATTAAAATCGCTTCATATCTGGAGAACGATGCGTTGACTACACTTCTGTAGTACTATATGTACTCATTGGTCGAGTGAGTAAAAATTCAGTTATAAATCTCGACCTGGCGACCGCAAAAAAGACGGACAATCAAAATATATTTCGTTGTGAGAAATGCCTCTTGGACCATTGTGTGCGGCCCCGAAGAAGACAAGAGGGAGGCATGTAGGCCTATCTAACAAGATGATGTGGGTTTGTAGGCCTATCTAACAAGATGATGTGGGTTTGTAGGCCTATCTAACAAGATGATGTGGGTTTGTAGGCCTATCTAACAAGATGATGTGGGTTTGTAGGCCTATCTAACAAGATGATGTGGGTTTGTAGGCCTATCTAACAAGATGATGTGGGTTTGTAGGCCTATCTAACAAGATGATGTGGGTTTGTAGGCCTATCTAACAAGATGATGTGGGTTTGTAGGCCTATCTAACAAGATGATGTGGGTTTGTAGGCCTATCTAACATGATGATGTGGGTTTGTAGGCCTATCTAACAAGATGATGTGGGTTTGAATCTTCATGCTGCCGTTTTGAAGCTTGGACAATCTTGTTCACTTCACATTGCCTCAGTTCACTCAGCTGTATAAATGAGGACTGGGCTAGACGGTGGATATGTGAATGAATAGTGTTCATGCAGTAGTTGCAGTGAGGGTGAATGAATAGTGTTCATGCAGTAGTTGCAGTGAGGGTGAATGAATAGTGTTCATGCAGTAGTTGCAGTGAGGGTGAATGCTTGCTGTAGAAGTCAAGTTGGTTTTGAAAGGAACGTACATTTTGAGTACTAAGGACCGGATACCACGCCATGTAAGAACTTACCTTTTTCAGGTAGTTGGTGTTACTGCCCTGTTAATTGTTTAGATGTTATGTTTTAGGTGTTCATGTAGATTTCCGGGCCACGCATTCACAGACCAACCACCTCTGGAAGCGTGGGGTCATTCAACAGCATTCACAACCCAGGACTGCTGGTGCCCCCTAGTGGCAGCCCCGCTGGTGTTTTACCGCAGCGGTTTGCTCCGAACTTTGCCAATGGCAACAGACTTGTTCGCCAGTCGCCGGCACCAAGCTTACAGAGTGTAAATGCTTCCACCTGGGGGCGGCAACAGTCAACACAAAAACTAAAAAATTTTTCACTAGGAGATATTAAACCCACGGCAATACCCGCAACACTGTCTGGCGAAATGATGAAAAGACCTGATAGTTTGTTGAAGTCACATGACTATGAAGAATTGCCACGTTCCAGGTATGTTGGCTTAAAAAGTACAAAAGCTATGGATGTGACAACACGTCACACTATCAGTGTACTGCAATAGTCAAAATGACGATGCAGTACTATCAATAGTAAATTCAGGCTGGGCTACTTGTGTCACTGTAATAATATAAATAAACATGTTTTTCAACTATATTAAATAATTTTATTTATTTTTTGACCTAACATCAATAATCGTCGATTAGAGCAGCATCATTCACGGATTCATTTGGGACTGCTTTTCTGGTTATTCACTATTCCGTGATAGCATCACAATAGTTATGAAATTATTGCGATAGTATCGCAATAGTTATGCAACTATCATGATATTATTGTAATATTTATACAGATGTCGCGATACTATCGCAATAGTTATACAGCTGTCGCGATGCTATCAAAATAGTTATACAGCTAGCGCGGTGCTATCGCAATAGTTATACAGATAGCGCGGTGCTATCGCAACAGTTATACAGCTAGCGCGATAGTTATACGGCTAGTGCGATGCTATCGCAATAGTTGTACAGCTATCGCAGTTCTAGTGCAATAGTTGTCCAGCCATCTTAAAACTATCGCAATAGCTATGCAGCTATCGCGGAACTTTCACAATAGTTATACAGCTATCACAATACTATCGCAATAGCTATACAGCTATCGCGATATTATCGCAATAGTTATACAGCTATCGCGATATTATCGCAATAGTTATACAGCTATCGCGATACTATCGCAATAGCTATACAACTAGCGCGATACTATTATACAGCTATCCCGATACTTATTACTATCGCAATAGTAGGGCATGAAATAAGCGGTATCGCAATTTGCGATGCATATATTACGGTTTGCTAGTCAACTGCATTTTTGTATCGCAAACTTTGCGATGCAATATTTTATTCGTGAATATTTTTGTGTGTGTTTCGATCAAGCGGTAACTGTCGTAGCGCCATAGGCATGGGCACCGCCATTTACGGAAATACGATTTTACCAATGCGTAGTCCTCTAGCGCAATACTTCCTAGAGAGGTTACATTAATTTGTTTGCACGTGTGTAGCAGATTTTTTTCCAATACGTGAACCAGTCTACCAGTACCCAGTCTTTCCGAAAACTAAACGAAGCTACTGACGCACACAAAACACCTGCAATGATATCTGCTAACTAAGAGATGTCTTCTACAACTAAGATATGCTACATAAAAAAAACATGACTTATCAAGAAATAAGTGGAGAGATGAGTGTTCATAAACTCGACACAGCGCCCCTAGTTGTCAGTCAAACAGGTAAAGTTCAAAACTTAGCGTCCCGTAGACGTTGTACACCAGTCGAAATCACTGGCATTTGCAGTCACAACAATACAGTTGACGATGATCAGTGCTCCTGATTAAGCATCAAGGTAACTGCCGCTGGCATCTGTATAATCTGTTGCGTACTCTACGGGTGCTCACTATAGCTGTTTACCATATAAATTTACCCCTGGCTCCCTTGGCCAGTTGCAAGACAAACATCTGAATCCAATCACAGCCAAACTTGTTATGATAATTAGGGTTGGTAGCATGAAAGGCAGGAAAACCTAGGGGATATCCCTAGCACTGGTTGGGTTGACACCGCAATAAACAAATGGCTGCAATCGTCCATGGCGTATAGTGGCAGAGTGGGAGACAACTTGGTCTTAGAAGAAATCGTGTTTTTCAGTGCACATTTTGAATATTCCGCGCAACATTTTAACATGTTGCCGCTGGATGTGTTTTCTGAAGAAAAAAGGTTAAATTATTATTTGATTTGTAACAAAGATGCCAACCCTTCGAATTTTGGCGGGAGGTCCCCTATTTCACGGTTCAACTTCAAATTCCCGATATGCCATTTTATGGCATCAAAACCTCCCGATAACAACACCTTTTCCGCATATAAAATCCCATTAATTCAAACATCAAAGCTATCGATGTCTTCACATCCACCAGTGCTATCGACGTCTTCTTCACAAAGAAGCCTCGTCGTCCAGCGACAAGGGCCACTGAAACGACCAGCTGAGGGAGATCACGACGCTGCAGAGCCTGCCAAAGTCGCGAGGATCACCTGATTGGCTGCACTGTGCCTCTGACACTGTGAACAAACATACGATTTCATTGTACACTATGCGAATGTATAAAAGTGTAAAATCATGAAATGGTGTTGTTTTCATAACTCAAAAAATCACTGCAGGTACAGTAATCTGCTTTAAAAAAAATGCTATGCAAAAATCTTGTTTGCTATGCAAAATGAGTTTTGCATATCAACAATTGCTATGCAATTTTTTAGAATTATTTTGTGCCCTGCAATAGTTATACAGCTAGCGCGATACTATCGCAATAGCTACACAGCTAGCGCGATTCTATCGCAATAGTTCTACAGCTAGCGCGGTTCTATCGCAATAGTTACACAGCTAGCGCGACACTATCGAAATAGTTATACAGCTAGCGCGATTCTATCGCAGTAGTTCTACTGCTAGCGCGATATTCTCGCAATAGTTCTACAGCTAGCGCGATACTATCACAATAGTACAAAAGTCTGATCGTAAAATAATGTTTTATTGAATAAAATATATCCTTATATGTTTACCACTGAATGTTTTTAATGAACCATAATTATTTTATAATATAATTTGACTGTGATCTGTTTAGTTTGAATATTTCTACTCAAATATCATGTTTAAACTGCATGCTGAATGCTAGGTCGATATGTATGAACATATTATATGAACAAACTAGATGCTGTCCTCTTTTTCCTTGACATCTGGGTTGAGTCTGGCATCGACACTGTTCGTTGTTTTTTTTTTCTTCTTCCAAATTGTGGTTCATTAAAACAAATTTAGGGGGTCAGTGTGTTAGATTAAATATAGTTTATACTTTATAAGTTATAACATTATTTTGTGATAAAATGATTGGAATGTACCTTTAATTTGTTTTGTTGATTTACTCACCAGTATTTGTAACTCTACCTCTCTTTTGTTTCTTCCTTGTCTAATTATCATAGCAGCTTCTAAATGTTATGGTAGCTGCCATGTTATCAATTGTAATCTTAATGTTCATAATATCAAAATCAAATGGAACCAATCAGCCTAATGTACTCCCATTTTGCATGAGAATAGTTTCCATGGGTGCATCAAAACTGATTCCGAAGCACTGAATGGACCAAAACTCGATATTCGTCTTGCTGATGTCTTGATCTCAGCTTCATTTTGAAGATACAAAGTCTGATTGTTATTGTTATATATTCATGTATAATATAAAATATATATGTTTTATAATAAATTGACTGCTCAAATGTGTCATATCTACAGGTACACTCTGTCAAATCTACAGGTGCACTCTGTCATATATACACGTACACTCTGTCATATATACACGTACACTCTGCCATATCAACAGGTACACTCTATTATATCTACAGGTACACTCTGTCATATCTAAAGGTACACTCTGTCATATCTACAGGTACACTCTATTATATCTACAGGTACATTCTGTCATATCTACATGTACGCTCTGTCATATCTACAGGTACACTCTGTCATGTCTGTTCCATTGTACCAGTGAACAATCTGTGCAATTTGTTGCGAATTTCTACTTGTTTGAAAAAGTTTATGACTCAGCGAGATGCATCTAGCTGTCAGACTCGGAGTGACTATTAGTGACAATTGTTATGTATTCAAGCATGGTGTATCATGGATGATGGTGCTCACTTTGTGTTACACCAGTTCACATTCCTTCCCAGAATCCCAGTGCATGAAACTACTTTTATGACCTTTAATACAAAAGGTACACTACATGCTTGTCATCAGTGTACACTGGTCATGGTTGACTGCCCACTCGAGTTCTGCCTTGATACGTTTAGTGCTGATGTCATGCTTAACTGATTTTGATCTGAATTTAGAAATTTTGGGGTTGATTTTGTTGAGAAAGTGAATACATATTTGACCAACCAAATTGAGCCATCTTCCAACCAAGGGCTTATAGTGACCTCAGGCTAATATGTACTTCATTTATAATTGTCCTCCTCAAAGGAATGTAAAGAGGATGATCACAGTCAACATTATTGATAAAAGAAGCTGACAGAACAGTAGTGAAAAGTCATGATAATTGTTGCTGTGACAATCTTCTGGAAATTAATATGGTGCCAAAGCTAAAAAAAAACTTGATTTAAATTTGATATAAAAAGGTGTTGTAATTGTCGTCAAGGAAAATTTAGGGAATTGTTAAATTAGTTATTTGTATACCCAGTCTCACTGTGACATGTTGGTGTTGGCAGGAGGAGACAGAATCCCCTCTATGAGAGCCATGGCTCAGACAGTCCTACACCAGCCAAGTCAAAGGGTCTGCAGGGTCGGCAGTGTCCGTGTGCGGTGACAGTCGTGATAGCACTGCTGGCCATTGCTGCCCTCATCATGGCCCTACTCGTGATCACAAGCACCACTACGTCACGTGGTATGTACACACTCGTGTGTCTTACTACTGACTAGGAACAGATCACTATTTTACTTCCACATCATTGTATATGAATAAATCCCTGGAGATTTTGATATTGTAACTTTTTCAAGGATTGTTCGCACCTTAAAGAAATTCTGAAAAAAAGGGCGTATTTGCAGATTATGACACTTGTGCTGGGCACAGGTTTCAAGTTGCTGGTTTCAGCATATGCATGTGTTAGTTATGGAAGGATCCCTGACATAATCCAGTTGGTTTGGGCAACAAATGTTGGAGCATCTTCCATGTTGATTTTTAGGAGCATCTTCCATGTTGATTCTAAGAAAAATATTGTATTTGACGAAAATGCTACTGAAGGTCGGTAGCAGGACAACAATCAAAGTGTACAATTAGTTTTTATTTAAAATTAATTGTAATTTTTGTAGCCAAATTGCCTGACTCATGTTTAGCATTTGTTCCATGGGAAAACAATAATATTCTGTATCTGATCCTGAAATATTCGTTAGGCATCCTGATTGGGTGATTTATCTGATGGTGTCAGTCACACTGATCAAACTATGCACACTTTTCCACAGACGGATCATTTATGTGGGTCAGTGAGTGAACTTAGTCAAATATAAAGAGAATTGATCAAATATTTTCAGAAAAGATGTGCAACAACAACTAAAATGCATGTGCTCAGTTTCCCGAATAATTCCACCAATTTTTCTTGCAGTATATCTGGTGTCACAGAATCATAAAAACGAGCTGGCAAAAACATTGGCTAGGATTAAAGCAATGGAGAATGACTATGCAGCACTTCTCTCGAAGGTAAGTGAAGGTGCTTATGATCAGGGTCCTGCTTTCAGGCACGCATTCATGCTTGGTGTGTTGAGGACACGTGTGTGCGTGTTGCATGACATTTTATGTACAATAGAGTGTGAGTTAATTTGTGTTCTGGTTTCGTAGGTCCACAAGCCAAAAGCTAAGAATAGTAGTGTACTTCAAAAATCATGTTGTGTGTACAAACGGAGAATTACAAATTTACATGTGTTAGTATTAAATGATGAAATTAAACAACATGTTCTGCCAGATGTAACATTGCATGTGGGTAACACAGCAACATCATTATGATGGTATTCCATGTAGATTGTACGGTACATTTTTGCCAACAATGTTGTTTTCATTTCCATACCCAGGCAGCATTGTAATATCTGCACCGCTGGAGAATTTGGAATTGTTTTAATGTACCAACCATTCCTATGAGGCCACAGGATGTCTAAAAAATTCAGCCCCATACATGTGACACTAATGGATATAGATGAGGGAACAGCCAGACACTGCCACAGACTACTTTATATTACAGATGTTTGAAACCAAATCATTTGTCTCATGATGTACAATATGCATCGAACGGTGCACCCTGGTGATCTTTATGCATCAAGTGGCGCACCCTGGTGATCATTCACTACAATGGTTACCAGGATTACTTGGTCAGTTTCATAGCACTGCTCTAGCCAACCAAAACTGTCTCGCTTGTGCACCTTGGCACTGTGCTGCATGGCAGGTAGTGGCATGTTTCACTCATGGCAGGTAGTGGCATGTTTCACTCATGGCAGGTAGTGGCATGTTTCACAAATGGCAGGTAGTGGCATGTTTCACTCATGGCAGGTAGTGGCATGTTTCACAAATGGCAGGTAGTGGCATGTTTCACAAATGGCAGGTAGTGGCATGTTTCACAAATGGCAGGTAGTAGCATGCTAGTCTGTATGAGATACACTTGTAAGATTGGTTAAGACTGATGCACGAAATGTCTCTAGCTTCATTGCCCTTGCCATATTCTCCCTGTGTATATGATGACTTCTGGCCGCTACATATGAGCACCCTCCTCTGAGTTACATGATCACCATGATGGCAGCCCAAAATGGACCCAAAATCATATATCCACAGCAGGTCTTTCACCCAGCATAAGCCCTCTGCAGTGGGAACCTTTATGGGAGCTGACAAACTGGTTGTGGCACTGCGTCTCGACATATTGGCATTGCATCTAAACAAAGATTTATATATATCCTATGTACAGTTGGATGGTAAAGTTGATTACCATCAAATTCTTGCTATATGTGTGTAAGTGTGGTGGATCACACGTATTTCTTAGTAGATCACAGATTTTTGGAGGTAATATAAAGATGAAGAACAGTTGTTTGTGTTCATCAAAAATACAGTCTGTCAATGAATTTATGATGATGTGCTAATACTGGCCTTCAACACCATTGATGTACGGGCATGCACAACATTAAATGTTCACCATTTCTCCAGTTTGTTCTGTCTACCAAAATATCACTGTCTGTTATAGTTGTTGGCAACATCCTATCTGATTATCCAGTATGAATTGTCTTGATGTAAAATAAAAAATTTTCTGTCAACATTTGTGTCACTATCTAATGTATGTTTTGGAACATGTATCACCTGATGTCTAGCAAGCATGAAACAGTCTGGTATTTGAATATATTTATTAATATTATTTTACTAATATTATCCACACTCATCTGGTATGTAGACTGTATATTACTTAATAAATAATTTTTACATTAATCCGATACTTATATGTAGTTCATTAATCTAATTTTATGACCTATAATCATTTGTACATTTTGTTTAACCCATTTGCCCCATTTGCCATGTCAGAACGCAGTGCAGTGTGTTGTATTTATAATTAATAGCCTATAAATGCAAATATCACAAGCATAACCCCATGCACATTGTTTCGGTGTCATATTTTCCTTTTCTATGCATAGTAAGTTGTAATAATCACTACTTAAAATAGCCTCCCCCTCCCAACTCACATACATAAACTAAATCATCTCAGAAAATGTACCATGATAAGATTCCATGCATGGTTCCCATACGAAGCCCCTCCATTCTGCATGGTTCCCATACAAAGCCCCTCCATTCTGCATGGTTCCCGTACAAAGCCCCTCCATTCTGCATGGTTCCCATACAAAGCCCCTCCATTCTGCATGGTTCCCATACAAAGCCCCTCCATTCTGCATGTTTCCCATACAAAGCCCCTCCTTTCTTTCCATTTCTTACATATTGTTTTTCAACAACTGTTTTCATTGGTCAACATAGCTATATAATTAAAATGCTCCAATTTTTTTAATTTTTAGATTTCAAGTTTTATGTAAATTAACAATGTTACGTTTCATGTTTCAATCTTTATCGTTGTATATTCACCATCAGAAATTGTACAAAGCAGGAATCTGATGGACAAATAAAACATTCAATGAAAACGTTATAGTTCACTTTCAAAGATGAATATTCGTTGGGCTGCCTTTTACTGTTGTATTGCAATCTCTACATATGTCGTAACACTTATATTTTGTTATCATCCAAATGATGTATTTTCTAAAATAGTAAGATTTTCTGAAAGATCACAATAATTATTTTTAAACAACCAAGTTGTAATAAATTTAGTTTTGCAATATCCATAAAACAGTCATTCGGTTAGCCAATTAAAATTGTCGTATATTCCCTTGAAGTGCCTGAGCGTCGTGACTTGTGTGCAGTACTTGTAGCATTGCAGGTATATTTAATTTTAAATTAAACAAAAAGGTTTTGCAGAAACATCCAAACTTGCATGATACTTTACATGGCACTAATCTTTTACATTTCAGTTTGACGATATTCAGACTAACTTGACAAAAGAAATAGAGTATAACAAGAATGTGTCCTCTGTGTTAGAGGGAGCCACTAAACAGCTTCACCTGTTGCATAGCAACAGTACATGGCAACAAGATATGTTGTCAGAGTTAAATACTAAGGTGAGAATTTATCAGTGATTAATGTTTAGCATTTTCAAATTACCTTGCTTAAGTTCACAGCATACAGAGAGAGTAATTTTGAAATTGCCTATCTTATAATTATTACATATACCTCATGAGGAGGGTTACACATTTATAAAGGATTGTTGGACTCTTGGTAAAATTCTTCCACTCTTTGGTTGGCAGTTTTGTTCAATCTTGTTAGATATACATGTTCTGCAACTGTAAGATTTTGTCCTTGATATGTGTCATAAAATAATGAGTTTGCCCGAACTCACATTGATTTTTGTAATGATAATAACAAACTGAGCACTTTAAACTGGAATTTCGTACATATAGGATTGCAAGTATAAAATGCTGAAGTTCCAAAACCAATAAGTCTGACGTGTGGTTTCATTATGACCAATCCGAAAATATTATGACAAAACTGTGGAAATGGACAGACAATGTGTCTTCCAAAGTTGAGGGTACAGCTGACCTAGTTGGGGTGTTGCTTAGCAACAGATTCCAGCAGCAGGGTATACTGACCCAGTTAAGAAGCCAGGTGAGAATTGTTATAAATTATATTGATATATAAACTTTATATAATAATAGATTATTATAAACAAGCGAGATAATATTTAAATATCCCTTCACATAAATTTTTGTTTTAGCTCAAAATATAGTTGCTTTGGATCTGTCGGAGCTGCTAAAATTAGTGTTGGGATAAGTGAGTTGTTATATCTTTGAGATAAAATTTTAATTTTAGTATCTGTTCAATTAAAGTTGCAGTAGTTCTTTATTAAAATGAAGTAAACTTATAAAACTATTTGATTTAGGATTCTTGACAATTAAAGCAGGAATGCGTATTTGAAAAACTGCCTATCAAACATATTGCATTTAACAACAACTAATTATGAGAGAATCAGGCATGAACATCCTAATGCATGCAGCATGAATATTAATGCAACGTAATTTGCTCGTTTGCATTGTGGTTTTCAGTGGGAAAGTTTGAGCGTGAAGTTTGTTAGACAGAATGATTCACTGAGAGCGTTGAAGTTGCAATTCCATGACATAGACACACAGGTAGACAACTATGTGTTTCTAACTCTGTTTACTAACACCCACACTCCCTTTTATCCTGAATACGCACTGGTGCATAGTTGCTCTTGTTTCCAGAATATGCACCCGTGCGTAGTTCCCTATGTACATGTTGATAGAATAATAACGTGATATGTCATGTGACCACCACAATATTTGGTCAGCTTCCTGTATTAGTAATAATAATAAAAGTAATAATAAAACTTGTATAGCGCCTAAATCCTTAGTAACCGGAGCTCAGACACAGAACAAACCAGAACAATTCAGCATGATATTATGAACAGGTCATTATCATAGTAAGGGGCCACCTTTACGATGGACATATTCGAAAAAAACATTGACATTTATGCAGAAATATAACTATAGTTTCAGATGTTTTAAGGTGAATTGTGAGGTGATTGTTGGCGCAACTACAGAGAAAGAGCCCTTGCCCAGGTTAAGCTTAGTTTATCTTGTGGCCATGAAAGCATTAGTTTATAATGTTATTTTAGCATAATTTCATTGTATATTCTTCAGGTCTTCAAGCTCATCACGTTTTTATAAGATTGACTCTGGGAAGATCAGTGCGAGTCAACCTACTTGATAATTATGGGAACAACTTCAAAATTTATGACAAATTCTAATTTTTAACTGATATTGTTTCCGGAATATGCATCTGTGCGTAGTTCCCTGTGTAAATGTTGATAGAATAATCCTATTCCGATGTTTTAAGTTGAATGGGAGTTCCTGATTGTTGGCGCAGCTACAGAGAAAGAGCCCTTGCCCAGGTTAAGCTTAGTTTATCTTGTGGCCATGAAAGCATTAGTTTATAATGTTATTTTAGCATAATTTCATTGTATATTCTTCAGGTCTTCAAGCTCATCACGTTTTTATAATAAGATTGACTCAGGGAAGATCAGTGCGAGTCAACCTACTTGATATTTAATGGTGATGGGAACAACTTGAAAATTGATGACACATTCTAGTTTTAACTGATAATGTAGTGATATAAATGTATTATAATCATGTCGCATTGCCATTCAGAATTGTCATACAGGTCTACTTTTGTTGTAATATGTAATTATTTAAGATGTCTTGAACTGTTGTACGCACATTTTACAATGTTACCCAAAAGAACATTTTTAAAAACATGTTGATGGTTGGAAGAATGTTTCGTTTATGTAGTTCATTGTGTCGGGAACAGGAGTAGCATAACTGCTAGTCTTTTCACGATAAATGCCACAACTCTCTACAAGGGGAGGTGTCTTGCTGAATCCACCAAGAAAAAGGAATGTTGTAACAAGATGACCACCAGGTACTCGTATTATCTACATTTCAAAGATGCATTATGCCAGACTAGCAAACAATGATAACGATGCTATTAAATTGTCTCCGGCAGCCACCCACTACAAGTAGTAACTGTATTACTACTGACTAGCACTTGCCATTCACACTGAATCTGTGGGGGTCTCTCCGCCCACACCTATACTTAATGTAAAATACCAACATAAAAACCCTGTGTACACAACCAAACATTTCATAATAGGAAAGCACCAAGGCAAACCCTTGTGTACAAATCTGGAACATGGAAAAGCATCAAAGCATTAAATGCATCACTTCTGTACAATGAGAAATTTACAATGATCCACCACATTAAGTTGCAGTACAAAACCTGTGGCCCAATATACAACAGGGTTACTTAATCATAACAATATATAAACCCTACTTGACTGACTGGTCTACCCATGTTAAAGGGAGGTGAATGGGATAAAAAATAACATGCTCAGAAACTCCTGATTAGCACACATAACTATTACCCATTCAACAAAACTAGTCTAGCATTAACCCCAACAATTAATTTACAATCGTAGTTGAGGTTTTGCAGAGCAGAGATTTTATGGTGACCCACAATAAATTATTGAGATCAAATAAGGCCGGATCTAGGCCACCATTGGCATATTATTCACAGGCATCATCCTGTGAAACATCACAACTGATATATTCTTCACATGCACCATGTATGCACTACTAGTTTATTCAACCTGGTGCATGTTTTAGGCCATAGTCCTGGTATTAGCCATGGTAGACACTTGTCACATGTTGATACGGAAAATGTGCCTTTTTCTAGGGTTATCAGTATGTTGAATCAAAAGTTAAAACAATTATGAAAAAGTTTGTCAATATTTCCTGATGGGGATATGTGCGTTTCTGTCTGAATCATGAAATTCCAATTAATATATCTATGTTATTGTGCACTGTAAGGAAAGAAAGCATAGTTCATTTAATACAAATTGTGACAAAACACAAGTGGTAAAACTAAATGATATCATTTAGACATGTTGATAGACTTTATCATGATTGTAGTAAATCAAATAAAAATCTCTTTAAATATGCTTATAAACATTTACTCCATTTATAGAAGGTTAATTTGCTAGTATTTTGGCTTTGACATTATATTTGTTAATTCAGAAATGTCTCTACAATGCTGATTGCAGCTGAGGTAGTTATGTGGGCGTAAAAGGGAATGCAAATGTGTGTTTCGGACAGATGCAATGTAGAGGCTGTAAATGTGTTTCAGGTAGAGAAATAATGCTCAACCTGTAAATGTGTTTCAGGTAGAAGCAATGCACAACCTCTAAATGTTTTTCAGGTAGAAGCAATGCAGAACCTCTAAATATGTTTCAGGTAGAAGCAATGCACAACCTCTAAATGTGTTTCAGGTAGAAGCAATGCACAACCTCTAAATATGTTTCAGGTAGAAGCAATGCACAACCTCTAAATATGTTTCAGGTAGAAGCAATGCACAACCTCTAAATGTGTTTCAGGTAGAAGCAATGCACAACCTCTAAATATGTTTCAGGTAGAAGCAATGCACAACCTCTAAATATGTTTCAGGTAGAAGCAATGCACAACCTCTAAATATGTTTCAGGTAGAAGCAATGCACAACCTCCCCAGTGGAGTTGATCAGTTACACAAGGATGTGGTCAAGCACACGCAGAAGTTGGCCATCGTTGAGCGCAAGTTCCGGAGTCTTGCAGACAATATCACTTCGCAGATGTCAATGGTCAGCAAGATGCAGGTAACGTCACAGGCCTCTCAAACTTGTCTTGCATTCTCTCTTGAAGCTGTACTTGCAATAAGTAAAGATAAAAATCAATGTAGCCTCAACACAGCTATTGTGTCATTAATTCTGAATAAAAGTAATGCAATTTTTATGAGTGATTTTATAAATACAGACATTTTCACATAAAGTATCATAATCGAGATAGTACCATGGTCGAGAATGTCCAAGAGATAATTATATATCATGAAAACAAACCAATATTTAGCTAGTAATGTTTTCTGCAAATATATGCTGTATACACTAAATATGCTGACTCATATGATTTGGGGGTTTTAGATTTTGGAACATCTTTGTAGGAATGTAGATTTTAAGAATCAATTAAGATGCTGGTTCTAAACTCAGAGTGACTCCATTGTGTCAAGCATTTCTTGGTCAATTAAATGTAAAAACAATTAAACTATTAAGTGTATTGCTACAACTTGTAGCTTACATTAGGCCAAATAAAAAACCAAGTTTCTCATCATAACTTTTTCTAAAAGTAAATGAGGGATGAGGTTTTTAGTTTGTTGATGAAGGTGTTGGTGACTATCAAAGGAGCTATTCTCAATCATGATGAGTCACCATTTGCATTGAACAGTAGTGCCACTGGTGGGGAAGCGGCAAAGCTGTAAATGAATGAATTCTTCATAATTCGGATCTTGCTTATTGCTTGTTATTTGGAAAAACGTATTTTGAATAATTTTAAACGTTTTGCTGCATCTATTTTCAAATGTTTGCACTGATGAGAAACCATAATTTTTTTTCATTATTAGTACATGTCAGCTTAAACGTTTTCATTGAAGTTTTAACAAGATTGTTGTCTGACATTTAAAATTTCTGGCTACCTCAGCATTTACACGATAAGTGTAATTTATCCACTGATGTATCATCCTTGGTGACAATAAATACTTTGCTGTATCCAATCTAAGTCGTTTGTTTACTAACACAACTTTGTGCCTTATGTTTTTCTGCTTTCCTTATGTGTAGTGGTTGGGTTGAATGACACTGTCATTGTTATTTTGTTGAGATAGCAGGGACCACCAGGTGTTGGTAATCTCACTAGATGTCGCCACAATAAATACATTCATGGAAGCGCTGCTGCAGCTGTCAGTGACACAACGACGGCATGGATACCCCAGTCGCAAGAGGAAGCTAGTGTAAGAGACAAAGCCTCTACAGTACCCAAAACAAAACATGCACTTTATTTCCTCATTATTAATTTGGGTGGTATCGGCAGCTGGAAGTTTTTCACAAAACATTACTTGTTATAACTTAACCGCTTTTAAAACTACTCCACTCTCGTCTAGTACAGTGTAACATTGCAACACTCGGTTGTATTAAGCTGTGTTCAAAAAGTGCTGTCAGCTGGCCCACATTAGTCTGAACTACACTCAAGTTGTACAAACTAACTATTGTAATAATATGTTGAAAATTCAGATATTGACTCGACAACAATCCTCCGTGTGAACACTACTTCAGTAATGTTAGATCTTACCAAACAAAACCCCAGATAGCAGGTGGACAAGGAAGTCATTGGCTTATCGAGTTAACCATTTACATTAATTTATGTGTATCCCACCCTGATCAGATATCTGGCAATTTTGGTTTTAAACATATTCACATGACTAACGTTTACATAATCAGCAAATAATTTGTTTGTAAGGGTATATATATATATATATATACACACACACACACACACACACACACACACACACACACACACACACACACACACACACACACACACACACACACACACACACACACACACACACACACACACACACACACACATACATATATGCAGGGTATATATTCGGGTAGCACATGTGCAAGTAGCACTCTCTATGATTGCTTTTAAGGTATGCTCAATTTATATGACTATTTTATAAGCAAGGTATTTTACCAGATGTTGAGTTTGTATTTGCTGTAATAAATCGGTGTGCAAATTGGAAAAGCTGCGTGGTCATGCTTACAAATAAACAGAGATAGTAAGTGGTTATATTTAACCTAATCCCCTGTAGGCTGTTCCCTATTACAGTAATTAGTGAAATGGGAGCAGTACAAGAATAATATAAGATTGAAGGACAACAATTGCTGCAGAATTTATCATGTAGAGAGCACACATTATTTAATTTGATGGGTTGTGTACAAGTGTCTCATATAGCTAGAGCCCATTATTTGATTTATGTGTCAAGTTACCACCCATCCATGCCTTGCTACCCATTCAAAAAACCTCTCTGTTGCAGGAATGGGTGGTAATGGGCGTGGAATGTACAACAGACTGTGGCACAGGCAGCTACCTCAACACAACGCGGGTCAATGACTGGAATGGCCTGCAGTATCACTGTGTCTGCTTTGGCAAGCGGGAAGACATCAGCAGATACTGCGAACTGCACATTTGGCAGTGTCCGAGGTTATCATAGCATCTGTTTGACTTGCAAAAGACTTGCAAAAGTGTGGTTGACCATGTGGAACAGCTGCCATACATGCATAATAGTTCAGTTTGGCCATATGGAACGGCTGTCCTACATGCATAAGAGCATAGTTTGGCCATGTGAAACAGCTGCCCTACATGCAGATGAGTTCCGTTCGGCCATGTGGAACAGCTGCCCTACATGCAGAACAGTTTAGTTTTTTATCTGTATTGCTGTACAGTGATAACCTTTTATATTTATTACCTTTTGCGTGCGCGTGCTTATGCAAGCTTATGCAACCCAACCAAGCTCTCACAGAACAGGGAATATAGTCAGTGGAAAATCATTTTAAAATCTCAGTGCATTCAACATGGTCAATGGAATTTTGAAATCTACACTGGTGAGGAAAAGCAGGTTTTAAAAATGTCTTAAGATTTTACAGTTAGTATTTGCAGTATATGTGCCAACAAGAAGTGATGAAGTGTGGGACAGCCAGTATGGCATTCCTTCGGGTCATAGAACTGAATGTGAAATAATGTTTGTAACTACCTGTATATGAGAATGTGCATATGAATTGTATCACTTTTGTACTGACAGCTGGTCTTTCACGTCACCACAAAATACTGTAAATAATTGTTTTAACCGGATATCGTACGAACATAAGGTTTCGTGTTGCATAGCATATTTTTATACTTATCTTTGCTGTACATATTATATCACAGTCATGCTTTTAAACATACTAGATTGGACCAAGATTATACTCTTTTATACACCTACATATGAGCTAAAATGCAGCACTTTGTTTAGTACAGCAACATTTTTATTTTATAAAGTGCCTACAAAATAATTAAACGTTAAGTAAAACTCCTGTTGAATGTGTGTAGTACTCAGGTTTGCTGTGTGCTTGAAAGTATCATTAATTATGCTAACTGGTGTAGTACCATAGATAATCTGGTATTAACCTCCAATTAATTAAAACTTGATATAGAGATATTATGTAAGACTGGCTGAGCTTGTGTATATTTTATGAATGGAACACAAATTAAACAACTTTTACACCATGAACACACGTCCAGTGTTGCTAATTGTCTCATACAACTGTTTTTCAAAATGATGTTGTCTTTTGCTGGGATTTTATTGTACACTAATAAAAGACAGAAGTTCTGACAATGTGATAATTGTCTGGATACTTATTAATATATTTTAAACGGTCCTTACATTTATGTTTATTACGTATTGTCAATGAAATGCTTCAGTGGCATTGAAATACTAACCTATCACACTTTCACTTTCCACCAGTCTCTAACTCACCTAGGGCAGCAGTAGGCCACATATTATTTTAGTTGCATGTTCATTGTAGAGACGTAAGGTGCTAGTGATTTTGACAGGGTGCTCCTGTAGATTTATTAAGTGAATGAAGGCTTTGATATGAGATTTGTCCAGATTGTGTTTTTACTAGGGCATTACTGATGGCAACAGTTATTAATTTATAATTAATTATTGAAATATGAATATTACAAATACGCAACTGGTTTTAGGCATTATTGGTGACTTAACCAAATCATGAGATAAACTGTTGACATTAAAATTAATTTCTTTGGGAATTACAATTATTATTAATTATAAGAATCCTTAACTAGAAGAAATATTTTAATGGAGGAATTAACACAAATTTATTTCCAATAAATATGTAGACAAACCCAACAGTTAATGCCCTCCTAATAATAAATCGTAATAGTGTAATATTTTCTTACAAATGTATGGATATATAGTTATGGCGAAGTCATACGCGAAGGCACAATTATATAATTTATACTACGAGCAATTGAGACAACTACTTGGATATTTCACACTTGTTGTAATCTTTATTGTTTTTATACATATCTTCATTCCAGTTATTGTTACAGTTAATATATAAAAACAACGAGAATGCTGAAACAAAGAAAAAAATATTAAATTGACAAACTTTCCAGACGGGGAATCGAACCCCGGCCGCGGCGGTGATGGCACCGAATCCTAACCACTAGATTACCTGGTAGGTGACGAAAACGCTTTTTGCAATTTGTATATAAGGCAAATTATGCACGTTGGTCCTTATGTTATATAATGTATGTACATATTTATTTTGTCTATACATCTATATATATATATATATATATATATATATATATATATATATATATATATATATATATATATATATATATATAAATACATATTTTGTGAAACACAAGACGGCAGAACTGAGATAAAAGTATTTAATGACAGTAGTTTTCACGCAACGTATATACACGACAAGTCAATTAGCGTGTGCTTGTGTGTCTCTGAAGCACTCGTGCACCGCGGGTGCCTACCAAGCGGAACTCGTCCACTCTGTCGTTGATCGACAGCTCATGAGCTATGTTGGTAAAGGTGCATTAACCTGGCCGAAATTATTAACGCTATTAAATGAAATTTTTATCAAATTTTTTCGATGCTAATGTGTTCTTTGCATCACTCCCCATCGGATCATGTTCAAAACGGACGTATATTTGTAAAAGATATTGTGTTTGAGCGCACTTTTAGCACCCAAAACAACGCTATATCGGCAATATCCGGTATTGTTAATATGGAGAGTTCGTTAAGAGTTGGAACACAACGCCGGCGGCCCGCTTCGTATTTAATAAGTTTACAGGATGCAATTCGAATTAACTTTAAACTTTGATTATATTGACACAACTGTCAGACTGAATAGTCTAATCAGCTCAGTTTTTACCACAGAAGATATCAGCTCACTTCCAGTTCCATTAACTAAATTTGAGGGCAATACATCAGAATATTTAGGGCAGTTATTTGTAACTCCTGAAATGATAGCAAAGAAAATTAAGAAGATGAAAGATAATAAATCACCTGGAGTTGATGGGATACCACCAAAACTGCTAAAGGAAATTGTTGATCAAATTAGTACACCACTTGCAAACTTATTTAACTTGTCACTAGAAGAAGGAATAGTTCCTTCAGAATGGAAAGAAGCAAACATTACGCCGCTGTTTAAGAAGGGATCGAGGAAGAAGCCAGAAAATTACAGACCAGTGAGTTTAACATCAGTTGTATGTAAATTACTTGAAACATTAATTAGAGACCACATGGTGGAATTCCTCATAAAACATAAATTAATAAATACATCTCAACATGGATTCCTAAAAGCAAGGTCATGTCTAACCAATCTCTTATGTTTTTTAGAAGAAATTACAAAGTGGGTAGATCACGGGTCACCAGTGGATGTTGTCTACTTAGATTTTCAGAAAGCTTTCGATAAAGTGCCACACCAAAGATTGTTACTTAAACTAAAAGCCCATGGTATAGGCAATGATGTAATCAACTGGATAGAAAAGTGGCTTACACACAGAAGACAGAGAGTAATAGTAGATGGTAAGATTTCAAACTGGAAATCTGTTTTGAGTGGGGTACCACAGGGATCAGTGTTAGGCCCTATACTGTTTTAATATATATAAATGATTTGGAGGATGACATATCTAGCAAAGTACTCAAATTTGCAGATGACACAAAGGTATTCAGAAAGGTTACTAATGATACAGATAAACAAAGTTTACAGGATGATCTAGAAAAATTAGTTAAATGGTCAGAAAAATGGCAAATGTTATTCAGTTTTGGGAAGTGTAAATGTATACACATAGGACATGGAAATATGGATGAGGAATATAAAATGGGGGATGCTGTACTAGGTAGAACCACACAAGAAAAGGATTTAGGAGTAATATTTAATGCTGACATGAAAGTTTCAGAGCAATGTGGGATTGCTGCTTCGAAAGGAAATCAAATTCTAGGCCTAATTAGGAGAACTATCACGTATAAGGAGAAACATCTAATTGTACCCCTGTACAAAGCAATAGTTAGACCACATTTGGAATATTGTATTCAAGCATGGAGGCCATATCGTAAAAAAGACATAGATAAGCTAGAAAGAATACAACGAAGAGCAACTAAGATGATTCCAGAATTAAGAGACCTTAGTTACGAAAGTCGCTTATTACAATGTGGTTTGACAACACTAGAGACCAGGAGACTAAGAGGAGACCAAATAGAAGTGTTTAAAATAGTGAACGGTTATGAGGATGTTGATAGGAATATGTTCTTCAAACTTAAAGAAGGCAGTAGAACCAGAGGACACAAAGCAGCATTAGTTAAGGAGCAGTGTAGGTTGGACATGAGAAAGTACTCATTCTCACAGAGGGTGATAAATGAATGGAACAAACTGCCAAACGATTGTGTTAATGCTAGTAGTGTGAATATGTTTAAAAATAGAATTGACAGATATCTGATAAGGGCGGGCTACACATAGATGTGAAAATTGTTGGACTCTCGATAAGCCAATGGCTTCCTTGTCCACTTGCCATCTGGAACTTGTTCGAGATGGCAATCTTGTTAAATCTTGTTAAATCAGACAAAACAATTTTAGTGTAGATTCTCGATTATGACGCTGATTGGCTGCTGGCGCTTCACGGGAACGCGACACAAAATGTGGGTATAACAGCGAGACAAGGGGAGCGGTGGTCTAATGGTTAGAGCACCCGCCTGTCGATCGAGAGGACGTACGTTGGCTCGATTCCACCTCCACCGTTTCGAAGCTTGGACAATTTCGTTCACCCCACTATGCCTGTGTGTTTCGAAAGAGACACCAAAAGCCGTTGGTCCAAACTCCTGCGTTGGATGTTGGGCTGTTTGGAGAATAATTACTCAACACGTGAGATCACGCCTCTGAGGCCAAACTCTCTTCTCTGCGAATTCACGAAGGCGAGCGAGAGTCTAATAATAAGATTTAACAAAATTGCCATCCAAAGTAAAGGCCCACATAGCAACTGGACAAGGAAGTCATTGGATTATCGATAGCCCACATTTGTTTCATTGATGTGTAACCCGCCTCTTGAGATGTCAACCTTGGTTTAAACATATTCACGCTGCTAGCTGCATCTACGCAATCTGAAGATAATTTGATCCATTCATTTACTGTCCTCTGTGAGAACCAGTACTTGAATTGAGTTTAACAAGATGAACTATTTTGCAGGGATTGTAGTGTGTAATATGTCAAATGAAAGTTCAGCAGTCAATTTTTACACTGTACTGCATATAAATTTATTATGTACCATTTTCAGACATAGCAAGAGATTAATTAACTAATTTCGTGCGTGCGTGCGTGCGTGCGCGAACCAGAATACTATCTTCATCGCCTTCTTTACTGATTATTTTGTAATTTAACATTTTGTATATTCATATTCCCTCCATCTCTCCCTCTCACTCTCCCTCTCCGACGTGGAGTCGATAGGGGTGTCACTGCGGGAACGGGGGACCAATGCCACTGGGAATGTCGGAGACTACTCTCTCGCGCGAGTTCTCCAAGACGTCTACAACAAACCAGTTTACACGTGTTTAGTACAACTGTTGTCTCGCGTACTTCAAGAGTCTACACGTGAAGATCTCATTTGTAATGTCCGGCGAACGAGGTTGTAAAATTACAGCACTGAACACCTAGCACGTGACAACCTCTGCCTTGAATCACAACTTCACGTTATTAATCATGTGGGCTCACCTACTTCGATATGATTTTACTTGATGGAGCTTTGTTCCTTGTTCGTGTCTACATAGCCACAACGGCGACTGTTAAATGGTCGTTTAGTAACACCCGACGATTACAAATAACTAACAAGGGTTACTGTGCAACACTGCACCGTTTGAACCCATTGTTGACGTTTCAATTAGTTCAACCGACGTTAACAACGCCGTGGCTCAAATAGGCTCACAACGGCGTTAGGAGTTGGAACACAACGCCGGCGGCCCGCTTCATATTTTCACACAAAGCATACCTACTTATCTAGCATTTAGCACTTGGGAAATAACTTGGAATCACATGTCTTTCCAATGCCATGGAAAATGAAATATCTCACATCTTGCTTTCTATGCGTGACAAATATTTCAAACATAATATGTTGCATTTATTACAAAGGATCACTTTCCAGTTTGCAAGCCGCATATAGCCCTGGTCTGTTGCTAACAGATGGAGTGCGCTAGACTCGAAGCTCACGAACGACTCAATGCATGGCGCCTCCTAGCGGCAACTAAGCTGGAATTATATAATTGTGTAACAGTCTCACAAGAACAAAAGCTGGCACGTGCGGCTCAAATAATTACAACAATCTTACGGACCAACTCGAAAGAGGTCATGATTAAACGAACGAACTAGTCATTGTTACAAGCAATACAACAGCTAATGTAGGCCTAGGACTATCGGGTACACGTAATATCTACAATTCACAAATGCGTTACGGCAGACATGACCTTAGTACAACATTTATAGAAATCTTTACCCACTTCCTTTATAGCGTATTGTATATTTGTGTTATCTTCTTCGTGCATGTTTGGACTTCGGTAAACTAATCCAATAGTTAATATTGAATTTCCTGAAACTATATTGCACCAAATATCTCCTAAGCAGTATGTATCTTGTCAGTCCTTTGTTGGCCCATGATTTGGTTATAACTATTAAGTGCGAGTCATCTTTTACCGTAATGTTTAATTTGGTTTTCTTATTTACTATGATCCTTGCATATAAACATACACACACAAACATTGGTGCCCCCTCTCCATTAATATGGAGCCCATCCCTCATAAACAGGTCAGTTATCCCAACAAAGTACCCCCCAAATCCACACATCCGACTTCCTCCTCTTTATAGAGCTGCTGAACTGGCATGTTAATCGCCATCCTCCGGCAATTTCGATATCCCTGCCCCTGCTTCCCATTACTGCTCAAAGCCCTGATTACTGCTTCGCCTGTGCCTGCGTTAGCGTCCTGACTAACTGCTTGTATTTCTTAACTAAAGCAGTTAGTGCACTAGAATGGACACTCCCTTGTCAGGACCATTGCATTTGCATTCGTTAAATAAAAGAAAACACGCTGTTGGTGTATTTGTCGATCTGCAAAAAACATTTGACACATTAGACCACCAATTACTATGTAATAAACTAGAATGTTATGGTATTAGAAGTGTTACTTATAAATGGATAAAAGGTTATTTATCCAAAAGAATGCAAAGGTTCAGTTGTGTCGATGTGTCGAAGCTATTGATGTTTATTTTACTTACTGACGGCACAATGCTATTCTCACAGTCACTTACCAGATCTGGTTGACGAATTATATACGGAGCTTAAGTAGGATGTACAACAATTCAAGACATATTAAATACTTACATATTACAACAAAAGTAGACCTGTATGACACTTCTGAATGGAACTGCGACATGGTTATAATACATTTATAACACTAAAATATCAGTTAAAATTAGAATTTGTCATACATTTTCAAGTTGTTCCCATCACCATCAAATATGTTGACTCGCACTGATCTTCCCTGAGTCAATCTTATTATAAAAACGTGATGAGCTTGAAGACCTGAAGATTATACAATGAAATTATGCTAAATATAATATTTAATTACAGACAGCGAAAACACCACGGCATAACTAAGCAATACATCAATGCTTGTATCATATTATTAAGTAATCATTAATTATAATTATTCGGTAATCGTTATTCACCAAACAATAGCATGTTGGCTGTGAAACGAGCCCCTAGTTTTGCATGCATTATTGACGACAATCCATTTATACCACCAAAATAAGAAATTTGAATAAAAGCTATTTACGTTGCACATGTGTCATGTTAGCTGGTGCCGCCTTCTACTAGTTGAACACTAAAACAAGCATTTTAGCGGGACGCAGTTCCGAACGAGGACACCGACACGATGCTCCTGGAACGAGCCCGATCGCACCTCAACTATCACTGATTCTAACACAATAAAGGTAGTTATTAAACACGTGTTTATCTAAGTAAGTAAGTAAAGCCACGCCCAGAAAATGCAGAAAGTCACAAGGCACAATATCGAACGTTCAAATGAGCGCTACGACTACCGGTACGCAATAAATTGTAGTCTGTACTAACGAAGTCACAGATACAAACAAGGACAGTGAATGTTACAACTGTAAACAACATGCCGCATCTTAAACAACCGGACGAGTTTAATTTCACTGAAACAGCCGAATGGCCGACATGGAGCCGGAGGTTCCAACGGTTTAGGCTGGCTGAGAAATTGCATAAAGAAGATGGCGACATACAAGTCAGTTCTTTACTGTACGCAATGGGGCAGGAATCAGAAACTATCATGAGAACATTTGCACTTACAGAAGTAGAACAAAATAACTTTGGCACTGTCATAAGTAAATTTGATTGCTACTTTCGCCCAAAAGTGAACTATATAGAGTGACATTCCAACAACGGGCACAAAAACATGAGGAGTCGATTGAACAATTCATAAGAGCCTTGTGCGCATACTTCGACCCCAACAAGCCGACTACGGTTAGCGCAGATGCTAGCAGCTACGGCATTGGAGGCGTGCTACTGCAAGAAAGCGATGGCAAACAATATCCAGTGGCATTCTGTTCGCGCACACTAACTCCCACAGAACAGCAGTACGCACAGATCGCACAGATAGAGAGAGAGAGAGAGAGAGAGAGAGAGAGAGAGAGGGAGAGAGAGAGAGAGAGAGAGAGAGAGAGAGAGAGAGAGAGAGAGAGAGAGAGAGAGAGAGAGAGAGAGAGAGAGAGAGAGAGAGAGAGAGAGAGAGAGAGAGAGAGAGAGAGAGAGAGAGAGATGCTTGGCGTGTGTCTGGAGTTGCGAGAAGTTTATGCAGTACCTTCGTGGACTCCATTCATTTCGTTTGATCACGGATCACAAGCCATTGGTGCCACTAATTGGCGAAAAGGACTTGAATACGGTGTCATTGAGGTGTCAGCGTCTCCTGATGCGCATGATGTGGTTCAATCCGAAGCCCGAGTACCTGCCAGGGAAGCAGCTAGTCGTCACTGACCTGCTGTCGAGAAAGCCACTAAGAGATTCAGTAGAAGCAATCACAGTACAGCAGGAGGAAGACGTTTCCCTATACGTCAAAACGACAGTCAGCCAGTGGCCAGCCTCACCGAGTAAGCTGGACCAACTAAGACGGGCTACAACAGACGACGAACAGCTGCAGATGGTCATTCAATTCACGCAGCAATGTTGGCCTAGATATACCCAAGACATTCCGTTGGGGCTAGGACCACTCTTTAAAGCTCGTCATCGTCTATCGATCGCAGAAGACTTGCTTGTGTATGACGATTGCATCGTTGTGCCAAGATCCACGCGACACGAAATCCTCAGTCGGATACACGACGGACATCCGGGTTCGTCAAAAGTAATGAGAGAGCGAAAATGTCAGTCTGGTGGCCAGGGCTGAGTGATGAGATATCTACAATGGTGGAGAACTGCGGTCACTGCCAAATAAGACGCACTACTCAACGCAGCGAGCCAATAGTGACGTCACCACTCCCTTATCGTGCGTGGTAACACTTAGCAGCAGACCTGTGTGAACTAAAAGGCAAGACATATCTTGTCGTCATCGACTAGTATTTGAGACAAGCAGTCCGGGCTTCCCCCAGTCGAACGACGAAGCTGAACGGGCAGTCCAAATCGCAAAGAAGATCCTCGTTCAGGACGACCCATCCATGGGGCTGATGACGTATCGATCAAAGCCGGTAGCAGCAACCGGGAGAAGTCCCGCCATGATGATGACGCAACGAGAGATGCAGACGCTACTGCCATGTCTCAAGAGAAACTTGTACCCGAAGAGTCACCCTGACGTACGCATCCGAGACGCTCGATACAAAGCAACTTATCAACGGAACTTCAATAAGCGCAGGGGAGCACGTCCCTTGTCAAACCTACAAAAAGGTGATCACGTGCGAGTCGAAATGGGTGGAGAACAACAGGAAAGGTGCAACAACAGCACAACACCCCAAGGTCATATCTTGTGGAGACAGACCAAGGCGCTGTGCAGAGGAGAAGGAGGAAACACCTACAGGCGATACAGGAAAGGCCGGCACAAACGGCCGCGACAGCATCGAACGTATTAGCATAACCTGAAACAGAAGCACCAGCAGATGACGCGACGCCGATGGTTCTAACGCCACCTCAGCGAGAAAACGCTCGTTGAAGACATCCCCGAAGGAGTCTCTGGTGAGACGTCAGCAGACAAAAAGCCGCTTCGGCGCTCTTCATGTGCTTCGAGACCTGTCAACCGTCTCATCAGTGAAATGTAACCTGCAACAATGCAGAGCGCACGGGGCATAATAATCTCCTATCGTATTCGCAATGCCTAGTGCATGGGACATAATAATTCCCTATCGTGTTCATAATGCTTTAGCATTTAAAAATGTTGTGTTATCAGAGTTTGGCATTGTTGAGCCTTTGCACGTAGTTTAGTCGTTGTATTGTTGATCATAACCTGAACGTTTCACCGTACAGTAAAGACGTTGTTAAACTTAAGAAGGGAGAAGTTAGCTGTTAGATGTTAGCTGGTGCCGCCCTCTATTAGTTAAACACTAAAACAAACATTTTAGTGGGACGCACTTCCGAACGAGGACACGGACACGTGCCCGATCGCATCTCAAATATCACTGATTCTAACATAATAAAGGTAGTTATTAAACACATGTATAACTAATGTAGTTACACGACAACATGCAACACAACACACATATAAATGTAACACAACACACACATACATGCCAAACGAACACCAGGAAAATGAGGAAGGTCCGGATTGTAGACAAGTACTGACGTTCATTCCAATTGTTCTTGGCCACGTGGTGAGAAAATCCTATTGTTTTATGGCATACATTGATTTGTCCTCGTTGTTGACACCACCAGTAAGGAGTATACGACATTATGTGTGTGTTGTAGACGCGGCTTCTGCAGCTTTAACCAGTTGTCCGTGGCCAGAGGCGGCAGCTCGGGTTGCCACCAACGACGCAAATACCAGACATTGTGTCATAGAGACAAACGCTGCGGCAAAAAGAGCCCTCTGCGGCGAATCCGCTGATGGCATAGATGTTGTTGCCGTAGCCAGTAATTGTGAGATGGGAGAGCGCGTGTGCCATGTTTGGCACGACCGCCCAATGATGCGTTAACTTAAGGTCGAAATGTTCGACAGCCGCGAGTGCCTTTAGGGTGCTGCCTATTTCGGCTAACAAGGCTCCGTGAGGTAGTGCCACCATCTGTCCCTCTCACTAACGCCTCGTTCCCAAACAGTACTACTACTTTAATTATTAACATGTTATAAAAAGCGGAACTAATATTTAACACCGTGTTCGTTCCATATAACGTGTTCGTTCCATATAACGTGTTCGTTCCATATAACGTGTTAGTTCCATATAATACCGCCACCAGCTGTCGCTCGTCCGCTCCACTGTCCATTTACTCCAGGTCAACTGATATGTAAACTACAACAACTAAACAAGCAAAACTAAATCAACTGAACTGAAATGCAGTGCTTGCATGAATCAGTCAGATCACCACGCTTGTTGACTCGAGTCGTAGCGGTTCACCCGAGACTTGACTTGGCCTTGGGGGTCATTGACTTGGGACTTGATTTACTTTGCTAGTTTGAGACCACTGAATACAATACTTATTAGGAACTTATTATGATTGGCTAACGTTATGGCAGGGCCGCCTCTGTCGAAATTTCCCGCGAAGAATTACCGCAGACAAACTGCAACAATCATGATAATTGGTGAAACCTGGTGACATGGAGCTTGACATTCAGAGCGATGATTACATATTTGATTTGGAGTTGATGGACTTGAGACTTCACTTGAATTGCATGTCAATGACTTCAAACTTAACTTGCCTTGCCAGTGTTTGACTTGCCAACTAGTCTTTAGATCAGTGATGCCACCTGACGGTAGCAGTCAAAATACAGACGCAAACTCTGTTCTCGGCGAGTTCACGAAGGCGACGAGAGTTGGTAGTGGTGGCTGTTTGTGCTGAAGGTCGTGTCTCACACAGTCCTGTACAGCCTCCAGTAATGGTTGTCTGTGCAGAGGTTCGTGTCTCACACAGCCTTTTACAGCCTCCAGTAATTGATGTCTGTTTTGAGGGTTGTGTCTCACACAGCCCTGTACAGCCTCCAGTGATGGTTGTCTGTGCTGAGGGTCGTGTCTTACATAGCCCTGTAAAGCCTCCAGTGATGGTTACTTGGTGGTGTATTCCAATAAATTACCCTGTATAATGTTTTCACGTGTTGATCTTTGCCAACATGATCTCGTATGAACATGGCCAAGTGATTTGTTCTGACCTACAGTTGGAGTATAAATTGTGAAGCCGTGAAACCGAAGAACATTCTGACCGTTACAGGAGCACGGCTGTTACTATATATTGGAAAACTGTTATGACAAAATAAAAATACACCATTTACAGATAATAATAAATTGTCACTTAGTTACCTTGTGATAAAACCATGAACATAGTTCTAAACTAAATAATAGTTCACCGTTGCTGACACAATGTTAACATTTAACAATATAATTCCTAACGCTTAAGTGATAGCACATGTAACACATATTCACCATGGGTTATGTATGTCCTGCTCATTGTAAACACCCGTAAAACAGCATTTAACCTCTACCGAAGTGCTGTCTATAAATCAACTTACGATAGGTCACAAGCTGACCACTACACGATGTGTAACTGCTCCATTCATTTAATGTTGGGAAAACACGGCTGTGGTAATTGTCATGTCACCAGCCATCGGATTTATTAACCCGTTCTTGTGTGAAATTATGTGCGTATGTACCCCATTCGTTTAACGTTGGGAAAACCCAGGGTTTCCCTGGTCAACCCGTGGCATTCATCATTGTCACAATTGTTATTGAAATCACCACTTTGTAAATCGGACGAACCGGGGCGTTAGACGTGTCAATGGGCAACGAGGCATTAACTGATACATACATTTAACTTTGGTAAAACCAGAGCTACTCCCATTATCTCCTCGGCATGAGCCCTAGAAAGATGGATAGGTCTGACGGAGGGCTACATCCTGCAGAACATATTTGTACCTGTATGTATGTAGTGACTCGTTCATAATTGATGATATGTATATGAAACGATTCACTGGGTCCCCGGATGTATGTATGTAAGTATGTTTATGTATGTATGCATTCATGCATGTATGCATGCATCCATGCATAACTATGTGTGCGATTGTGCGTATTTATAAAATATTTGTAAGCGTGTTTGTATTTTTGTGTGCACGAATTCATACATGCTTGCATGCATGTAAGCGTACCATACACATACATACTTTATGTACTTGAAAACACTACTTAGGAATACATGATGCAGAATTGTCGCACTAACTCCGGTGCGACCCGTTGATTTCTTCCAGTATTGTGAAATCCATGATTGCAGAAATAATGCGTGTATTCGCCAACAGTTACGAATTAAGTATGTTTTGTTTTCATAACAGATTACAAAGTGACGCCGCTACGAACGTACATTATATAAATTACACCTTACAACTTGACAAAATAACACAAAAGAAGCTAGTTATTTCTTAGCGGTACAAATACGCTAAATAAATCAAACTTATGCATTATGGAAGAGGTAAATGCAATATTTTTACATATCATAGAGATACAAAAAAAGCATGGGACAAAGTCACCTTGTTTGCAGAGTAGTAAAAATGCTAGGCTCGTGGAAGCTTTATCTGGAATAACATGGGTTATCCTGTCAGATGATATAATAAACAGTAGCGCATAGTAAATAATTAATGTTGTGATTTATAATTATAGAAATGTCAATTTGTGGAGGAGACATGTGCAACGAGTCTGACAACTTGTCATCTATTGTTGGATGTTGTTATTGGGATTGTGTTCGCTGCATTCTACAAACCATCCAATATCCTCCAATCACATTCATCGCTTGTATATGACTAGTGTTTCAATCGCAGACGAGACCAACTGAAATCTGAATGTGCTATTACACACAGAAGCAGAATAACATGTAATGAGGAAATGTGTCCAACATAAAATAAAATCACATGTTTCCCTGAATGGAAAGATACTGTAAAATAATCATTGCATGATTTGATATGTAACAAAACGAAGTCTAGTGGGAAACTAAGTAAAACCACTTGTACCGTTGGGTCTCACTGCGAGTTATGTGGGTCCTGCTGTGTTATACACTACTGAAGTGAATTCATCTACGAGACTGATTACACTTAGACAGCGTGTGGTATGTGTATCCCCGGAGAGATACGTGGTCTCAACAAATGAGATGACGTATCAGCAACGGTTGGGTGCGTACACATGTGTGTGCGAGTGTGCATGTATGGGCGTGACCGTCACAAAGAAATAGGTTGATGATTACCGAGGATTGTCCTGGGTTTTTCCTGAGTTTAATTAATGGGACGTAGAAGCAGCACTACACCCGGTCCACGACAGGCTAATAAATATATAGTCTGTTGACTCGGCAGATACCTCGGTCGTCGGACGATCGTAAACAAGCGACAAGGACATCGCAGCGACTGCAATAAGTCGCCGCCTACACGTCGTGTGCTGCACACGAAGTTGACCGATGACGAAAATGATGTATTATTCATGAACCTAAACAAACTGCTACCACGGAGACACACCTTGTGAACCATAGCTTACATGCTGCGTAGTATTAGTGTACAAATCGTGTTATAATATTGTGTATACGTAATGTTCTGTGGAAATAGATCGTTTCGACAGTAAACCTTGCCACTTACAGCCAAGTAACGAGATACAATAATAATTTATGAATGAATTTACATTAATGTGTCGCATGTAGATAATTGGTTTGCCATATCGGTACAAGTCTTATATCTTAGTATTACTTTTTCGTCATAATAGTGCTGCTTCACGGCTGGATTACCATTCGTTATAGTCATGGGAACTTATATTATTCAGTTGGACATTAAGATATGCGAACAAGTTGGCCAACATCTACGCAGTTGCTCTGAAGTAAACGTTTACAGCATCGCTATGTTTAGCTATACCAAGTAAACTGGTGGATCTATGATTTTGAAACAAACTTTTATAGCACGAGTATTTTTAAAGTTGTTCAATATATATATATATATATATATATATATATATATATATATATATATATATATATATATATATATATATATATAGTTTGAGTAAACCTAAGAACAAACTATTACTGATACATTAAATTTTACCTGACCATTGTGTAATGTCTACTAGTACTAATATCTACGTTCTCATGACTACTGAATATACTGAGCTTGTATTATTGTCTGTCACCAATACTTGTTCATGTTGCTGTTGAGGAACAGAATGTCATATACGCTGTTGGGTCTGAGACTACAATAGCCTCGATTATCCAGGCTCCGTGATATGGCGTCACCATTTGTCGCACACATCATCGCCTGGATCCAAACCGTAATTCTCATTGTGGCGGAAATTATGTATTGTCTGCGACACATTTTTGGGAACTAACTGAGTTACCCGGCTTTGCGAAAAGGCATCCATAACTATTTTTACATAGAAAAGGGACTGGTTTCACGACGCGTCCGAACGAATGAACGCATGCAAACGTTTTATTTATGTTACGTAACTCGGAACAATCTTAGAAAACACGCATAACGTAGCGGCATACACGCTAAACTGAGGAAACAAACAAATTGAGCCACATACTGTGCTATTGTATATGGTTAGCTATGTAGTTCAAGTAAAACTTTACTTAGATGTCGACATGAGGCGATCAAACATATTCAAACGAAATTGTTTGGGAAAGGTACCATATTAGTAGGTTTATGTTATCTGTAAAATAGATTGTGTTGCAATAAGACCTGTATCAAATAATGAAAGTGATGTTGCTCCGGGTATGCCTTGGATTATCTATATTATTATCGGTGCATTGATTTCCTAAAGGATTACTATGAATAAACAAACTGAATATTACAAAAGCGTGTAGAAGCAATATCAAGAACAAACAATATATTATTCAAATAAATACATATGTAAAATTACCTCTTTGTCAAATTGCCACCACCGGGGCTAGTTGTATACAGGAGCACGTTTTCGAAAACACATCATACATATCAAGTCAGCATCGACAGTAATTTGGTGGATGTGCCGTAGCGAACACACTGTCCAAAAATAAGAAGATAAGAAGACAAAATTAATGAGCTATAGACAAAAATTACCACTTAATAATGTTTTACTATGCCCACATAATATCATCTCACGCAACCACTTTTTATGTTTCGTGAATGAAATTTGACACTAATCTACTGTCTAGAATAAGGGGTTATGACAAACAGAATTTAAACTGAAATTCAGGATTTGTTATCGTCCACGTGCGTTCAACAACAAAGATGTTGTGTTTGAGACAAGTTGTTACAACCGTAACAAGTTGTTACAACGATCAGTCACTCAGCTACGGGGCGCAGACTGGTTCAGCCAGAGCGTAGTGAGCAAACATGCCGCTGTAGGGCGACACAATCGCCGATGTACAATGACTTCGTGGATGATTGATATATGTGGAGCACAACCGATTTGTATATTTATTTCGCCAACAAAATAGATTGACATTCTTCTAGCCGAACTAACAAAAAATTAACTGGTAAGTTTGGAAAAGTTTAGCACTTTGCATGGATCTCTCATTTCTAACAACGTGCATACGTGCATACATACATATATACATACATATATACATACATACATACAAACAAACATACATACATATATACATACATACACACATACATACATATAAACATACATACATACATACACACATAAATACATACATACATACATGCATACATACATACATACATACATACATACATACATACATACATACGTGCATACATACATACATACATACATACATACATACATACATACATACATACATACATACATACATACATACACACAAACACGTATACTCACATGCACACACTCATCATGCATGAACACTCATACACGCACTACAACATTATCACATGCGCAAACGCGTGCACGAACTTTAATGTCACGAATTGTTGCAAATACATTTCGACAAGCAAAGAGACGCATGTGTACTATGGTGCATGGGTTCACCTGACGAAACGAGTTTGCTGCATTACATGTGTAAATAATATGCAACTGTTTTGTGTCCTATTCTTATATGTACGGGAATGGGAAGGCGAGGCACGTGGGAGGTTTGCCCTTAACATGGTGGGAGGTTAGAAGGTAGCTTAAAAATAGGTGGGAGATTGGGCTAACAATAGGTGGCGTTTTGAGATGGGGTGTGCTAAACACAGTAATCTTGTGCTGTGTAAGTTAACGCGGGTTCATTGATGTTGAAGTATTTGATTATAATGTTGTTTTAATTATGTGTGTCAAGACAAACCATTGTCACATATTCACCTGACCAGAAACCGCATGGCATTATTTAAGCAACCACTGGTTATGTTTATATCATCTATAAGTGAGCATTTGACCTTCAATTAATATTTATGGGTGAGGTTTTACCAATTTACCATTGCAGTTCGTATTCTGCTATGTAGCAAATACCTGAAATACGTGAGATATGTTCGCAATGTATTTAGTTTGTTCTGATCAGTTTCTCACATAAAATACATAAAATGGTATAATGCTGCAGTTTAAAAGGGTAAAGCACAAAATAATTTCCTTATTTAATAATTTTTATTAATGAAGCTGCATAGTGCAATTTAAGATTAATTGCATTTAAATATGTACTCATTACAGTACACGTTTCAAGCTTCTATAAATCTCATTTACAAAATGATGTTACTTAAATAGATAAAAAGTGTCCATTGTCACAAGGTTCTTCATTGATGACGTTGTACTAACAAAGATACGGAAAATCACAACTGGCGTTCCGATTAGTTAGTTAGAACCAAGTAGAGTATGTTTGCAACGACATAGCAAAACTTTTATCAATCACAACAAACATTTACGTCGCCCAAAATAACAGGTGGAAGAGAGGGGGGGGGGCGATCAGTTTATTTAATATAGCGTTAGATCCCATGAAGTTGTTCGTGGCGCTTGACAGCGTATGAAACACCGATACGAATATTATAGCATGCAATCGTGTCACTTGACAGCATGTTGTCCATCTTCTTGTCACCCACTAACATGTCACCTTTCCCTCATGTCTCCTGGTTATATTGCGTCTAGTCGCCTTCGCTCATGGCGGCTGTGCTCCCGTCTCATTCCCTCCCGTCGTCTTCCCTACCGTCTCATTCCCTCCGGTCGCCGTCCTTAAAGTCTCCATAACAAATTACCTAATGTACAAGGATGCTTTAAAGGATGGCTCTGTAGAAAAAAGAAATCTTGCAAAGGTGAGTAGAAAAATATCGTGTAAGAACAAAGCATTAAATAAATGAATAAATTAAGTACATTATCAAATTGCCGTACCTGGATATCGACCGTCGGTGTAAGTGTTCTGTCGCAGTGCGAAGATATTGCAGTGAATGCCGTATCATCGCGTGTATCGCCTTGATAAAGGCGTTATCACTTGGCTCAATTTCAGGTGAACAACCAATGGGCTTGCGTTTTGTGGTTTTGGTCACCTCACCGGAACGACATTCACGCCCACCACATTTAGTTGAAATACCATTACAAATTACTGCGATAAATTATTAATCGGTCGCATACATCAATAGATTTCCACAAAGCGCTAGACGAAGGGCTTCTGCAAAATCACTACTTGAACTAAGACAAAATCGAAGGAAACGGGGATAACATAAACAGTTGTAGCAGAATGAAATGTTCGGAGTGATAAACACTGACGTTTGAGTCGGGCGCAAACAGGTTCATTAATACTATCTATGCTATTCCTATAATATCAATAATTGGATGGTGATTTAACAATCAAAGTACTGAGGTTGACAGACGCCACGAAAACGTGTGTAACTTTTTTAATGTTATCACTTGTCACGATTACAAATGAACAACCAAAGGACTTGCGTCTTGTGGTTTGGTCACCTCACCGGAATGACAACCACGCCCACCACATGAAGTCGAAACACCGTTAAAATTATTGTAATAAGGTGCTGAACAACTGACAATTTGTGCGGCGTGTGTCTATCAAAATATGTCATCGATCGTATACATCGCTAGCGCTACATCAAGAGCTACACCAAGAGCTTCGCCAAAATGACTATTTAAATTAAAAAAAAATTAAGAAAATGGGGATAACGTAATCAATCATGTTGTAGCGGGATGGAATGTTTCGGAATGGAAATCATTGAGATTTGAGTCGGATATGACCAGGTTCAATATTGTGATCTATTATATTCTTATAATATCAAGTATTCTATGATGATTTAGCAATCAAGGTACTGACATTGGCAGACGACACGAACTCGTTTACAAAGTTTAAGTATAATGGGAAAGACACAATGTAAAATATCATATAAAAAATCAACCAAATAGTTTGAAGTAATGCTAACGATGTTCGATTTGGGGTAATGTAATTTCGTGTACATCTGACATCACGGACGGAACGTTTGTAACGGGCTATACTATTATCATTATGTACAAACAAAACCAAAAAGAACCTTTGTGATATGTAAAATCAGAGCAGCTTTGGAATACAGTTTCAAAGGATAATTATGTATGTGGGTTGATTAGGACAGATAGAAGGCATAAAGACAAATAGCCAATAATATCTTTTTATAAGATGGATTAATTCACTTTAGTTTATGTTACTGCATAGAAACTTGGAGGCCATATCGTAAGAAAAGCCTAATAAGTTAGAAGTGATAAAAAGGAGAGCGTCTTAGATGATTCCAAAATTGATGTAGTTCAATAATGATAAACGCCATATTTGCAAGAAATTGTAACTTGTTGTAGTTATTTTTTTTTTTTACAAATTACGTAATTGGAGATATATTACATATACACAAATTAAGCCCAATTTGACACAGGACACGTTGTTGTTACTGAACTGAAATAATGATTTAAGTGATATCGATAGTTGCCTGGCTGCACTAAATGTATAGTTAAATGTAAATACTTAAATGTAATTACGGTTAGACGAAAAAGCTTGCACTGCAAACACTGCGTAGTATTTCAACAACAATTTGATTAAACTGCATCATTTCAGCAGTAAGTTTATATTATGGAAAACATTGCTGTGATTTATACAGCACTTTAGGAGATCGTTGCCAAAATATACGGTCGTCCTTATATAACGGTTCCAATACACAATAGCGGCTACTTTCTTACAAACGAAGTAATAGCAAATGCATTTCCATAATTTCGCCAATGTAAAGTCATGAATGCAGCACATTGCACAAAGTCATGAATGCAGCACATTGTGGCCACGTTTTAAGTTTTTAACTGAAATAATTATTTTAATGAGATGGATAGTTGCTTAGCTCCACTAAATATATAATGTAAATATAATTACGCCGAAATTGCAATACTTACTTTGCAAACACTGTTTAGTATTTCATTAGCAGTTTTATTAAACTGCATAATTTCAGCACCTAACTTATTTATGTAATACGTTGCTGTGATTTATGTAATACGTTGCTGTGATTTATGCGGCAGTTAAGAAGATTGTTGTCAAAGTAGTCGATTCACAGATTGAAATTTGTTAAATAATGTTTCCCTAACAATTACGTAACTGACACGATGTTGTACAAACTAACAAGATTCATTTATCCTATATTCCCATCCCCTTCCTCTCGTTCCCCTTTCCCTTCTCCTTCCCTCCTTTCTTCCCTCGATTTACATTTGACATGCATTGAGCAAAGTGTATTTGGCAAAAAAGTATTTCTCTCAAATTGTCAAATTCCCTCTCTTCACACGTTATTGCTTTTAGTACAAAGTCAAACAGTTTATTTCAGATAGTGAAGTGATAGTGAAGTGATAGTGAAGTGATAGTGAAGTGATAGTGAAGTGCGGGTGAGCTCCGGCAGATATTCCGTCTCAAGTCCGCCATAAACCGCATGACAACTGTCTTCTATAAGAGACCGTTATTAACTTGTACTAATTTATTCTAAATGACTACACATAGAAAACAGTTCGCCTATTCGCTTATGCTTCTCGTCAAGTTGACGTTTCTGTCAGTCAGCCATTGTTCTATCCTGTCGAATATGCCACCCCCGATAACATGGGCTAATCTACTGATAATAATAATCTTTGATGTGTCACTTTGTCAAAAGCTTTCTGAAAATCTAAGTATATTAAATCTACTTATGATCTCTCGTTTATTCACTTAGCGGTTTCTTCCAAAAACATAGCGGATTTAGCGTTTGTTCCAAAATGCTGATAGCTTGTGATTTTGTATCACCGCAGACCTTGTCACTGTGAGGAGCCGACGTATACAAACATGCTCACATGACAGTCACATATCTTCGCTGCAAGCGGTGTAACGATATGTGGGGCGCGATGGGGCGCGATGGCGTACCGGTTAGAAGGCTCTCAATCGAGGGAACCCGGTTTCAAATCCCACTGCGGTCGCTTCGAACCTTTGGCTATTTTGATCAACCCCCGTTGCCACAGTTTATTCGGCTGTATAAATGAGTACCTGGCCATACAGACAGTGGTGGAAATATGAACGAATAGTCTTCGCGCAATTGCAGCGTGACTGAATGCTTCCCAGATAAGTTGAGATGGCATTGGAATGAACAGGTCTGCCAGGGGGTGAAGTGTAAAGCGCTTTGAGCGGCCCTACATTTTTTGCCTCTTCTGGAAGGTTGTTGTCTCCCTTATCGCATCCAAAACGGCAGATGAGCTGTCCCTTCAACGAATGAACAGTCCCGGTTAGGCTGGACGTGGGTTCAGATTCACCACGAGATCCTAACATTTCAATAGTAATATACACGAAACACTATTATGAGGCTGACAACCTTAAGATTATGTCAATCTACGACAGAAACGATGGAGCAAACGCCAATATATGTGTGTATTGTGGATAAACCCAGTTGCTCCCTAGAGCTGCAAGAGAACAACAGTATAGATTAGAGTTTGAAAAAGTTAACTCATCCTACGTTAGCCAGCAACATTGTATCTATGTTGTCGTACACCAGAGTAGTACTTCGTCTCGATCGCCAAGATAGTTTCACAAACTTAACATAGCTGTGTCATTATATAATCATTACAATTATAAAGCACTAGCGTACACACTTAAACATTTTCAGACACACATCTTTAGAAGTAGAAGGAACGCAATAACAAAATAATTGCTCGAACTGAACTGCCGCCTCACCACGACGTCTTGATCGGTGTGATAATTGCACCAACCTAACAATGTCGTGTGTGTCGAGAAGAAAACAAACTGGCGCTCCTTTCAACAAGTGTCCACGTTCCCTCTGCTTACTTTGTCCCTGTCACCTGCGCACCCGTCCCAATCGCTCAAGTTACTTTTTCATCCGTTTCATCGCTCACATAATTGTATATAAAGGTATAACAATGAATCCGGATAATTATTTTAAACGAATATACAGAAAAATGGAAGCTGATGGATAGCTAGACCTGTTTGTTCGCAGAAGATCCCTCAAACGTGTGTCCTTGAGTCGGCACCGGAGGTTGTTCTTGGTGTGATTCATGGCTGAGAATCCTGATTCACATGACCATGTACTGCCGAAAAGCACCACAAATTTCTGTGCTGCTTCGATCAGCACTAGAAATCGCACAGGCACTTGCGTTGCCCAGAAAAGCTCGAGATCGTCTTTCGCAGCATTAACAATTTTTTTAGTCCTGGCACCACTTTGAAATCGATTAAATTGCAACGCTGCTTCGTCGACTGCAAACGTTTGCGACAATGTTTGACAAATAGTTGGCTCCGCAGTAAAAGGGCTTGCAAAGAAGCAGCAAACGTCGTCAATAGCAGCGAAGTCAGCGAATCGTCCGCTGAATGCGGTCTCCAGGCAGTTGAGCACATCAGCAAGTACCCACTTGGCGTCTGCGATACGTTCATCGTCTTCGCCACAGAATTATCTGGTGAACTTGAAGTGCAGAAAATTGCCGCCTTCTGCATGAACTTTGAAAAGTGTCACCTTGTCATCGAAGCCCTTCGCCGCTTCGTACAAATTACACAACATCTTTTGCCGTCCTTGTAAAAGCAGGTTTAGCTTATTTAGGTGTCCGAACATATCAGTCAGAACGCAGAGTCGCACCCGAAACTTTTCATCTTCCAGATGGGCAACTGAGTGATCAATTTCTTTTAGAAAACTCACGATGTGAGGAAGCAGTGCAGCAAATCTCTCAAGAAATGCGCATTGACTCAGCCAGTTGTAGAATAGCACATCGCCGAATTCTGCATCATGAAGTGCAGCCAAGTGATTGTGGAACCTCCTGTGGTTGAGAGAACATGCGCGGATAAGGTTCACGCTCTCTACAACAGTTTTCGTCGTATCCTGCAGACCGCAGCCTGCTTTCGCGCACAATGCTTGCTGGTGAATTATGCAGTGGTATGATATCAGATTCGGCTTTCCGATTTCTTGACGGAACAACGCAACGAATCCAGCTTGACGACCAAGCATGCTGGGCGCGCCGTCTGTACACAGAGAAACCAAATGTTCTCACGTCAAATCATTTTCTTCACCGAACTTCAATAGCGCACTGCAAACGTCCCGCGCTGTCGTTGTGCCCTTCAATTGGATCAAGCACAGCAAGTCGTCTGGTACACCTTCGTTGAAATACCGAACAAATACCATCAGCATCAGCTGTGCCGTGTCACTTTTGTCAGTGCTTTCGTCGAGAGCAAGTGAAAAAGCAGGACAGGCTCTCAACTTAGTCATCAGCTGCATGAAAATGTCACCACTCAACTCATCACATCGACGGGCACATATGTCGGGTGAAAGTGGCAGTTTCCCAATGTGTTGCACGATCTTATCTTTGTTCTGAAAACCAGCGAACAGAACTTCGGCACTGTCCATGAATGCCTACTTGAACAATTCTGCGTGAGTAAGCGGCACCTGGTGTTGAGCGAGTAAGTAACAGATGCGATAGCTGGCTTCATTAAAGGGGGGGGTGAAGCACTCGAACAACCATAGCCCAAACATAATAACATACCATTTACAGTATATATCACCCATATATGATGGGCGCAACGCCACGGTAATTTTGTAATATCCTTTTAAACTTTGCCATTATCTTCGCTGGGCGGCGCCATATTGCTCTGCGGGGGGCTCAGCGGCAGAGTGGTTTGAGTACGAGCTCCTGGCACCGCGTTCACACAGAAAAAACCTCTCGGAAAAACGGCCGAAACGCATGGAAAATCGAATAAAAAGAAAACTGGTGTGCACTGGATGGCTCCTGGATATATCAACTACATATAGTGGATATAGTACTACAAATGCAAGGAAAAAACTTTTGATCGACTTTCGAGGAAGAATTTGCAGCGGAAAAGGTGGTTGCAAATGCGGAAATTGCCGTGTCCGCCAGCCGCAGGCTCTGCGAGTGACCACTTTTCTGATGCAGATTACAAGACAAAAGTATGTGATGAGCATGGACAGACGGTGAGCATCAAGATGTCATTCTTGGTCAAAGACACCGTTCCATCTTAGATCTTTTTTTCAGCATATGACCATGCATCTACAGACTATTCTGCGACAAGGAAACGTCAGATATCAGAGGGCAGAGTGATGCGTAGGAAGCGACAAGCCGAAACCAGGTTAGTAAATTGGATTACCGTTACCATTGTGACGTATCACTACGATTACAATATAGTAACACCCCAATAAGCACAGCTGTGCTTCAACGTCAGCATATATATGACCCACAGTAAATCGAAATGTATGAATACAATAAAGTGCGAGTAAGTGTTAATAGTTTGATATAATTACGAGTGTTTTCCAATCCGCCGATTTATTTTCGACGTGATCAGATGTACCGTCAATACGTGGCCGTACTCAAAACAATAACAATAACTCAGTAAGTGCTACAGGATATACTGCAGCCTTGTAACATAAGCCATGGCGCATGTACTAGGCAAAATTATTCAAGAAAATAATTTGATATTATTTATTGACAGTCATAATAATTAAGTATCATACTCCTGTGTTCTAAATGCCTAGAGAGCAAGCGGCAAGCGTTAAGGCTAAGCCTGGGGGGTTAGGTGCATGGGAAAAACACGACGAAAAGACAGAATAGACTATAGTGCAACAGAAGCCTACTGTTGCTGTTTACATTTCAAATTCTTTACGGAAATATTTAAATATACAAATACTTTCATTGTGATTAAATGCAATTACAAAAACTTTTTAAAAGTATTTAAATATTTAAGTAAAATGCATTTCAGTGATTTCACCCATGCAATGTCTAGCTGGAAAGGAAACTAAGGCATCGCCATCTACCCAGTTGAACACTGTCAGATTACATGTCTGGTTTCTATAATGACACTTTACAATTTCTGTCTGAATTCTTGTGACTTGACAATAAGGCAAAATTATATAAAATTAATTTGCTTTATTGATCAGATTAAACCCAACATGTAATAACCGGAAATTCATAAAGAGATGTATTAATTACATTTTATACTAACACGACTGATAACACTGTAATGAATATCGTGGGGGAGGGGGCAACTGTCGGTAACCCACAATAATATTAGTACAAGCTATACACATGAAGGTAGTATATCAGGCAAGGGGTCAATTCTGTTTTGTCAATTCCAAAAAATCAGTTCTAATTCCGCCTTGCAAAAAATCAATTCCAACTGTTAAAATCCTAGGCTATAGAAAAATTCAAATCCAATTTGTTTTAACACAGTTTTATTTGTCATGTGTGCACAATCATATTTAAGTCAGGTTTGCCATAAAAAAAACTTTAAAATGGCATCCAGCCATTTCATATGTACTTTCTGCTGCGACACCTCTCCTGGATTTTTGCTAACAAAACCAAACATTTTGGACAGCCCTGGACAGTTGGGTCATTAATCTGAGTTTTAAACAGTTTCCCCTGTTTATGTTGGGTGCAGGTCATTTGCCCCCCTCCCGGACATTTGCCCCTTGCCTTATTAAAAATCTGGACATTTGCCCCCGGTCCGTAGCTTCTGGATTATTTGTAAGTTTTTTTAAGAAATGTTTTTTTAACTTATTTTTTTTATTTCTGAACATGAATTCAATATATATATTACCCTAATTGCAATTAGTGTTCTTTGTGCCAGATCAGCCAAGTAAATTACTTTATGTAGTTGGAGATGATCCTGTAATCAAAGGATTATCTTTATTGCAATTGTTGAAGAAGTCAGTGACGTTAGGACCAGGACATGTTAGGACAATTGAGGATATTTGAAAGAAGCTATCTCAACAAGGTTTCTTTTGAATTGCATTTACCATGGAGAGTTGGAGTGACTCCGTTTTTCTATAAAACTGGATGCACAAGCCAGAGTTGTCAGAAAATACTTATAACTTCATCATGGAAATTACTACTAACATCTGAGGAGGTCAGAAGCTATGTTTTGAGTGTCATTCCTACACCAAGAAGGAGGACCAACAAGATTACTCTTCAATGGGAGTGAAGCCAGCGTCGATCCTAATCATGCAAGGGTGCTGTGGTCACTGATCTGATCTCCAGATCCAGAATGTGATCAACAAGACTGCCTGCAACCATGATGGTGACACGGCACAAATAGAAGCTGCCAAGGTCTGTGAGGACCTGAAAACTAAGGCAGCTAATACCAGGAGCACTCCAAACCAGCTGATCTCTGACTCGTTACTGTCCACCACTGTTTGTGGAAGCATCACCCCAAGAACCTATCTTCCACCACTGATCTGCCTATCAATGATACCTGGAAGACAACTGGTAACAAGATCATCTCATACACATTCCAGGGGATAGGCCATTGCATTAGGCTAAAGTGACTTCGACTTGTCATTGAATGTTATGTTATTGTAGTAATAAAACTGCAAACTGATTTTCACTTGTCAACTATCATAGAAAAAAGGGGCAGATGTCGTGGGGGAGCAAATATACTAGGAGGCAGATTTATATCGCTATCAGTCGTGGTATCATTGATATTTCATCAAATTTACTGGAAAGTTTGAGTCTTCAGCATCCTAATCTCCAACATGTATTCTCCATGGGGACATTTTTAATTACTACAAAAAGGGCAAACCCTACAGCCACATGTAACAGCATTGTACAGGTGACCATTGACATGTTTAGTATGGGAAACTTGTGGGCTGAACATTTGGCTTGGATAAAAAGGGGCTGCATTCAAGTGGGGCAGGCGTCCTCTCTCACACAAAGGGAATGAGCAGGCAGGTGCCCTTAATTGGCAATCTCTGTAAATAAACCTTGTACAATGAGAAAGAAAATGATGCCTGAATGGTCTGATTTTGGTGTTACTGTCTGTTACAGTAACTTAGTATTTCTTTTTGATGCAAATGCTTGATTATATTGTTCTTGGTCACAATGTTTCAATACCAGAGTAGACAGTGTCTATGCTGTAATGTTGACAACTTCCAGGCTGTTACCAGATTCAGGGTGACATGCTAATCTAATAGCAGACAAATATGATTTTAAAAGTAATATAAGTAAATATAAGGGTAAATATTAACAGTATCAAGTCAATAATTCCAACAAAATCAATTCCAATTCCCCCCCAAAAAAAATTAAAATTAAAACAATATTTTTGAAGTCAATTCCAATTCCGGAATTGGAATTGAGGGTCAGTTCCAATTCCGGAATGGAATTGAGCACATGCCTGAAGTATATTCATGACAATATCTTTTGTCTGTGTACTACAGCAACAGTCATGAATAATATAATTTAATTGAAACAAGCTTATGTCTGTGGGGCTTTTGTCGGGAGGGGCTTTTGTGCATGCACCATACTATCTAGCAGATGCTTTCATACATATATATATATATATATATATATATATATATATATATATATATATATATATATATATATATATATATATATTACATTGCACCAAACAACAAGGTGTTGTGGTGTGCTACAGAGAGGGGTGATTACAAGTACGAATATTAATGTAATCATGATTACAGTAATTATTGCAATCACAATTGCTAATGTAGTCATGATTACAATCATTATTACAATCACGATTACGGTAACATTTAAGAATACATATATATATATATATATATATATATATATATATATTCACATAATGAATTAAATAAATCCTCATGTTATTATTGTCATCAATGTTATTCAACACAAAATCAAACACAATATTAAAATACAGTCACGGTACACTTCATTAGATTAGATACAAAATAAAGAGAAAAGCCTGCTTGCATTGCCATTGTAGTTCGGACCTCGCTAGGGCTAGGTAAAAGAAAATTTAATATGCATAAAAATATGATTATTAAAACGGCAATGATTCGATAACAATTGAATTACTGACCTGCCCACAAAAAACCAATGAGTCCGCACGCAAATCATGCAATGACAGCAGACCAACATCTAGCACTGCTCTGTTTGTGCATATCACTACAAAATCATCGTCTTCGCCTTCGTACGGTGATGCTAGCACCAACGCTGCCGGTACACGGTGCTGCATAGCCACAGCCATAGCCTAGCCCTAGGCATGGTAGCTTCCTCGCATGATAACTCAACGTAAACGTGCGCAGACATCGGGACGCAATTTCCACAGGTTCACCACATCACATTACCTAGTCAGGAATCGTTGACAGTCAAAGCGCTGTTGTAATTTTTCCTGAATCCAACGTCAACAAAGGCGCGAAGCCGACCCTGGAGTGACTCGCACACTCGGTGACACTTTACGACTGTCAACCGTTGTTTCCGTATGGCCTGTCGAAGTAGACTCTTCGTCTGTGGTTTCCATTTCTCCAAAGATAGACAACTATTACGGAAGTTCAGTAAACCGCTAATAGCTAGTAGCAGATCTGGTAAAACTGTCACAAGCGATGCATCTATCTTGTCAACAAATAAAAAATAGTTCCGGTATTACGTTATCGCATATTCTCGTTGGTTAGCGTCTCGTGTGTTCGAGAAGTGTGGCGTTTTCCACGATTTGTTGCGTGTTTTGTTGTAATTTCTTTAACTTTTTTTATTTGGAACGAATAAAAACGCTATTTTGTTAACGTGTGTAAACACTTGTATATATAACAGAGACCCATATCTTTTTTTCGCTCCAGAATGCCTATTTACGAAATAAATCGCTAAAAAATCGAAAATTTACATTGATTAGATATACGCGACTCAAACCACTCGTTTCGACAACAAGATGGCGATACGCAGTGATGCATTTTGTCGATTTTTGTCTCGAACAAAATCAGTTTTTCTCATAAATTAGCAGGTATCTGTCACCATTAATGCATAGTTAGATAATATATATTTAAATATACTACCATAACACAAAATTGCTTCAGTTCCCCTTTAAGATGGCTCGAAGTGTCTGTAAACACAGGTACTCTCTTCGTCTCTCCAAAGTATGCATCAAATCGTTTCTTGAACTCCTTCATGCGTTCGTCTTTTCCCACATATGCACCGTCAAAGCACTTTTTATGCTTCGAATCGTAATGCCGTTTCACGTTATAGCATTTCAAATCAGCAACGCTTTCTCTGCATATCAAACACATCGCTTTTTGTTCATGTTCGCGATAGCAAAAGAAGTACTCATGCTCCCAGGCAGCGTCAAACGCTCTCTTTCCGGAATAATCAAAACGACGTTTTTTCCTATATACGCCATAGTCCTGAGATTCCCAAATTGAATGTTAACTGTGTCGAAGATGACTTGTTATTGAGCGATGTTTCATCCGGGTTTCCGAGAATCGACCGTTAGCTTCTGTTATATTAACAGTAGCGCCGCCTAGCGAACATCACTGCAAAGGTGAAGGTTGTTGCTATTAAATGCGTACGAAGTTTACTTTGGCGAATTATCATTAAGTGAAAAAAAAAATAATGCTTCATAATATTTCAAATTTGTGTAAACTCTATGGCTGTATTGTAGAGCTGAAACTGTCGGCATAATTGTACCGAAAACCACACGGAAACACGTTAGTTAGTGTTCATAGAACAACTGGAAAATTGGTACTGAAAAAAATTATATTGCTGGCACAGTCACGCGGGCCAGTTGAAAGCAGACCGCGGGCCAAATTTGGCAACAAAATATTTTGGAATTATCTTAACTGCCCTAACGAAATATTAATTTGTAAGTTTGGTAAAGTTTAGCACTGTGTGTGGGCCTCCCCATTACAACGACGGTGGCTGCACGAATACCCAACAGTGGCAGATGATAAAGATAGCATTTTGAATGGACACCAAAACATGCTCTGTTGGAGGAAACGAAGCACGTAGCACTTATTGAACATTATTGAATATAAACATCGCGCTGTGAATTATGGAAAACATACAAACATTTAATACGCCAACTCGCACTACTACTGAGAAACGTGCACTTCACCACAGGCACATTGAATCATAATGCACTCAAACATGTGTAGATTAACACGGACTCACACACGCACATACATGCATTCACGCATGCACGCACGCACACACGTATCCATACATACACATAATCACCATACACACAATCATCATGCATAGAAACTCATACACGCGTACCAACATTATCATCGCTTACGCATAATGTACATATTGCACAAAACACCACACATTCGTACACACTCACATATGTGCATGCGTTCACACGCATGCACTTACTGCACTGAGGCATATTGGCACTCACCTATTTGCCCCCTAACGAACGGCGGGAGAAGATCTTGCTCCCAAACGAACGGCGGGAGAAGATCTTGCTCCCAAACGAACGGCGGGAGAAGATTTTGCCCCCTAACGAACGGCGGGAGAAGATTTTGCTCCCAAACGAACGACGGGAGAAGATTTTGCTCCCAAACGAACGGCGGGAGAAGATTTTGCCCTTTAACGAACGGCGGGAGAAGATTTTGCCCCCTAACGAACGGCGGGAGAAGATTTTGCTCCCAAACGAACGGCGGGAGAAGATTTTGCCCTTTAACGAACGGCGGGAGAAGATTTTGCCCCCTAACGAACGGCAGGAGAAGATTTTGCCCCCTCACGAACGGCGGGAGAATATTTTGCTCCCAAACGAACGGCGGGAGAAGATTTTGCCCCCTAACGAACGGCGGGAGAAAATTTTTTTCCCCAACGAACGGCGGGAGAAGATTTTGCTCCCAAACGAACGGCGGGAGAAGATTTTGCCCCCTAACGAACGGCGGGAGAAGATTTTGCTCCCTAACGAACGGCGGGAGAAGATTTTGCCCCCTAACGAACGACGGGAGAAGATTTTGCTCCCAAACGAAAGGCGGTAGAAGATTTTGCCCCCTAACGAACATCGGGAGAAGAGTTTGCCAATAAAGGGTGGGGTGGTCTCCCTCTTACCGTGGGAGGTGGGGGATCGAGTACCCCAGCCTTTCTGTTTGTACATGTATGTGTATGGCTAATCAACTTGGTAATTATGCCCTTACTATGGCACTTGTAACCAATTGTGATTGTCACTCCTATGTAGGGACTCTTCGGCATTCCATGCCTATGATAACTGCGTTAAATAAATGGATTGCCATTTTCTCACTCATACATGTTTTCAATTATGAATGATATGTACAGAAACTAGCTCAGGCTCCACACCAGTTTTTGATATCATTAAGACCAGGCATATTAAGTAGGGATATTAAATTCAATGACAATAAGACGCAGAAATGCGAAATAAACTTTACCGCCGACAACTTAGAATTCACAATACCGCCACTATGATACTGATGCGTTGTGTTGAACAGTTATGTGGGTTATTTCAGTGGAGCAACCCTCGATATTGGAGTATACATATTTCTTGTTGCATTGATCACGACGTCGGAGCTTTGTGAATGTGATCAGGTGTTTGAACAGGGACTTTCTCGCCGTTACCCCATCAGCAATATTACAGCTTTAAATGTGACTGAAGGGAGCAATGATTATGTCAATTACCATGTGGCAACCTCACCACTGCATGCCTGCTTCATACGGGTCTGCAAACAAAACCGACGCACTACTTTCAATATGTTATATCACTTGGTCACGTTATCGTAAATATATTCAACAATTGAAGCTTAAAATAATCACTTCGGGCTAGATTAGTTCGATCATGTTAATCCGCTGATTCTCTTAAGCGAATCTCCGGAATAACGGGCTCAAGGCGATGTGGAAATGAATGTCCATCGTGAATTACTGCTTACTAGCTACCACCTTTCGTAAATTTGTATTCTCGAACGACATTCTGTATTGAGTAGCAATTTAATCATGCAAATTTCGCGAGAGCTTTTCCACGTCGCCATAACTGAGATCAAAAGTAGTTCAGTTTATGTAATTTTTTACTTTCTGCCTGCATACTGTAACGTTTTTTTTTGCATCACAATCATTGATCATATTTTTTTGGATGGCAATCTTGTGAAATATAATGTGACTTAAAACGATTACTATGTATAACTTCAATGACAAACCACCGACTGAAGTGACCGTTCCTTGTAAACACGTAAAGCATTTATACGCGACACGATCGTTATCCATCAAAATGTCACATCAAGCGACGCGCCGTACCATCCACTTCGTCGATCACAAAGACAGTAAAAACGGCGGTTACGTGCGCAGCCTCGATTAAGAGTTTTTATCGTCCTGTAGCATTGCATAATATAATATATGAAGCCCCACCTTACCCTCCTGTTATGGGTAACGGGCAACGTAACACATTGATGTGATTTATGATACTATGGCACTATAATTACAATTATCTTACAAAGTAAGTAATAATAAATAAATGTCCACAACTTCGCCAATACGAAATGATGGAGCAACCACATTTGGGTCTCGGACACTGTTTGTTTTCATAAACGCAATTATAATGTAAATTGATTTAGAGTTGTTTAGCTGGATGTATAATAATAATAATAATAATAATTGACTTCTATGGCGCCTATATCCTCAGGAACCTGAGCTCAGAGGCGCAACAAAACAGAATCAGTAGGCGTAATCGTAAACAAGGACGCGCAAAAGTCAGTATCAGAACGAGGGACAACCGAACATTTATGGTGGAAATGCAATTTGGAATAGATATGTCTTGAGTTTTTTCGGAAAATAGCAATAGTTTCGGATGTTTTCAAAACGATAGGGAGTTCATTCCAGACCCTAGGCGCAGCGACAGAGAAAGCACGTTTACCCAAGTTAAGTTTTGTTTTAGGTACAATAAGTTGTTGTGAAACTGATGATCTTAGCTGCCTGGGGATATTTGAAAGATGCATGAGACTAACCAAGTAGAATGGTTGTTGTGTAGATAGAGCACGATATGTAAGAGTGGACAGCTTAAAATTAATTCGATAAGAAACTGGAAGCCAGTGTAACTGTTTAAGTAGTGGTAGTGACGGTGAAAACCGAGGCGCCCTGAGAACCACACGTGCCAGACAATTTTGTACTCGTTGGAGTTTAGCCAAGTCTCTTTTAGCAATGTTGTTTAGTAGTGAATTGCAATAGTCAAGACGGCTGCTAATTAGTGCCGTTGATATTGTTTTAGCAGTAGATATAGATGTGTGACGCCGAATTCGACGAAGATCACGAATATGATAGAAACAGGATTTACATACTTGAGAGATATGCTGGCGAAAGTTGAAATCACTGTCAAAGATGACACCTAGATTACGAACAGTATCTGATGGGAATGTATCACTGCCAAACAGTTTAACAGGAAAATGGTTGATGACTTTATTTCGTTGTTGTTTAGTGCCAATAATAATAAGGTCTGTTTTGTCTGGATTAAGCTTTAGCTTACTTGATTCCATCCACGACAAGATATCAGTAAGGCAATCACTAAAAGTCGAAAGAGATTCTTGTACATTTGATTGTGAAAGTGATATGTAAACCTGTGTGTCATCAGCATAAAGGTGATGACTGAGATTACGATTAGCAACAACTTGGCTGAGCGATGTAGCATATAAGCTGAACAGAACAGGGCCAAGGACGGATCTGCACTAAACATATATTTAAATATAGTTATGGTTCATGTTTTACGGTTCTGGGTCGGCCGCGATAAACATGGAGTCCGTCCGTTTGGAAGTAGACAGGCATTGTTTGGTTTACCGATAAACATGGAGTCCGTCCGTTTGGAAGTAGACATTGCATGGTTTGCCGGCGCCTCCTTGTTTAAGCGTAGGACGTGGCTAAAGAGGCGTCATCGTCATCGAACACACGAGACGCTAACCAACGAGTTATCTGGTTGGAGGTTTTTGCTTCTTAAATAAATTGTGTTTGTTTTATAATGTAGTGTTCAGCACAGTTCCTGTTCGGTGGTGCCCTTTTGGTGTGTACTTAAATAGGCAGTTAAGTGTTGCTGCGGGCAGCTTCATTTACCCTTGTCCTTAATCTGGGTCAGACTATGGGGCTAATTTGGGTACTAGATTGTGAGCGCAATTTATTTACTGCGGGTATAAAATCCTCGGGGTGTTTACTAAATAAGTTGCGCTCATGGCCCCAACTACTATACTACTAGCGAAAATCAATATATGTGCGTGTTTACATGTCGTCGATGTCCTGAAGACATCCGCTAACTGTTGGCCGGTTTATATTTGAATAAATCTGGTGAGGCTTTGTCGCTGCACTGGGTGACCACTGCGTGAACTCTCTTAGAATGTTAACCCGGTCTTAATGGTGACATATGTTTTATTGTAGAGACACTGAGCGAAATTGCGTATTTCTCTAACCCAAAATTTTATTATGGATAGTTAGTAGTTTACTAGTAAAAAACATGGTGTTTCAGTAATAAAAGAAGCGAACTGGTTGTCTCTCTCGGATGACCTCAGCGACGTTGATGGTGTGCCCGAGGGAGGGTTCGACGCCGTGGTGTGTTTGGGCAACTCGTTCTCCAAACTGCCCGACTTAGAAGGTTCACTGCACTACCAGAAGGTGACGCTGTCCAACTTCCGGGACATGATCAAGCCGGGAGGAATCCTCGTCATTGACCATTTTAACATTCTGACCACCGGCAAGGCTCCGGCTAAGGATATATACGACGTTGTGAGTGTGTTGTTGGACATTTATTGCACGGAAGTGACAGTTTATAGGACATCGTAATGTTGATTACATAAAATTAAGACCACAGAAAAAGCAGGATGAGTATGCATAGGATACACATTTCTAGCGGTTGTGGTTTAAAACATTTCTGGCATGTAATTTCAACCATACATCTTTGCATTTACCAAAATGTTCACTTTCAATTAGCAGAAATGGTATTTGTGTTTATAACTAATTATCAGATATAATAGGTAATATATTTAACCAAAGTAGAAAGCAATCGACAGTTTTGTAAAACATGTCACCACATATATTGCTGTAATATTTTCCACTCCCTCAGTCGTACAGGCACAAACAGTTTTGAAATATTTCAACATGTCACATTATTATATTTGCAACCTAAACCATTTGGTATGGCAACCTCAAAGGCACAAATGTCATAGTCAATAAACGATAGTTTAAATTATTCTTGAAACGTGTATGAAGTTCTTATTCCACACAGAGCGATTGCAAAAAAGACATCAAGGTGTCTAATCTGTACGTGAACTGCCGTCCGACTCTGACTACCTTCGACTACACTATCGACCTCCCGAAGTGCAATAGCGGAACTAGAGAGGGTATTCCGGAAGAAGGGTAGGTGCAGCGTACAACTGGAAGCTCTAGTTACGGATTTTATTTTCCTGGAAATCTTTCTATGGATACTATCTCTTGTTAGTGTTACGACATGGATGTAGAAATGTTCTAAAATACTTCTAAAGCCATGCTGTCCCTGTCAACAAAATAACACTCAATCATAATACACACGTAGTTACCAATCCATATTTTTCTCAGTCAGTTAAAACAGAGGCTAGAGGCTGTGTGTACAGAAACATTCCTGAAATTGGTAGTCTCGTTGATCCGACTCTCGCTCGGCTTCGTGAATCCGCCGATAAGAGAGTCTGGCAGCAGAGGCGTTGTTGTTATCTACTGTCATTACTCCATTTTGTGTAGGCGTTCCATTGAAGAGCCATTAGGCAATCAGCGTCGTTGTTGAGAAGCTACACTAAATTTGTGTTGCTTGATTTAACTATTCAGTCGGACATTTGCGTCAATATAATCAAAGTTTAAAGTTAATTTGAATTGCATCGTATAAACTGAGGCTATGAAATTTTCACTATCAGCCAGTCGAAATTGTGGACTTACCCTGGGCCAAAACAATTACTCCATCTTGAAGGTTTCGCAAATTTTAAAGTTTGATAATGATTAGGTTATTGGTAGAAATTCACATTTTACCATCTAGACATTTTAATGCATTAAGTAAACTCGTTGAATGTACTAAACTACCAAGACAAACCTACTATGTGAGTGTTTTGTCAAAAGCAACATACTTTCCAAATGTGACGTAACAAAGCTCATCCCCATAGCGATCACGTGACGTAATGTCTGAAAAGCATTGTTGATATGTATAATATAAACTAGTTTGTGACTCTTTATGTCTGTTCCCGTGGCCACCTAGCCATCACTGTCACCCCCAGTAATTGTATCCAACGTTTATGTACATTAGATCAACCCGTAAGCTAGGTTGATGTTATTAATTAGTTTAATTAGTTAGATTTTTTAACGCTGATTCCTGTTGTAGAAAATACCAGTTTCGTCTGTCCTTCTACCCGCACCGGCTGGCAGAGTTCTCGAACTTACTGAAGGGAGTATTCGGCCAAGACTGTGCTCAATCGGTCCACGGCGACTCCCAGACGCTCGGCCGTGTTCAGAAACCGGCCTATTACATCCACATCGCCGAGAAGTCTGCGAAACACGCTTCTACATAGGTCTAGTTGGAGAACCAAACAAGGCGAAGTGTGTGGCCACGATGACTGCGAACTGTTTAGTTGACAACAGTGACAAAATATTTATCCAATAACTGTTGATGAAGTTGTATTCTTCTTCGTCTTCTTAGACAGATTTCTCTTTTTCGAGCATGTCATGTATCGCTAATTTAGTTTCTTTATGTGATCTCGAGTCGACAAGCACAGGCTCGTTCATGTGATGTTAGCTCGATAAGTTCAGCCGCGGCAAGTCAGCAGTGTTGACACATGGATGGCGGTAGTTGTCTTGTTTTAGTCAGCCAACGCAAGCGGACATGCGCACATTGACGTCTGTTCTCGGAGTCAGCTGCCCTTGCAGAGTCAACTTCGGAGGTTCCTTGTTGGTTCATTCTCAATATTCACATACTTATATATGTTACAATCATTACAAAACTTGGTATCCTATCAGTTGTGAGCAATGACCAATAACATTGTTTCTTGTTAAATGGTACGCATGTTCTACAGCTAAGAATATTAATGTGTATTTGTAACATTAATTTCATATTTTTTAACGCATCAGTAATTATATTTTATTAATATACGGTATATAATTATAATAAAATTAGCAGTTCATATTTCACACACCTGTATATTATATGTAATAAAAAGCATACTGGTTTGTGGTAACTTAATGCATTACTTATTGAACTTGTTGTTTTAAATCACACACTAGTTTGACATTTCCTCATTTCAATAGCATACACAAACGTGAAGTTATGTCTGATGCAACTCACACTTTACAGATTTCACGACAGGTTAAACATTTGTTCACTATATGAAACGTTTTTACTGTCCTTGGAATAGGCAACAGGTAGTCCGATTTCCTTTCTTCATCTTCAAGAAAGTTAGCGAAGATACACTGATTTCAATGACTGTTCATATCACACTCTCCTCTGAAGATATCGCCTTCACGTGTTTTAAGTAATCGTCCTTTCCGTAGCATTAGTAGATGTTGAAGTTCTAATTGTAATTTAGTCAAACTTTCATTTTAAGGTATATAAAATGTATTCACATATACAAGATTAATCAAAACAGTTGATACACATGACTACATCAGTGAAAGCTTAAAGCAACTACAACAACAACAAACACTACAACAGCAACAACAACGAAAACAACAACAATAACAACACTTCAAAGGTAATAAAACAAAAGCTTAAGGCCTTACAACGTCCATTCGGGACATATCGAGAACGGCTTCCATGAAGAACGCTAAGCACACGCACGCACGCACGCACGCACGCACGCACGCACGCACACACTGTGGTTACGGTTAACTCTAGTTTGTTTGCTGTAAGCTCTAAGCTTGAGGATCACGGAACGACAAGTTGTTAATGTTCTAATGTGGTAGGTGCGACGCAACCATGAACGTAGTTGGGGCGAAGCTCGGATTAATCATTATGTTGTATTGTGTTCAGTAACTTGACGTGGATAATATCATTGCATCAGGTATGCCGCTTGGCAAGATTTTTTGTGTTTTTGCGAGCGTTCGTGCGTGCGTACCTGTGTGTGTGTGTGTGTGTGTGTGTGTGTGTGTGTGTTTGTGTGTGGAATGTGTGAGTGAATGTTTGAATATGTGCATATGTGTACCTACGGATACGTTTTAGTACGTACGTACGTACGTACACTCTTATGTATACATACACGCATACACACACGCATTCACACCCGCGCATACATAGATGGTTGTGCATATACATACATACATACATGCATACATTGTACGTAAGCATATACAAACCTTGTACGTGTGCATTTATTCATCAATCTATATATCGGTAGTAGCCACAATACGTCAAATTGTTGATGCATACAACATCATATTAACTTTGTTGACGGTCGTTGAGCTTAGTCTTCTTAGGTATATTTGTGTTTCTCAAACGTGTGTTTTCTCTCCGACTTTCACAATGCACGGACAGCTTTTCCAGAAACGGAGATAGCTATTATATGAATATATGTATATTGTAATCGCACTCCTCCGCACAGTGCCAAGGGATTAGATGGAGTAAACTTGGGCTTACTGAACACATAACATAATTGACAGCCACGGAAATTCGATTAACGGGAACCATATGTCAACGTGAAGGCGTCAACAAGGAGGCCCTGATGTCGAAAAAAATAAAGGGCAAACACATTGCGTTAGTTAAGCGAGGAACGCAACGTCTATATATGTGAATTAAGAACACCGCAACATTATAAGTAGTATTTATTGTAGGAAGTAGCTAACATATGCATGCTATGTTAAGAATAGGCCGACGATGGCGCCCCATAACTATTTATTAATTATGGGTGGTTCCATACACGAGATGATCGGAACATTCAATGAACCGAAATAGCTTACTTTCAAAAGGCATTTTAAAAATCAATGTAAACATTATAGCCTCGCTCAGTGACATTAGTAGTTATAGGAGCGGAATGGGACCTCAAAAGAGCCGCCCAGTAAAGAGCAGCCCAGTAACTTCCGGTTTATCCTTATTATCGCCCACTAGAGAGAGCCCCAGTGACTTCTGGGTAGCCCCAGCGCCCCTAGCGGTAACCTACATCCACCACGAGCGCCCCTAGCGACTGGAGATAACCCTAACGGTCATAACCCCAACATGTTGACATGATCCCGACCTGTTGATCTCATGTGTGGTGACCCTTGACCTCAGTAGTGACCGCTACCCTAACGTAGTGACCGCTACTCTATAACGTGAGCGCTACCCCGATCCTTGAGGAGTAATTTTATCCCTGGTTCGAATGTGTGTGTGTGTGTGTGTGTGTGTGTTTGTGTGTGTGTGTGTGTGTGTGTGTGTGTGTGTGTGTGTGTGTGTGTGTGTGTGTGTGTGTGTGTGTGTGTGTGTGTGTGTGTGTGTGTGTGTGTGTGTGTGTGTGTGTGTGTGTGTGTGTGTGTGTGTGTGTGTGTGTGTGTGTGTGTGTGTGTGTGTGTGTGTGTGTGTGTGTGTGTGTGTGTGTGTGTGTGTGTGTGTGTGTGTGTGTGTGTGTGTGTGTGTGTGTGTGTGTGTGTGTGTGTGTGGTGACCTATGACCTGTACTGACCAGGTAGTGACCGTGACGATTCATACGTAGTAATTATAGGGTCATTAGTAATCAACTAATTAATAATAGGGTCGTTAATTATATCAACTATCAAAGGGGACTAATGGAGACGAGAAATCAACGCAACATGATAGGGTACGAGTGCACACGTATTTTATTGAGTATAATACAAGCAGCATGGCGATACATCAAGCGTGGTAGCGTGTAATATTGCTACAACTACAACTACGATGAATATATATGAATCGACTTGCGTATGTTGACCATCGCGCCAGAGGTCGTGAGCTTAGGGGTGTTTCCACCTCGCCAGAGGCTCGAGGATGACGACGACGACGAGGCGACTTGCGGATGTTTACCATCACGCCAGAGGTCGCGAGCTTACGGGTGGTGCACCACCTCGCCAGAGGCTCGAACGATGATGTGGTGTACTGCTGCTATGAGCGATAATACAGTCTACCACAATATCGCAGCTGTTTTAAGCCAATCAAATACGCGGCAATCATTAACTACCGAATAGGTGCCGAATAGGTTGTTTGTATCATCAGTCTCTGTAAGATACATGATAGTAGGGTATACCCTTTTCAATAGTCTCATCCAAACGAACATTTCAACATCGTTATTGACCAGATTAGTGTGGAACATGTTTACGAAAGTCTTCATAGAAGAACCTTTACAACGAAACATTACATAAGCAACACAATATTGTCCGCAAACGTTAGACAGGACTCTGAAGCCTCTGGGTATTATGAGTCCATTCGGAACAGTGTTTGTTCAGGAAGGTGCGGAACGCTGCGTAACGAGGCGGCAGTCCGTACGAGCAGAAGTATTCGCCGCGTCCGTCGGCGTCCAGGTACAGCGCTATCCAATGTTCGCCTGGTTCGTCGCCGTTGTCGGTGTTGCACACGAAGGCTGCGGGCAGAGTGCCGTCTATCGTAGTGGGTAGTCCGTCTCTGGGTACGACGCCACGAAATATAGTTCTGGTGCATGGGTCCACTGCCAGTAGTCTAGCAATCTGCAGGATGTCCATTTTAGTAGTCGTAGATGATGTTGCGATTCTTGTCGATTTCCAGCACGGACTCGAGCTCGGCGTAGGCGACGACGTTCACGGTGTTCAGCAGCGCATTGCGGAAATGCACTTCTATGCGCAGGTTGCCCTTTTGTACTAGATGGAAGCAGGGACCATCGCACTGATCAGGGGTCAGGTCGAAACCGAAGAAGGTGTAGCCGTGTCGGTAGTCGCTGCGAGTCAGTCCGTTCCCTTCGTCCTGCCACAACTTACCGGTCGACGAGAACAGACTCATGTAGCTCCTGACAAAGAGGTTGTCTTCGAAATTCGGCTGGAAAGGTTTGGAGGGTATGTGTCTTCCGTCCACGTACACCGCGAGGAAGCTGATGGCGTTGTTCTTGGCGTGAAACGGATTCTTGTCGTACGCTCCGTTGTAGGCATCGTTATCGATGCAGCACAGCACCAGACGTTTCGGCAGGGTGCCGAGGAACAGGTTCTCGTACGTGTGCGAACGAGTGCCGGCAGGAATGGAGTACACCTTGCACTCGACGGACCGCATCGGATACTTGACCGTGCTCTTCTCCAAAGCCTTGACGTGTGCTATCTGCACGCTGGGATTCACGGTGACTTTCTTTGCAAACAAGCAGGCATTGACTATTTGTATCTTGTAATCGGGGTTGGCTCCACCAGCCATGAGTGCAAAAGCAGGTTTACTACGCACCAGTTGGATCTTGACGTCGACGCCGTTGATGAGGAATTTATCCTGCAGAAAGAGGTCCACGTGGAGACGGCCCATCATATCGACAACACGGCTCCTCAGTATGTGCCCTCGTCGAGCCACGAACCCTTCGTTAGCTGCGGGTCCGTCGGCTATCTCGCAGGCGTCCATGCGAGTGGCCGTGTCCTTGTGCCACAGCTGACTCGTCATTTGCGTGTCCTTGGCATCTGGACCGTAGCTGAGCAACGTCTCTATGAAGGCGCGATACGCATACGTGTTGGTCGAAGGGGTCACGAGCGTATTGTTCAGGGAGACGTCGGCTTGACTGATCAGTGCATGCAGCCAGTTATTCACCGGTCCCACGGGATCGGCCAAGTCGAGATCGTCCCCGTTGGCTCGTGTCACCTTCGCCTGCACGTGCAGTAGCGTGTTGGCGAGATCCAGGTAATCGTCTCCCGATCCGGGTATGAGGAATTCTATGGGTCCACCCGAGTCCAGAGAGAACAAGGGCTGATGTTCTACTACGTGACTGTCGATGATGCTGGTCTGAGTGGGGGGTACGGTAAAGAGATCCAGCTCGCTCTTGACCCCTTCACACGACTGTTTATGTACGAATGCCATCGTCGTCGAATATGTCGGCCTCGCGTTTCGTGGACGTCTGTCTCTTGCGTCGTCTCTTTGCTAAAGTGACTCCTTTCTTTGCCGGCGCGCGTTTTATACGTTTTCGAGGACGCACGCCAGGAACCACCATACGCATCAGATTCCTACCGGCATCTGTGACGCGTCGTTTGGTTTCCTTTTTTATGTTCTGTCCAGACATGACGTCGTCGGCTATGCGCACGCCGGTCTTCAACGCTCCCCTTCCCAACGCCACGGCACCTCTCTTGATGAGCGGCATGGCGCTGCGCAGCAGACCGGTGAACAGATTACCTAGTCCATGTCCCCGCTGGTATTGAGCACCGGCGAAGTAGGGCAGCGCACCACCTGCCTGACGCGTGTAATACTCGTTGTAATTCATCTTCAGAACAGTCCGATCCTGCGCCGTCGAAAATGAAGTGTCACGGTCACTCTACCGTACTCGAATGGCACGCGCCGTCCTGTGTCGTCCCTTATATCTATTTCAATCGACTTGAAGTGCGAGTACAACAGAGGCACGTAGTGAATGTTAGTGAACCTGTCGGATACCGTTTCGCCGTGACTTCCGACAACCGGGAGGGCTCGCAACAAAGGCGCGACAGTGTCACCTACTATGCGAGACTCCACGACGTCCGTGTAAACGTATATGGTATCGAACCCTTGATTCATCTGCACCACGTGTTCGGCTTCTTTACGGTAGGTATAGGGACCATCGGGAGTGTCTTTGGGTGGCAAAAACACGGTGGCCGACGGTGTGAGACCGAGATTCCTTCCACCTTCCACCTTCTCGTTCGTTGTTATCTTCTCTGCTGTTGCCACCGCTGCTCTCATGATCGATCCTAGTACCGACGGTGCTGCTGCTGCTGACTGACTGGTGACCACCGTCGGTTCGAAACCTAACATTCTTGCCAACGCACTGAGATGAGGTACAGTGAACTCGGTGCCTGGTGTCATGTGCATCGTCATTTTTGAGTGACGGGGCTGTAGGTCAACTTTGCTCGTATCTTATCCGTCGTCATACTGTCCAGTCCCCTGTTGACGTGATCCATCAATATCGCGGGAGACTTGTAATATCCAGCACTGATCCTTGCACTCGGGGTTAGACCCACAGCAATCGTCTCGTTAAGGAAGAACCAGTTGTCGTACTTTCCTATATTGTACCACGTATGCGGGTACTGTATTTCTGCCAACCCGCATTCCCACTCGCCAGTCAGATCGATAAGTCGAGGTAAGTCTGTGATGTAATGAGCCAACGTATTGTCGGGATACATCTTCATGGAAGCGTTGCTAGGCAGTGTCAGGTAGAAATCAGTCGCCATTACGTCTCAACGTGGGATTGGGGAGCAGGTAACCCAAAGAACTACTCAACAGAGCCGTCCACAGAGTAGAATTCTCGTGACCTGTGGTCAGATTGTAAATGCTTATGAGAATGACCGTAAACAAGATGAGCACCTGACACAGAAAGACTATTTCCTCTTTAGGACACACGGTACCGAACAGATGCCAAGGAGTGCTACTGTCCTCTGCGTTCTGCGCGTCAGTACTGTCCTCTACTACTACTACTACGTCCTCTTGTTCCTCCTGTTCTACGACGGTGAAGTCTCGTGTTGTCGTGTCATGTGTCATGTCTCGACTGAAGTCTTACCGAACGCGTGGCTAGTCTTTATAGTAGACTGCACCAGTGCCTTGGCATCGATCCAGCTGTTGAATTTGGAGGGGTAGCCGAACCATTTCACGAAAACTTGATTTCGTCCACCTACCTTGCGACGATCCAGGACCTCTTGCACGTAGAACAGTTTATCGGGGGGTACCAACACTTTCTGCAGCTCCATTTCGTAGAAGGTACCAGCACTTCGCCGAGATCGTCCTTCAATCGATACACGGGTGGAGTGGAGGGATGAACCTCGTGTATCGTGAAAATCTCTTCGCTCCAATTCGCCGTGTACCCCTTTTCGAACTTACCTTTGTACTTGCTGATACGTACGCGATCCAACACGCGCAACTTGGGCACGCCCTTACCGTCGTGACCGTACAGTCGCTGCCACACCTTTTCCTGATTACGGTAACTCACCTGTGAAGGAGCCATGCCGATACTGCGGTGGGGGGTGTTGTTGTACGAATGCACCAGGTCCTGAAGGATGTCGAGGTATCGCCACGTCTGGTGTTTCGTGAAGTATCGCCACATGCGTGACTTCAACGTCCTGTTGAATCTTTCCACGATGCACGCCTTCGTCTCCGCGTTGTGCGTGGAGAAGTGATGGATGTTGTGCTTCTTCAATAGAGCCTGGACGGGTTTATTCAGAAATTCCTTTCCTTGATCTGTCTGCAACGTGTTTGGCCAGCCTTTGCTGAACGTGCTGTCAAATGCCGCTACCAACGACGCCGCGGACTTGTTCTTCATGGGAACACACCAGGCCACTTTCGAGAAGACGTCGATCACCGTGAGGAGAAAGGTCATACCGTCGTTGTGCTTTTTCAAATGCGACAGATCGACGAGATCGGCCTGCCACTGCTGATGCAGACCGCTCACGATGACGCGTCGTCTCTCGAAACGACGTCTAGCCGGCTTGTGTAGGGTATAGGCGTCCTGTTCCGACAACCATTCCGCGACCTTTTTTCTTGATATGTGCGTGACGCGTCGCAAGGCATCGGGTCCGCCGTAACTACCTACACTTTTCGGATCGAAGTAGACAGTCCTAAGTGCTCGTTCTTTCTTCGGTGCCATTAAAAGAGTTCCGATGGACTGACGGTTGTGACGTTTACTGCGCAGCACGGTGCGCAGCACGGTTCGTGACGAGTAAGAAAGAGTATGCTGACGTACACCAGAAGCCCCACTACCACACCCAAGACGATGACGAATGATCTATATTCTAGTACTGTGATCATACTCTGCAGAGCGACTGTGGTATACGATATCGCACTATGGCGTCAACAATCAAGTACAGCCCAACGCAAAATACTGTAACGATGACGGAACGGTAGTACGTGTCCTGTGGATCGTTCGACATCGCAGTGCACACTGAGCTGTGGACACGTGTTGCAACGACTTAAATGTCTTCCCAACTAGCCAATGACGTCAGTGCCTTGCGTTGACGTTCTGGAGGTGGGGTGAGCATGGAATGTTCCATTTGTCCGCGTCGACGAGCGAGGGGTGTCCAACTGAGCGATCTTCTTGCGCTACCACCACCAGAGCGAGGAGTAGCCGGTATTCGACGACGACCTGGAGTGGCTGTGGTCGGTGTCGGTGCCTGGCGTATGTAGTCTCTCCTGGCGACGTTACCGACCAACTCCATGGGCAGGTTCATGGCACGGAGTTGTCTTGCAAACGGTTGCCATCCCGTCGGATTGGTCTTTCTCTTGCGCAACACATCGTTCACGAGATCCACCACGTTACTTCCGGCGATGGGCACACCCTCGACATCGCAGTGCACACTGAGCTGTGGACACGTGTTGCAACGACTTAAATGTCTTCCCAACTAGCCAATGACGTCATATACTTCGGAGATCGCTCCCATTTGTGTGTCGGACAAAAATAGCCCTTACTGGTAGTACTACGCTGGACTCCAACAGAACACTGTGAGCATGCCAGATATACTACATCTCTCCTGCCGTGCGGTAGACACTATGGTTAACGGTGTTGGAAACTTGTATGTTCCATCGCTTACCTCCGACTGCAAACGCGTCAGGTTCATCATGTGCTCGTCATCGAAGAGCTGCTGTTGCGCGGCGGCGGCGGCCATCTTGCTTCGGTAGAGTGAGAGAGAGACTGTCGAGTGAGTGAGTCGCTGCAAGAATCGTGTTATGACAGTTGCAGCTACGGGTCCCTTATATAGCGGTCCGGTTGCATGGCGCGTCTGTGTTATGTTTACCAGCTGGCCCTCTGGTATGTATTGCGCAATCACCGCGCATTCCTATCGCTATGCGCGCCAGACTTTATGGCGCCTGTTTTTTTTCGAATGAACTCGCGACAATTCACGAGTATCTGGCCCAACACGTTCTGTCCACGCTGTCCAGTGTAAGTGGACATGCTCCAGTATCCCTCCCTACTTCTCACATTTTCCATTAACGGCGCTGGATATGTTTCTAATAATAGTTTGCGTAATGTCGTGTCGCGAAATTTAATAGCAACTAACGCTCTCATTACATATCGTCTCTGTTTGTTCCACTGCGCGCGTAACTCCTGTTTCTCTCGGATGGTCTTGCTTAGATATTTCGCCTGTAGTCCGGTTCTTGTGCCAAGCCTTTTCTGCGCCGTGTCGACATCTCCATAAAAGATGCATTTCCTGTACTGGTATGCAGCTTCAACTGTGTTAAAAACATGACCCCATGCATGTATCCTACATGCGTAGAAATTGGATAGAAACGAGGTTTCTCCACGGAAGCATATAGCAGGAGGAGTCATTCTGATTTTATGCTGTTTAATGTTACATGCACTGTATTTATATACATAAAATGCATGCATAAGTTAATGCATGCATATATATAAATTAATGCATGCATATATATAAATTAATGCATATGCATTTATGTCCACCAGTTTCCATGCAGCAATAAGTGCATGGTGTTTTTATGCGTGATAAATGAGCTTATCGAGGGAGGAGTTGTTTGCTGTTTCATGCAGAATGTCTGGAATCGATAAAACGTTGGTTGAGAACTGGTTGACTTTGTTTTTTACACGTGATAAATGAGATTTTGCTTTTAGTATCGATTCTCTGACACTTCTGTGACAGACTTATCGAAGATGTTTTTCGTTGTGAAGGATGACTTATTGTTCTAGTGGTTTTGGGAGTCGATTGTTAGCATTCCAGTTTAATAATAATTTTATTATGGGTGTTTTCTAACATAACTTTCTGACTTTGATGGATTTGTTATTGTGTTATAGCAGCTTATGTCAGCTGTCTGCATTGTTTAGCGTTTCCTATATAAAGCCGTTCTCAGACAAGGTATTTCTTTATACACTTACCGCCATTCTGCAACCGTTGTTCTGCTGCTGCTGTCGCTACCGTTGCCTCTGACGTCATCACCATGCTGTCTAGCGTCGCTTTGTTTTCCGACTTGATGCAAGCCTACATCGAGATTAGCGTTGCGTTAAGCCTGATACTGTATCGATCGTAAGTACATATTGTCCGTGGCTGTTTGCTGATACGTACTCCTGTGTTTTTAAAAGGTTTTAAAAGCGTCTACATAACACACACAGTTTAACTTTAAGAGACATCTTTTATGCGTCTGTGACCTAGTTACAATGCCTCTTGCTAAGCGGCTGGTAGTCTGATTATAAATAGCACGCGCGCCGCGTCGGCCGAGCGAGGTCGCCAGGTCAGTCTTATCGGTTTTAGACGTCCTAGTTTCTACGCGCTTCTACTGCTGTCGGTGTAGCATTACATACGTCGTGGTGCATGTGCTATTTAATGTATATACGATGCTTTTAACACAGTCCTTTACCAATGGCTCAATGTATCTTTCACTCTGGTTTTTCAGCTTCCATAAAATCCACTGGGCGTTTGTAATGAAAGAGTTACGTGATCGTACGCCGCTCGTAGTCAACGATGACATCGTCGACGATGGTTACCAGTCCGAGAGTTGGGACGACGAGTGCAATGACTACGCTGCATTTATAGACCACAGAAAATTATGGTCTACTGTCATGCAAGAAATGGAAAAGTCGTGTAGAGGGTGCACCAATGACGAAGGCAAGGTCATAAAACGACCTACAAAACTTATAGACAGACGCGGAAAGTCACTGCCGCAACTAAAATTGTATTGAAACAAGATGAACACTATATATTTATATGCTTTAATATGACTATTTTTAAATGAAATATATTTGCTTTAATATGATTAAATATATGGCAATTTTTAATATGAATTGATGTGTTTTAATATGATTTGATATGGCTATTTTTAAATGAAATAATGAACGCTATTTATATGCTTTAATATTGCTATTTTTAAATGAAAATATATATGCTTTAATATGATTAAATATATGCCTATTTTTACATATTTATATTACTATATATGATTTTATGTGCTTTAATATGATTTGATATAACTATTTTTAACTGATTATATTACTATATTAATATGATTTTATGTACTTTAGTATGATGTATCAAATAATTATATTACTATGACGTGCTTTAATATGATATATAGCTATTTTATATAGCTATTTTTATATATATATTACTATGATGTATGGCTATTTTTATATATTAAATTTTGTGACTTCATGAGGTGTTGTGTCGGTTGGTGATAGGGTAACGCGGGCAACAACGAACCAACGGTTAGGGTATCGCGGACTACTTCGAACCAGGGATTATATGTCTTGGAATAAAATTACTCCTCAAGGATCGGGGTAGCGCTCACGTTATAGAGTAGCGGTCACTACGTTAGGGTAGCGGTCACTACTGAGGTCAAGGGTCACCACACATGAGATCAACAGGTCGGGATCATGTCAACATGTTGGGGTTATGACCGTTAGGGTTATCTCCAGTCGCTGGGGCGCTCGTGGTGGATGTAGGTTACCGCTAGGGGGCGCTGGGGCTACCCAGAAGTCACTGGGGCCCTCTCTAGTGGGCGATAATAAGGATAAACCGGAAGTTACTGGGCTGCTCTTTACTGGGCGGCTCTTTTGAGGTCCCATTCCGCCCCTATAACTACTGACATTACCTAAACAATGACTATACTAATTGATATAATAGGCACTCGTGGTGCGAGTTGTTCACAATGTATGCATCTGATAATATTATATGTAATGTAAGCATAAGTACAAAGGATACAACCTACTGAAACAGCAGTCCTATTCACATGTGTTCATCTGTAGTCCGTTGACATAAGTAACCTGCTCAGATATCAATCGTATGTGTTATTGTTCATCAGTAGGCCGGCTCATACACCATTCGTATTTATGATTGTTCAATAGTAAGTCGTTTACGTAAATAATCCGCTCAAATATTTGTCGTATTTATGTGTGTTCTCTAATGGGGTGTTAACTGCGATATCGGTATGTTGTCGTTGTCATAATATACGTGATAACAATGACAACAGCTGCGACTTCGGTATTGTTGTCGTTGTCATGATATACGTGATAACAATGACAACAGCTGCGACTTCGGTATTGTTGTCGTTGTCATAATATACGTGATAACAATGACAACAGCTGCGATATCGGTATTGTTGTCGTTGTCATAATATACGTGATAACATAGACATCAGCTGCGACTTCGGTATTGTTGTCGTTGTCATGATATACGTGATAACAATGACAACAGCTGCGACTTCGGTATTGTTGTCGTTGTCATAATATACGTGATAACAATGACAACAGCTGCGATATCGGTATTGTTGTCGTTGTCGGAATATACGTGATAACAATGACAACAGCTGCGTCTTCGGTATTGTTGTCGTTGTCGTAATACACGTGATAACAATGACAACAGCTGCGACTTCGGTATTGTTGTCGTTGTCATAATATAGTGACAACATTGATAAAAGTTGCGATATCGGTATTGTCGTTGTCATAATATACGTGATAATAATGACAACAGCTGCGATATCGGTATTGTTGTCGTTGTCGTAATATACGTGAAAAAAGTGATAACAACTGTTACAGCTGTGTTTTTGTCGTTGTCATAGCAGACAGTAGCTTGATGCATGTACTACGTTGAATATCACTTACTACATTGCAATATTTATCATCATAAATCATTATTACTTTAATACCGGAAGTTTATAAACTGTTTCGCATGTTTGTGCCCATTTTAACTGCAGCTTTAAACATTAAACTTATTTTATCTTGCTTATTTATAATTACTTACTGCAGACACCCCATTAGAGATGTTGCTTTGTCAAAGCAGAGAACCTCCACATACTCTTTCTGGCCACTCTTGCGATACTGCATCTATTTGTTTTAAACACATTTGGTCCCCGAATACATTTATTAAGCTTACACAATATGTATACTTTTATTCAGTATTTGGTTACTGTGAATTTTCCTGTTTTGGTGGAAGACAAATACATAAAATTACCTTTCAAGCATTTGTTTTCGAGGTATATGCTTTATAACCTAAACTGACATGATGGGCACATTTACAATTATTTGTGACGTCCGAGTGTCAAACATTATACGGCAGAATCACAAGACTGGGAAGAAAGACAAAATGCATCCTGTGTCATGCAGTGTCTGCAGTAGGATCTGATCAATCACCAACATAAAATATATTAACTGTTTAAATTGAGTAGTTTAAAATGGGCATTAACATACGAAACAGCGTATACCGTTTTTGTGCTAAGGCAATTTGATTAATAATGATAAATATTGCAATTCACGAGTACAAACTTTCTAAGAGTTTTATTTGTCCGATATTTACCCTTCTTACGAACAGACGAATTACCCTTTGTAGTTATTACGTACCACTGCCCGCAACACTACATAAACAATTACGTGCAATTGTTGACAAAGTGAAGCCGTTTTTATTCGATAGTCCAAAGTTACGTTACACAAAGGCAATGCATCGCTAGACGTTACTATAACCGCCGGTGTCACGTCGCAAATTCGAGAGTTGGAATGAAGCAATCAAAATATTGACTGGCAACACCAAGTACCAAGTCATAAATGGATATTTCTGTGATAATGTTGTGTATCCTGACATTTGGTGTACATAAATAACAAGCGTCCGATGATATAATGTTGTTAATTCGTTAATTAATAAGTATAATGCGGTTCGTGCAGTCAGTTGTGATTAATCGAAAACATAAAATAAGTTAAACGCTTAAATGATGCACTTGATGTTACTGAGATACTAAACAGTGTTTGCTGGGTGAGTATTGCCGTTTAAGCATAATTGCATTTAACTATATATTTAGTGCAGCAATGCAACTATCAATCTCAAAATAAGTGTTTCAGTTAAATAACTACAACGCGTCCAGGGACACAATGTGGTGCATTCATGATCTCGCATGGACCAATTTGGGGAACTATTTTTAAAATTACTTAATGTTTAACAAAGAATCCAATATTTTGTCTGGGAACTGATATACAGGGACTAAAGTGTGTCTTCACAACTGCCGCATAAATCACATCAACGTATTACAACAAATAAGGTAAGTGCTGAAATTATGCAATTTAATCATTATGTTATTGAACTACAACAAAGTGTTTGCAGTGTAAGAATTGCCATTGAAGAGTAATTACGTATAATTATGTATTTAGTGCAGCAAAGCAAATATCAATCTCATTTAAATATAGGCGAATTTATGGAAAAAATGTATTTCTAGTAACTTAATGTGTAAGAAATTGTATTTTTGGCACCGATCTTCTAAACTGCCACATAATGCTTGAATATTGAAAAAAAATAGTTCATGTTGGCAAGTTTTGCCTCGCGGTAACGACCATAGTAGTTTTAGTGATGGTCTCAATCAATATCTCACTCACTCACGCACCCTCCCACCCACCTGCCACCCACCCACTCACCCACTAACTCATCCACCCAAATCCATCCACCCATTCACTCACTCACTCACTCACTCACTCACTCACTCGCTGATTTTCTCGCTCGCTCTCTCGCTCACTCACTCACTCACTCACTCACTCACTCACTCACCCACACACCCATTCGCTCATACGCTCACTCGCTCAATCGCTCTCCCATTCATTCATTCACTCACTCACTCACTTGCTGTCTCGCTCACTCGCCCACTAACTCACTCACTCTTTCACAAGATTTAACAAGATTTAACAAGATTTGCCATCCAAGCCAAAGGCCCAGATGGCAAGTGGACAAGGAAGCAATTGGCTTATCGAGAGTCCAATAATGTTCATCTACTTATAACCCGCCCTCCTGAGATATGTGTCAACCTTGTTTTTAAACATATTCACGCTGCTAGCAGTTACACAATCTGTAGACAATTTGTTCCATTCATTGATTGTCCTCTGTGAGAACGAGTGCTTCCTGATGTCCAATCTACATTGATCCTTTACTAATTTTACCTCATGTCCTCTAGTTCTGCTATCCTTCTTGAGTGAGAAAAACATATTTCTATCAATATTTTCATACCCATTCAATATCTTAAAAACTTCAATCTGATCTCCTCTTAACCTCCTTGTCTCTAGAGTTGTTAAAGCACATTCTTTCAGGCGTTCTTCATAACTAAGGTCTCTCAGTTCTGGAATCATTTTAGTTGTTCCCCTTTGTATGCGTTCAAGCGTATCTATATCCTTCTTACGATATAGTCTCCATGCTTGTATACAGTATTCTAAATGAGGTCTAACTATTGCTTTATAAAGAGGTATAATTAACTTTTTTCCTTTGATTAATAATTATAAATATTGCAATTCACGAGTACAAACTTTCTAAGAGTTTTATTTGTCCGATATTTACCCTTCTTACGAACATACGAATTACCCTTTGTAGTTATTACGTACCACTGCCCGCAACACTACATAAACAATTACGTGCAATTGTTGACAAAGTGAAGCCGTTTTTATTCGATAGTCCAAAGTTACGTTACACAAAGGCAATGCATCGCTAGACGTTACTATAACCGCCGGTGTCACGTCGCAAATTCGAGAGTTGGAATGAAGCAATCAAAATATTGACTGGCAACACCAAGTACCAAGTCATAAATGGATATTTCTGTGATAATGTTGTGTATCCTGACATTTGGTGTACATAAATAACAAGCGTCCGATGATATAATGTTGTTAATTCGTTAATTAATAAGTATAATGCGGTTTGTGCAGTCAGTTGTGATTAATCGAAAACATAAAATAAGTTAAACGCTTAAATGATGCACTTGATGTTACTGAGATACTAAACAGTGTTTGCTGGGTGAGTATTGCCGTTTAAGCATAATTGCATTTAACTATATATTTAGTGCAGCAATGCAACTATCAATCTCAAAATAAGTGTTTCAGTTAAATAACTACAACGCGTCCAGGGACACAATGTGGTGCATTCATGATCTCGCATGGACCAATTTTGGGAACTATTTTAAAATTACTTAATGTTTAACAAAGAATCCAATATTTTGTCTGGAAACTGATATACAGGGACTAAAGTGTGTCTTCACAACTGCCGCATAAATCACATCAACGTATTACAACAAATAAGGTAAATGCAATTTAATCATTATGTTATTGAACTACAACAAAGTGTTTGCAGTGTAAAATTGCCATTGAAGAGTAATCACATATAATTATGTATTTAGTGCAGCAAAGCAAATATCAATCTCATTTAAATATAGGCGCATTTATGGAAAAAATGTATTTCTAGTAACTTAATGTGTAAGAAATTGTATTTTTGGCACCGATCTTCTAAACTGCCACATAATGCTTGAATATTGAAAAAAATAGTTCATGTTGGCAAGTTTTGCCTCTCGCGGTAACGACCATAGTAGTTTTAGTGATGGTCTCAATCAATATCTCACTCACTCACGCACCCTCCCACCCACCTGCCACCCACCCACTCACCCACTAACTCATCCACCCAAATCCATCCACCCATTCACACACTCACTCACTCACACACTCACGCACTCGCTGATTTTATCGCTCGCTCTCTCGCACACTCACTCACTCACTCACTCACACACCCACACACCCATTCGCTCATACGCTCACTCGCTCAATCGCTCTCCCATTCATTCATTCACTCACTCACTCACTTGCTGTCTCGCTCACTCGCCCACTAACTCACTCACTCTTTCACAAGATTTAACAAGATTTAACAAGATTTAACAAGATTTGCCATCCAAGCCAAAGGCCCAGATGGCAAGTGGACAAGGAAGCAATTGGCTTATCGAGAGTCCAATAATGTTCATCTACTTATAACCCGCCCTCCTGAGATATGTGTCAACCTTGTTTTTAAACATATTCACGCTGCTAGCAGTTACACAATCTGTAGACAATTTGTTCCATTCATTGATTGTCCTCTGTGAGAACGAGTGCTTCCTGATGTCCAATCTACATTGATCCTTTACTAATTTTACCTCATGTCCTCTAGTTCTGCTATCCTTCTTGAGTGAGAAAAACATATTTCTATCAATATTTTCATACCCATTCAATATCTTAAAAACTTCAATCTGATCTCCTCTTAACCTCCTTGTCTCTAGAGTTGTTAAAGCACATTCTTTCAGGCGTTCTTCATAACTAAGGTCTCTCAGTTCTGGAATCATTTTAGTTGTTCCCCTTTGTATGCGTTCAAGCGTATCTATATCCTTCTTACGATATAGTCTCCATGCTTGTATACAGTATTCTAAATGGGGTCTAACTATTGCTTTATAAAGAGGTATAATTAACTTTTTTCCTTTGATTAATAATTATAAATATTGCAATTCACGAGTACAAACTTTCTAAGAGTTTTATTTGTCCGATATTTACCCTTCTTACGAACATACGAATTACCCTTTGTAGTTATTACGTACCACTGCCCGCAACACTACATAAACAATTACGTGCAATTGTTGACAAAGTGAAGCCGTTTTTATTCGATAGTCCAAAGTTACGTTACACAAAGGCAATGCATCGCTAGACGTTACTATAACCGCCGGTGTCACGTCGCAAATTCGAGAGTTGGAATGAAGCAATCAAAATATTGACTGGCAACACCAAGTACCAAGTCATAAATGGATATTTCTGTGATAATGTTGTGTATCCTGACATTTGGTGTACATAAATAACAAGCGTCCGATGATATAATGTTGTTAATTCGTTAATTAATAAGTATAATGCGGTTTGTGCAGTCAGTTGTGATTAATCGAAAACATAAAATAAGTTAAACGCTTAAATGATGCACTTGATGTTACTGAGATACTAAACAGTGTTTGCTGGGTGAGTATTGCCGTTTAAGCATAATTGCATTTAACTATATATTTAGTGCAGCAATGCAACTATCAATCTCAAAATAAGTGTTTCAGTTAAATAACTACAACGCGTCCAGGGACACAATGTGGTGCATTCATGATCTCGCATGGACCAATTTTGGGAACTATTTTAAAAATTACTTAATGTTTAACAAAGAATCCAATATTTTGTCTGGAAACTGATATACAGGGACTAAAGTGTGTCTTCACAACTGCCGCATAAATCACATCAACGTATTACAACAAATAAGGTAAATGCAATTTAATCATTATGTTATTGAACTACAACAAAGTGTTTGCAGTGTAAGAATTGCCATTGAAGAGTAATCACATATAATTATGTATTTAGTGCAGCAAAGCAAATATCAATCTCATTTAAATATAGGCGCATTTATGGAAAAAATGTATTTCTAGTAACTTAATGTGTAAGAAATTGTATTTTTGGCACCGATCTTCTAAACTGCCACATAATGCTTGAATATTGAAAAAAAATAGTTCATGTTGGCAAGTTTTGCCTCGCGGTAACGACCATAGTAGTTTTAGTGATGGTCTCAATCAATATCTCACTCACTCACGCACCCTCCCACCCACCTGCCACCCACCCACTCACCCACTAACTCATCCACCCAAATCCATCCACCCATTCACTCACTCACTCACTCACTCACTCACTCACTCGCTGATTTTCTCGCTCGCTCTCTCGCTCACTCACTCACTCACTCACTCACTCACCCACACACCCATTCGCTCATACGCTCACTCGCTCAATCGCTCTCCCATTCATTCATTCACTCACTCACTCACTTGCTGTCTCGCTCACTCGCCCACTAACTCACTCACTCTTTCACAAGATTTAACAAGATTTAACAAGATTTAACAAGATTTGCCATCCAAGCCAAAGGCCCAGATGGCAAGTGGACAAGGAAGCAATTGGCTTATCGAGAGTCCAATAATGTTCATCTACTTATAACCCGCCCTCCTGAGATATGTGTCAACCTTGTTTTTAAACATATTCACGCTGCTAGCAGTTACACAATCTGTAGACAATTTGTTCCATTCATTGATTGTCCTCTGTGAGAACGAGTGCTTCCTGATGTCCAATCTACATTGATCCTTTACTAATTTTACCTCATGTCCTCTAGTTCTGCTATCCTTCTTGAGTGAGAAAAACATATTTCTATCAATATTTTCATACCCATTCAATATCTTAAAAACTTCAATCTGATCTCCTCTTAACCTCCTTGTCTCTAGAGTTGTTAAACCACATTCTTTCAGGCGTTCTTCATAACTAAGGTCTCTCAGTTCTGGAATCATTTTAGTTGTTCCCCTTTGTATGCGTTCAAGCGTATCTATATCCTTCTTACGATATAGTCTCCATGCTTGTATACAGTATTCTAAATGGGGTCTAACTATTGCTTTATAAAGAGGTATAATTAACTTTTTTCCTTTGATTAATAATTATAAATATTGCAATTCACGAGTACAAACTTTCTAAGAGTTTTATTTGTCCGATATTTACCCTTCTTACGAACATACGAATTACCCTTTGTAGTTATTACGTACCACTGCCCGCAACACTACATAAACAATTACGTGCAATTGTTGACAAAGTGAAGCCGTTTTTATTCGATAGTCCAAAGTTACGTTACACAAAGGCAATGCATCGCTAGACGTTACTATAACCGCCGGTGTCACGTCGCAAATTCGAGAGTTGGAATGAAGCAATCAAAATATTGACTGGCAACACCAAGTACCAAGTCATAAATGGATATTTCTGTGATAATGTTGTGTATCCTGACATTTGGTGTACATAAATAACAAGCGTCCGATGATATAATGTTGTTAATTCGTTAATTAATAAGTATAATGCGGTTTGTGCAGTCAGTTGTGATTAATCGAAAACATAAAATAAGTTAAACGCTTAAATGATGCACTTGATGTTACTGAGATACTAAACAGTGTTTGCTGGGTGAGTATTGCCGTTTAAGCATAATTGCATTTAACTATATATTTAGTGCAGCAATGCAACTATCAATCTCAAAATAAGTGTTTCAGTTAAATAACTACAACGCGTCCAGGGACACAATGTGGTGCATTCATGATCTCGCATGGACCAATTTTGGGAACTATTTTAAAAATTACTTAATGTTTAACAAAGAATCCAATATTTTGTCTGGAAACTGATATACAGGGACTAAAGTGTGTCTTCACAACTGCCGCATAAATCACATCAACGTATTACAACAAATAAGGTAAATGCAATTTAATCATTATGTTATTGAACTACAACAAAGTGTTTGCAGTGTAAGAATTGCCATTGAAGAGTAATTACATATAATTATGTATTTAGTGCAGCAAAGCAAATATCAATCTCATTTAAATATAGGCGCATTTATGGAAAAAATGTATTTCTAGTAACTTAATGTGTAAGAAATTGTATTTTTGGCACCGATCTTCTAAACTGCCACATAATGCTTGAATATTGAAAAAAAATAGTTCATGTTGGCAAGTTTTGCCTCGCGGTAACGACCATAGTAGTTTTAGTGATGGTCTCAATCAATATCTCACTCACTCACGCACCCTCCCACCCACCTGCCACCCACCCACTCACCCACTAACTCATCCACCCAAATCCATCCACCCATTCACTCACTCACTCACTCACTCACTCACTCGCTGATTTTCTCGCTCGCTCTCTCGCTCACTCACTCACTCACTCACTCACTCACTCACTCACTCACTCACCCACACACCCATTCGCTCATACGCTCACTCGCTCAATCGCTCTCCCATTCATTCATTCACTCACTCACTCACTTGCTGTCTCGCTCACTCGCCCACTAACTCACTCACTCTTTCACAAGATTTAACAAGATTTAACAAGATTTAACAAGATTTGCCATCCAAGCCAAAGGCCCAGATGGCAAGTGGACAAGGAAGCAATTGGCTTATCGAGAGTCCAATAATGTTCATCTACTTATAACCCGCCCTCCTGAGATATGTGTCAACCTTGTTTTTAAACATATTCACGCTGCTAGCAGTTACACAATCTGTAGACAATTTGTTCCATTCATTGATTGTCCTCTGTGAGAACGAGTGCTTCCTGATGTCCAATCTACATTGATCCTTTACTAATTTTACCTCATGTCCTCTAGTTCTGCTATCCTTCTTGAGTGAGAAAAACATATTTCTATCAATATTTTCATACCCATTCAATATCTTAAAAACTTCAATCTGATCTCCTCTTAACCTCCTTGTCTCTAGAGTTGTTAAACCACATTCTTTCAGACGTTCTTCATAACTAAGGTCTCTAAGTTCTGGAATCATTTTAGTTGCTCTCCTTTGTATGCGTTCAAGCGTATCTATATCCTTCTTACGATATGGTCTCCATGCTTGTATACAGTATTCTAAATGAGGTCTAACTATTGCTTTATAAAGAGGTATAATTAACTTTTTTCCTTTGATTAATAATTATAAATATTGCAATTCACGAGTAGAAACTTTCTAAGAGTTTTATTTGTCCGATATTTACCCTTCTTACGAACATACGAATTACCCTTTGTAGTTATTACGTACCACTGCCCGCAACACTACATAAACAATTACGTGCAATTGTTGACAAAGTGAAGCCGTTTTTATTCGATAGTCCAAAGTTACGTTACACAAAGGCAATGCATCGCTAGACGTTACTATAACCGCCGGTGTCACGTCGCAAATTCGAGAGTTGGAATGAAGCAATCAAAATATTGACTGGCAACACCAAGTACCAAGTCATAAATGGATATTTCTGTGATAATGTTGTGTATCCTGACATTTGGTGTACATAAATAACAAGCGTCCGATGATATAATGTTGTTAATTCGTTAATTAATAAGTATAATGCGGTTCGTGCAGTCAGTTGTGATTAATCGAAAACATAAAATAAGTTAAACGCTTAAATGATGCACTTGATGTTACTGAGATACTAAACAGTGTTTGCTGGGTGAGTATTGCCGTTTAAGCATAATTGCATTTAACTATATATTTAGTGCAGCAATGCAACTATCAATCTCAAAATAAGTGTTTCAGTTAAATAACTACAACGCGTCCAGGGACACAATGTGGTGCATTCATGATCTCGCATTGACCAATTTGGGGAACTATTTTTAAAATTACTTAATGTTTAACAAAGAATCCAATATTTTGTCTGGGAACTGATATACAGGGACTAAAGTGTGTCTTCACAACTGCCGCATAAATCACATCAACGTATTACAACAAATAAGGTAAGTGCTGAAATTATGCAATTTAATCATTATGTTATTGAACTACAACAAAGTGTTTGCAGTGTAAGAATTGCCATTGAAGAGTAATTACGTATAATTATGTATTTAGTGCAGCAAAGCAAATATCAATCTCATTTAAATATAGGCGAATTTATGGAAAAAAAGTATTTCTAGTAACTTAATGTGTAAGAAATTGTATTTTTGGCACCGATCTTCTAAACTGCCACATAATGCTTGAATATTGAAAAAAAATAGTTCATGTTGGCAAGTTTTGCCTCGCGGTAACGACCATAGTAGTTTTAGTGATGGTCTCAATCAATATCTCACTCACTCACGCACCCTCCCACCCACCTGCCACCCACCCACTCACCCACTAACTCATCCACCCAAATCCATCCACCCATTCACTCACTCACTCACTCACTCACTCGCTGATTTTCTCGCTCGCTCTCTCGCTCACTCACTCACTCACTCACTCACTCACTCACTCACCCACACACCCATTCGCTCATACGCTCACTCGCTCAATCGCTCTCCCATTCATTCATTCACTTACTCACTCACTTGCTGTCTCGCTCACTCGCCCACTAGCTCACTCACTCTTTCACAAGATTTAACAAGATTTAACAAGATTTGCCATCCAAGCCAAAGGCCCAGATGGCAAGTGGACAAGGAAGCAATTGGCTTATCGAGAGTCCAACAATGTTCACCTACTTATAACCCGCCCTCCTGATATATGTGTCAACCTTGTTTTTAAACATATTCACGCTGCTAGCAGTTACACAATCTGTAGACAATTTGTTCCATTCATTTATTGTCCTCTGTGAGAACTGGTGTCCAATCTACATTGATCCTTTACTAATTTTACCTCATGTCCTCTAGTTCTGCTATCCTTCTTGAGTGAGAAAAACATATTTTTATCAATATTTTCATACCCATTCAATATCTTAAAAACTTCAATCTGATCTCCTCTTAACCTCCTTGTCTCTAGAGTTGTTAAACCACATTCTTTCAGGCGTTCTTCATAACTAAGGTCTCTAAGTTCTGGAATCATTTTAGTTGCTCTCCTTTGCATGCGTTCAAGCGTATCTATATCCTTCTTACGATATGGTCTCCATGCTTGTATACAGTATTCTAAATGAGGTCTAACTATTGCTTTATAAAGAGGTATAATTAACTTTTTTCCCTTGTATGTTATGTTTCTTCTAATCAATCCAAGAATTCGATTACCCTTTGAAGCTGCAATACCACACTGCTCTGAAACTTTCATATCAGCGTTTATTATAACTCCTAAGTCCTTTTTTTACAGTAGTACCCAGAACAGTATCTCCCATTTTATAGTTTACATTCAAGTTCCCATCTCCTGTATGTAGGCATTTACATTTCCCAAAATTGAACAGCATCTGCCATTTCTCAGACCATTTCACTAATCTGTCTGGATCGTTTTGTAAATGTTGTTTATCACCATCAGTATTAACCTTTCTAAACAGTTTTGTGTCATCCGCAAATTTCAGTACGTTACTTGTTATACTGTCGTCCAAGTCATTGATATAAATTAAAAATAATATAGGTCCTAATACTGATCCTTGAGGTACCCCACTCAAAACCGATTTCCAATGTGAAACTTCTCCATCTACTACAACTCGTTGTCTTCTGTCAGTCAGCCATTGTTCTATCCAGTCAGTTATGTTTTCCCCGATACCATGGGCTTTTAATTTAAGTAGCAATCTTTGATGTGGCACTTTGTCAAAAGCTTTCTGAAAATCTAAGTAGATAATATCTACTGGCGATCCCACGTCTATCCACTTATTTGTTAAGCATGACCTCGCTTTAAGGAATCCATGTTGAGATGAATTTAATAATTTATGCTTAACGAGGAAGTCCACCATATGGTCTTTAATTAACCTTTCTAATAATTTACAAATCACTGACGTTAATCTCACTGGTCTGTAATTATCTGACTTATTTCTCGAACCCTTTTTAAATAATGGTATGATGTTTGCTTCTTTCCATTCAAACGGAACAACTCCCTCTTTTAATGACAAGTTGAATACTCTTGCAAGTGGTATATTGATTTGATCTACTGTTTCCTTTAGTAATTTTGGAGGAATCCCATCCACTCCCGGTGATTTGTTATCCTTCATTGCCTTTATTTTCTTAGCTACCAATTCTGGAGTTACAACTAACGGTCCTAAATATTCAGATTTAGCCCCCTGAAATTTAGCATCAGCAACTGGTAATGAACTAATATCTTCTTTGGTAAACACTGAACTGAAGTAACCATTTAGGTCTTCCGCCATTAAAAACCCCTGTGATATTATATTTCCAGCACTGTCTTCTAGAGGTCCAACCTTGTCTTGTACGTTTTGTTTACTCCTGACATATGCATAAAAACTCTTGCTGTTATTTTTTTATGTTATATGCCAGTTTTTGCTCATAGCTTCTTTTAGATTGTCTGATTTCAGTTGTAGCTGCATTAAGTGCCTCTTTGTATTTTGCATAGTCTTCTTCCTTTCTGGTACGCCTATAAACCCTCCACATAGTTTGTTTTAGCATTATTTTTCTAATAGCCTCTTTTGACAAGTGTGTCTTTCTACAAAGTTTTCCTCGTTTTCGGAAGGGAAAAAAATTATCGATGATACTCTCAATTTCATATTTTAGAGTATTCCAACATTCAATTGCGGTCTTATTCATAAGCATGTTATTCCAATCTAGCTGTGCTAACTATTTTCTCATATCTTTGTAGTTACCTTTGTGGAAGTTTCTCTTGTACGTTTTCTTATTTTTACTTTCTGATTTTACATTGATGTCAAAATGTATTTGATTATGGTCACTATTACCCAATGGTTCAAATATTTTTACATTGTCCACTAATTCTTTTTGTGATGACAAAACTATATCTAATACATTTTCTCCCCTGGTTGGTTCTAGTACGTGCTGAGTAAGAAAGCTATCCTGGATTAAACATAGAAATTGTTGATCCTCAATCCCTGTGCTCTCTAGAGAATTCCATTGTATGTGTCCATGGTTAAAATATCCCATTATGATACATTCCCCTTTACTAACTTCCTTTATAGCGTTTTTTTTATTTTGTGTTGTCCTCTTCGTTTATGTTTGGACTTCGGTAAACTAATCCAATAGTTAATTTTGAATTTCCTGAAACAATTTTGCACCAAACAGCTTCATCGCAATCTGCTTCCCTTTCTAGTTTTATTTCATAAGCCTGAATAGATTCTTTAACATATAAAATAACTCCCCCGCCCCTTCTTCCTATTCGATCTTTCCTAAACATTACGTATCCTGTCAGTCCTAATTCAGCATCTGTTAAATCTATGTTGGCCCATGATTCAGTTATACCAATTATGTGAGGGTCAATATCTTCTACCATAATGTTTAATTCGTTTTTCTTATTTACTATGCTCCTTGCATTTAAACATACGCATCTATAACCTTTTTCAGAGATGTTTTTCGGATGATTTGATATTGGTTTATCTGTGCTAGTGGCCTCTTGTTCTGCTTGAGACACCTCTTGGTAACCCCCCTGCACATCTAGTTTAAAGAATGTTTACTTCCAAAAATATTTGTCATTGTACCCAAGTCGCTATCTACTGCTGCTGAAAGTTTGTCCGCGAATACTGCCGCCCCCTTTCCACTTAAATGAAGCCCATCCTTCATGTACATATCTGCCCTCCCAACAAAACTTCCCCATAAATCCACAAATCCAACTTCCTCTTCCCTACACAGCCTCTGGACTAACATGTTAATTGCCATCCCCCGACAATTTCGATATTTGTGACCCCTCCTGCCCATTACAGGTAAAATCCCTGACAGTATTACCTGCTCAACCCGCGTCTGTTTTAGTGTTTGACTAACTGCCTATATTTCCTAACTATGGCTGTTGTACCCTCCCTCTCTACGTTATTTGTCCCTACGTGTACTAAAACAGATCCACCCTTACCCGAGTCTACGATGTTTTTTACCCTCTCAGTTATCGCCTCTATTTTGGCTCCAGGCAAGCAGGCCACCACATCATCTCCCTTGTTTAAGACTCTGTCGGTCTTCCTAACTATCGAATCCCCCACAAACAGGTTACCTTAAAATATTTCTATGCTTCGGACAATGACCCTACTCATGGTCTACCAGTGTCGGTCCAGAGTCGGCTCCAAAACCGTTTTAGAGCATAATCGACAGCCATATAGTGGACCATCAGCCCATAGCCTCTCTCGCCTCGGACCGATAGAATTCTTGATACCCGTATCGGGAGACGATTACCTGGATTTCGCCAACACGTTGGTACACGTTCAAGCGAAGGTGACCCGAGCCGACGGAGTGTGTATCACTTTAATGACATACCACCAACTGAAGTGGCTGTGTCACATCAAGCGACGCGCCGTACATCCACTTCGTCAATCACAAAGACAGTAAAAACGGCGGTTACGTGCGCAGCCTCGATTAAGAGTTTTTATCGTCCTGTAGCATTGCATAATATAATATAAGAAGCCCCCCCTTACCCCGCTGTTATGGCGGGCAACGTAACACACTGATGTGATTTATGACACTATGACACTATAATTACAATTATCTTACAAAGTAAGTAACAATAAATAAATGTCCACAACTTCGCCAATACGAAATGATGGAGCAACCACATTTGGGCATCGGACACTGTTTGTTTTCTTAAACGCAATTATAATTTAAATTTATATAGAGTTGTTTAGCTGGATGTGTTTACTGCACTAAACATATATTTAAATATAATTATGGTTCATGTTTTACGGTTCTGGGTCGGGCGCGATAAACATGGAGTCAGTCCGTTTGGAAGTAGACAGGCATTGTTTGGTTTACCGATAAACATGGAGTCCGTCCGTTTGGAAGTAGGCAGACATTGCTTGGTTTACCGATAAACATGGAGTCCGTCCGTTTGGAAGTAGGCAGACATTGCTTGGTTTACCGATAAACATGGAGCCCGTCCGTTTGGAAGTAGGCAGACATTGCTTGGTTTACCGATAAACATGGAGTCCGTCCGTTTGTAAGTAGACAGACATTGCTTGGTTTACCGATAAACATGGAGTCCGTCCGTTTCGAAGTAGGCAGACATTGCTTGGTTTACCGATAAACATGGAGTCCGTCCGTTTGGAAGTAGACAGGCATTGCTTGGTTTACCGATAAACATGGAGTCCGTCCGTTTGGAAGTAGACATACATTGCTTGGTTTACCGATAAACATGGAGTCCGTCCGTTTGGAAGTAGACATACATTGCTTGGCTTACCGATAAACATGGAGTCCGTCCGTTTGGAAGTAGACAGGCATTACTTGGTTTACCGATAAACATGGAGTCCGTCCGTTTGGAAGTAGACATACATTGCTTGGCTTACCGATAAACATGGAGTCCGTCCGTTTGGAAGTAGACAGGCATTGCTTGGTTTACCGATAAACATGGAGTCCGTCCGTTTGGAAGTAGACATACATTGCTTGGCTTACCGATAAACATGGAGTCCGTCCGTTTGGAAGTAGGCAGACATTGCTTGGTTTACCGATAAACATAGAGTCCGTCCGTTTGGAAGTAGACATACATTGCTTGGTTTACCGATAAACATGGAGTCCGTCCGTTTGGAAGTAGGCAGACATTGCTTGGTTTACCGATAAACATGGAGTCCGTCCGTTTGGAAGTAGACATACATTGCTTGGTTTACCGATTAACATGGAGTCCGTCCGTTTGGAAGTAGACAGGCATTGCTTGGTTTACCGATAAACATGGAGTCCGTCCGTTTGGAAGTAGACAGACATTGCTTGGTTTACCGATAAACATGGAGTCCGTCCGTTTGGAAGTAGACAGACATTGCGTGGTTTACCGGCGCCTCCTCGTTTAAGCGTAGGACGTGGCTAAAGAGGCGTCATCGCTTGACAATCACGTATGTGCTTATTTAACGGCGCCGACACCGTTCATACAACTTGACGTTGCTTATTCTCTGAGGCCAGTGAATCCCGATGAGTGAGCGGAGCTGCTTGGGATGGAAGGCATCTAGTGTCTCCGTGTCCGACCCCTTCAGGCACCACGTACCCGCGTTGTACGGTAACAATACAATGAATAGAATATATGCATATAACAGGAACCCTTAAGTACTCTTAAATTACAATACTGATGTTCATTAATCAATGAACATCAATATTGGCTATGTGGTAATGTTTTGGAATTTCGGTCGATGGGACGGGAACCTCGTATTGCCGTTTCGAGACTTGGGCAATTTCGTTCACCCTACATTGTCTTTGTCTTTCCAAAGAGATAATAAAGCCGTTTGTCCTTCCTGCCTAGTATCTATGTAGTATCCCAGGTAAATGGAAACAAAATACAGTGTGGACTCATTGACTCTAGAGTAGGACTATCTTAAATAAACCGTCATGTTACTGGTTCGGGTAACTTATTAGAGCTGAAACAAATAAATGCATAAATTGCTTTAACACATAAACTTATTATATTGTTATGTATTTTCTAGGATGTATTACAACTAAAACAAATAAATACATAATTTCTTTTAAAACAGAAACTAATTATAGTTTTATGTATTCTGATGCCCGTTTTAACTGCAACATTTAAAATGTTAACTTATTTAATGCTAGCGATTGATCATAGCTATCAATATATACTATATGACACATGTTCCTTTGTCGAAATATTGAGAGCAGACGCCATCATGGCAACATTCTTACAAACTAAGTAATAGGAAATGTTTCTGTTAGAATAAACGAACGATGTCGGTGACGTTAAATAAGCATATATGTGATTGTCACGCGATGACGCCTCTTCGGCCACGTCCTAAGCTTGGACGAGGAAGCGCCCGCAAACCACGCGATGTCTGCCTACTTCCAAACGGAGGGACCCCATGGTTATCGCGGTCGACCCAGAACCGGCCTTCCCACCACGCTCGACACCGACCTGCAGCAGATTGGTATGCGACTGTAGACCAGGGCCGACCAGGAGCAGCTGCGTCGGATCGCCATAGACAAAACCAAGTGGCGCTAACTACACAGAACAATATAAGAGAAGCGGTGTAAGCAGTGTAAGCGGTGTAAGCAGTGTAACCGGTGTAAGCGGTGTAAGCGGTGTAAGCGGTGTAACCGGTGTAAGCGGTGTAAGCGGTGTAAGCGGTGTGAGCGGTGTGAGCGGTGTGAGCGGTGTGAGCGGTGTAAGCGGTGTAAGCGGTGTGAGCGGTGTGAGCGGTGTAAGCGGTGTAAGCGGTGTAGGCGGTGTAAGCGGTGTAAGCAGTGTAAGCGGTGTAAGCGGTGTAAGCGGTGTAAGCGGTGTAAGCGGTGTAAGCGGTGTAAGCGGTGTAAGCGGTGTAAGCGGTGTAAGCGGTGTGAGCGGGCATAAGAACCAGCTGCTCGCGCAAACTGACTGTCGCAACTGTAAAATATAATTTTAATAAAAATAAAAAGAATAAACAAACAAAAGATAATCAACACTAGAAGGCATAATTGTTTCATAGTGACTCAAACCAAACACTAGTCGGTAAAGAAATTTTAATATGGCGAGAAGCATATGCTGCCCAATTCTAAAATTAATGTATAATTTCGAAATATTAGTGCAACTGTATTTGCTATGTATAGTCCTTAGAATAATATAAATTAGTAGCGGTGTCTTGCAGTCAGCTGTACGACATTAGTAGAAGCTTTACGTTGTTTGGCAGTACACGACCCATTCCAAGTCTTCACGGTCGCTCTACAGCGGACTTGGACGGAATGTCTGTTGGAGTTCAACATCTCACTTTCTGAAATAAAACGTGTGACTTTGTACTAAAAGTAACCTTGTCAAGCAGATAATATTTAGGTAAATAGTACTTGGCAAATTTCAATATCGGCATTTTGACAAAGAAACTTTTTTTATGAATTCACTAAAGCTGGAAAGAAATTGTATCTTTGGCAACGGTCTTCTAAACTGCCGCATAATGCTTGAATGATGAAAACAATAGTTCATGTTGACAAGTTTTGCCTCGCGGTAACGACCATAGTAGTTTTAGTGATGGTCTCAATCAATATCTCACTCACTCACGCACCCTCCCACCCACCTGCCACCCACTCACTCACCCACTAACTCACCCACCCAAATCCATCCATCCACCCATTCACTCACTCACTCACTCACACACTCACTCACTCACTCACACACTCACTCACTCACTCACACTCTCTCACACTCTCTCGCTCACTCACTCACTCACACACACTCCCATTCGCTCATACGCTCACTCGCTCAGTCGCTCTCCCATTCATTCATTCATTCACTCATTCACTTGCTGTCTCGCTCACTCGCCCACTCACTCTTTCACTGACTGACTGACTCATCACTCACTCATTCATTCACTCACTCACGCATGGGTTTGTTCATTAGTGCCATCTCATAAAGCCTTTATCGGAGTACCATCAAATAGACTCCATGGAAAGAAAGGGAGATGTTCACGATCCTGGAAAGTATCAATTTGCTGAGTCATTTTTTAAAGATGTGACAGAGGATTCTGGATGGAAGGATAAGGAGGATAGTGGAGGGTGAATGGGACAAGAACAGTAAGGTTTCAGAAGACGGAGAAACACTGGGGACGGGATGTTGACGTTGAAACAACTGGTGGAAAAGAAACTGGAGGGACAGTAATATATGGCTCTTCGATTCATAGACCTAGAAAAGGCATACGACAGAGTTCCAAGAGATATGGTCACGACCACGTTGAGGTGGATGGGTGTCCAAGAGGCGGAGGTGAGAATGGTCGAAGGAACATATGAAGAGACAAAATGTAGAGTAGTATGCGCACCGGGAATATCGGATATATTCAGATTTGACACCGGCTTGCAGTGGCGGAGGTGATCAGCAGGAATGCGAGTACAAGAGAGATTCTCCGAAAATTGCTATACGCTGACGACCTGGCAGTAGTAGTGGACAGTGAGGTAGACCTGGCAGTAGTAGCGGACAGTGAGGCAGACCTGGCAGTAATAGTGGACAGTGAGGCAGACCTGGCAGTAGTAGTGGACAGTGAGGCAGACCTTCAAGAACGGTTGGTAGACTGGAAGGAACGTTTTAACAAACATCTCCAGCACATGAAGTTTACTCAGCGTTTTTCATTTTGCGCTCCTTAATCACGTTCAAGAAAGCTTAACTGTCTGTGTCGTGTAGCATGCCGATGGGTTTACGGTATTCAATGTTATTCGAATTATCGGTACACTGTCTACTTCAACGTCGGAAGGAGGTTACCTTAAAATATTTCTATGCTTCGGACATTGACCCTACTCATGGTCTACCAATGTCGGTCCAGAGTCGACACCAAAACCGTTTCAGAGCATAATCGACAGCCATATAGTGGACCATCACCCATGGCCTCTCTCGCCTCGGGTGGACCGATATAATTCTTGATACCCGGATCGGGAGACGATTACCTGGATTTCGCCAACACGTTGGTACACGTTCAAGCGAAGGTGACCCGAGCCGACGGAGGTGACCTCGATTTGGTCGATCCCGTGGGTCCGGTGAATAACTGGCTGCATTCGCTGTTCGGTCAAGTCGACGTCTACCTGAACGGTAAGCTGGTGACCCGTTCGACCAACACGTATCCGTATCGCGCTTACATAGAGACGCTGCTGAGTTACGGCGACGACGCCAAAGTCACGCAACTGACGAGTCAGCTGTGGCACAAGGACACGGCCACTCGCATGGATGCCGTCGAGATCGCCGACGGAGCCGCAGCTAACACAGGGTTCGTGGCTCGACGAGCGAACATCGTGCGGAGTCTTGTCGTCGACATGATGGGCCGTCTCCACGTGGTTCCTGCAGAATAAATTCTTGATCAATGGCGTCGATGTCGAGATACGACCGGTGCGAAGCAAGAAGGCGTTTGCGTTCATGGCTGGCGGGGCCAACCCCGACTACAAGATAAACATCATCAATGCCATCTTATTCGCAAAGAAGGCCGCCCTGAATCCGACCGTACAGATGGTGACCATCAAGACCCTCGAGAAGAGAACGGCCATGTATCCGATGCGGTCCGTCGACTGCAAGGTGTACTCCATTCCAGCTGGTACTCGATCGAACACGCACGAGAACCTGTTCCTCGGTACCCTGCCGAAACGTCTGGTGCTGTGCTGCATCGATAACGAAGCGTAGAACGGTACGTATGACAAAAATCCGTTTCACGCCAACAACAACAACATCAACTCCGTCGCCGTGTATGTTTCATCAGGAGCTACATGAACCAGTTATCATCGACCGGTAAGGTGTGGCAGGACTTGGGAAACGGACAGTCCCGCAGCGACTTCCGGCACTGATACACCTTCTTCGGTTTTGACCTGACCCCCGACATGCGATGGCGCTGTGAACGTCATCCCTACGCCAGTTCGAGTCCGTGCAGGAAATAGACAAGAGTCGCAACATAATCTACAACTACTGAGATGGACACTCTGCAGATCGCCAGACTATTAGCGATGGACCCGCGCACTAGATAAATATTTCGCGGTGTCGTACCCAAAGACCGACTGCCTACGACGATAGCTGCTTTGTCGGTCGCCTTCGTGTACAACACCGACGACGGTGACGAACCGGGTGAACATTGGATTGCTCTGTACCTGGACGCCGATGGACGCAGCGATTACTTCTGCTCGTACGGTCTACCGCCACGACACGCGGCGTTCCGCACCTTCATGAACGAACATTGTTCCGAGTGGACTCATAATAGCAAGAGATTTCAGAGTCCCCTGTCTAACGTTTGTGGACAATATTATGTAGCTTATTTATTGTTTCGTTGTAACGGCTTTTCGACGAGAACTTTTGTCAACATATTCGGCACCGATTTAGTAGCTAACGATTACCGCGAATTTGATTGGCTTAGGCAGCTGCGACAAGGTAGACTGTACTGTCATACACGTACATCGAGTTGGACATACCCCTAAGCTCACGACCTCTGGCGTGATCCCCCAAGTCACTTCATCACCACCATTAAGCTACTGGCGAGGTGGAGACACCCCCTCAAACACACACGTATATACAGTGTTAATTGTACACGTGTGCATAGGCCCTATTACAGAAACGAATAAATCACACACACACGCACGCACGCACGCACGCACGCACGCACGCACGCACGCACACACACACACACACAAACGCACGCACGCACGCACGCACGCACACACACACACACACAGTGATTGCAGTGTCATTATATTATTTTAAATTATATATATATATATATATATATATATATATATATATATATATATATATATAATTTAAAATTATTTAATACTGTAATCACTGTTTCCAACATTAGCTTATTTAAACTGCAGCATTTAAGCGACAAAGGTATTCCATGTTGGTGATTCATACCGCATATGCCGCATTATACAGTCTGAACTGTCAGATAAGAATTGCGTAACATGTCTCGCCAGGCCATGTAACCATGTGTACACGTTTACGTTAGGCAGAAGTATATTGTCTGTTTAGACATATCTATCACAGTGACAAGGTCTGCGGTGATGCAAAATCACAAGCTATCAGCATTTTGGAACAAACGCTAAATCCGCTATGTTTTTGGAATAAACCGCTAAGTGAATAGACGGGGGATCATAAGTAGATTTAATATACTTAGATTTTCAGAAAGCTTTTGACAAAGTGACACATCTAAGACTTCACTATCTGAAATAAACTGTTTGACTTTGTACTAAAAGCAATAACGCGTGAAGAGAGGGAATTTGACAATTTGAGAGAAATACTTTTTGCCAAATACACTTTGCTCAATAAATGTCAAATGTAAATCGAGGGACGAAAGGAGGAAAGAAGACGGGAAAGGGGAACGAGAGGAAAGGGACGGGAATAGATGATCAATGAATCTTGTTACTTTGTACAACATCGTGTCAGTTACGTAATATTTAGGTAAATGTTATTAAGAAATTTCAATATCGGCATTTTGACGTCAATTGTGAATCGACAACTATCTTCTTAACTGCCGCATAAATCACAGCAACGTATTACATAAATCACAGCAACGTATTACATAAATACGTTAGGTGCTGAATTATGCATTTTAATAAAAATGCTAATGAAATACTAAACAGTGTTTGCAATGTAAGTATTGCAATTTCGGCGTAATTATATTTACATTATATATTTAGTGGAGTTAAGCAACTATCAATCTCATTAAAATAATTATTTCAGTTAAAAACCTACAACGTGGCCACAATGTACTGCATTCATGACTTTGCATTGGCGAAATTATGGAAATGCATTTCCTATTACTTCGTTTGTAGAAAGTAGCCGCTATTGTGTATTGGAACCGTTATATAAGGACGACCGTATATTTTGGCAACGATCTCCTAAAGTGCTGTATAAATCACAGCAATGTATTCCATAACATAATCTTACTGCTGAAATGATGCAATTTAATCAAATTGGTGTTGAAATACTACACAGTGTTTGCAGTGTAAGTTTTTTCGTCTAAACGTAATTACATTTAAGTATTTACATTTCATTATACATTTAGTGCAGCCAGGCAACTATCAATATCACTTAAATCATTATTTCAGTTCAGTAACAACAACGTGTCCTGTGTCATGATTTCGGATTCGTGTAGTTATGATAATGTATCTCCAATTGCGTAATTTGTAAAAACAAAATAACTACGTGTTCAGAGTCACAATTTGTTGCATATATGGCGTTTATCATTAATTAACTACATCAATTTTGGAATCATCTAAGACGCTCTCCTTTTTATCACTTCTAACTTATTAGGCTTTTCTTACGATATAGCCTCCAAGTTTCTATGCAGTAACATAAACTAAAGTGAATTAATCCATCTTATAAAAAGGTATTATTGGCTATTTGTCTTTATGCCTTCTATCTGTCCTAATCAACCCACATACATAATTATCCTTTGAAGCTGCTCTGATTTCACATATCACAAAAGTTCTTTTTGGTTTTGTTTGTGCATAATAATAGTATAGCCCGTTTCAAACGTTCCGTCCGTCATGTCAGATGTACACGCAATTACATTACCCCAAATCGAACATCGTTAGCATTACTTCAAACTATTTGGTTGATTTTTATATGATATTTTGCATTGTGTCTTTTCCCATTATACTAAAACTTTGCAAACGATTTCGTGTCGTCTGCCAATGTCAGTACTTTGATTGTTAATCATCATAGAATTATTGATATTATAAGAACATAATACATCCTAATATTGAACCTGGTCGTACCCGACTCAAATCTCAATGATTTCCATTCCGAACCCTTCCATCCCGCTACAACTTGACTGATTACGTTATTCCCATTTTCTTCGATTTTTTTTAGTTTAAACAGTGATTTTGGCGAAGATCTTGGTCTAGCTCTTGGTCTAGGTCTTGGCCTAGCTCTTGGTGTAGCTCTTGGTGTAGCTCTTGGTCTAGCTCTTGGTCTTGTTCTTGGTCTAGCTCTTGGTCTAGCTCTTGGTCTAGCTCTTGGCCTAGCTCTTGGTCTAGCTCTTGGTGTAGCGCTAGTGATGTATACTATCGATGGAATATTTTGACAGACACACGCCGGGGAACAATTTGTCAGTTGTTCAGCACCTTATTACAATAATTTGTAAAGGTGTTTCGACTTCATGTGGTGGGTGTGACTGTCATTCCGGTGAGATGACCAAACCACAAGACGCAAGTCCTTTGGTTGTTCACTTGTAGTTGTGGCAAGTGATAACATTTTTAAAAGTTACAAACGTTTTCGTGGCGTATGTCAGCCTCAGTACTTTGATTGTGAAATCACCATCCAATTATAGATATTATAGGAATAGCATAGATAGTACTAATGAACCTGTTTGCGCCCGACTCAAACGTCAATGTTTTCCATTCCGAAAATGTTATTCTACTACAACTTGACGGTTTATGTTATCCCTATTTCCTTCGATTTTGTCTTAGTTCAAGTAATGATTTTGCAAAAGCCCTTCGTCTAGCGCTTTGTGGAAATATATTGATGTATACGATCGATTAAGTGTTTTAACAGACTAACTGCAATAATTGTCAATTGTTTAGCGCGTTTTTGCAATAATTTGTATTGGTGCTTCAACTAAATGTGGTGGGCGTGACTGTTATTCCGGTGAGGTGACCAAAACCACAAAACGCAAGCCCATTGGTAGTTCACTTGTAATTGTGCCAAGTGATAACGCCTTTATAAAGGCGATACACGCAGTGATACGGCATTCACTGCAATATCTTCGCACTGCGACAGAACACATACACCGACGGTCGATATCCAGGTACGGCAATTTGATAATGTACTTAATTTATTCATTTATTTAATACTATGTTCTTACACGATATTTTTCTACTCGCTTTTGCAAGATTTCTTTTATAGAGCCATCCTTTAAAGAACCATTGTACATTAGGTAATTTATGATGGAGAGTTCAAGGAAGGCAACGGGAGGAATGAGACAGTAGGGAAGGCGACGGGAGGGAAGAAGACGAGAGCACAGCCGCCAGGAGCGAAGGCGACTAGACGCAATATAACCAGGAGACAGGAAGGAAAGGTGACGTGTTAGTGGGTGACAAGAAGATGGACAACATGCTGTCAAGTGACACGATTGTATGATATAATATTCGTGTCGGTGTTTCATATGCTGTCAAGCGCCACGAACAATGTTATGGGATCTAGCGCTATATTAAATAAACTGATCGCCCTCCTCTCATCCACCTGTTATTTTGGGCGACGTAACATTGTTTGTGATTGATAGCAGTATTGTTATGTCGTTACAAACATACTCTACTTGGTTCTAACTAACTAATCGGAACGCCAGTTGTGATTTTCCGTATGTTTGTTAGTACGACGTCATCAATGAAGACCATTGTGACATTGGACACTTTTTATCTATTTAAGTAACATCATTATGTAAATGAGATTGATAGAAGCTTGAAACATGTACTGTAATGAGTACATATTTAAGTGCAATTACTCTTAAATTGCACTATGCAGCATCATTAATCAAAATGATTAAATAAGGAAAGTATTTTGTGCTTTTCCCTTTTAAACTGCAGCATTGTAACATTTTATGTATTTTATGTGAGAAACTGATGAGAACAAACTAAAGACATTGCGAACATATCTCACGTATTTCAGGTATTTGCTACATAGCAGAACACGAACTGCAATGGTAAATTGGTAAAACCTCACCCATAAATATTAACTGAAGGTCAAATGCTCACTTGTAGATCATATAAACATAACCAGTAGTTGCTTAAATAATGCCATGCGGTTTCTGGTCAGGTGAATGTGGGATGATGGTTTGTCTTGACTCACGGATAACAATGTTACGAAAAAAGAACACATAATTAAAACAACATTATAATCAAACACTTCAACATCAATGAACCCACGTTAACTTCTACATCACAAGATTACTGTGTTTAGCACACCCCATTTCAAAACGCCACCTATTGTTAGCCCAATATCCCACCTATTTTTTAAGCTACCTTCTAACCTCTCACCATGTTAAGGACCAACCTCCCACGTGCCTCGCCTGTATGTATGTATGTATGTATGTATGTATGTATGTATGTATGTATGTATGTATGTATGTATGCACGTATGCACGTGTGCACGTATGCACGTATGCACGTATGCACGTTGCATGTTGTTAGAAATGAGACATCCATTCAAAGTGCTAAACTTTACCAAACTTATCAATTATTTTTTATATTAGTTCGGCTAGAAGAATTTCAATATATTTTGGTGGCGAAATAGATATTCAATTTAGTTGTGAAATTAATTATGCTCCACATATATCAATCATCGTGTCGTGTCGCCAGTGTGTTCGCTACGGCACATCCACCAAATTACTGTCGATTCTGACTTCATATGTATGATATGTTTTCAAAAACGACTTTGTGACAACGTGCTCCTGTATACAACTGGCCCCGGTCGTGGCAATTTGACAACGTGGCAATTTGACATATGTATTTATTTGAATAATATATTGTTTGTTCTTTCATGATATTGCTTCTACACGTTTTTTGCAATATCCAATATGTCTATTCATAGTAATCCTTTAGGAAATCAATGCACCGATAATAAGATAGATAATCCAAGGCATACCCGGAGCAACATCACTTTCATTATTTGATACGGGTCTTATTGCAACACAATTTATTTTACAGATAACATAAACCTTTCCCAAATAATTTCGTGTCGAAATCCAAGTAAAGTTTCAAAATTACTTGAACTACATAGCTAAACATATACAATAGCACAGAATGTGGCTGAATTTGTTTGTTTCCTCAGTTTAGCGTGTATGCCGCTACGTTATGCGTGTTTTCTAAGATTGTTCCGAGTTACGTAACATAAATAAAATGTTTGCATGCGTTCATTTGTTCGAACGCGTCGTGAAACCAATCCCTTTTCTATGTAAAAATAGTTATGGATGCCTTTTCGCAAAGCCGGGTAACTCAGTTAGTTTTAATGTGCATATATGAATCCATTCATACATACATACGTACATACATGCATGCATGCATACATACATACATACATACATACATACATATATACATACATACTTATATATTCAAAGATTCACACATGCAAACACGCTTCTGCGCACGCACAGGCACACGCACGCACACAGGCGTTCACAAACACACGCATACACGCACGCAGCATACACACACACACACACACACACACACACACACACACACACACACACACACACACACACACACACACACACACACACACACACACACACACACACACACACACACACACACACACACACACACACACACACACACACACACACACGAACTCAATGATGATTGTCTTGTTTCGCAGGTGACAATTGAACAAGTAGAATGGCGAATGTTCGTGGACTGCTGGTGTTGGGCCTCGTGTGCTTCCTGCTGTGTCAGGTAAAGTTGAAAGTATCATTCCATTTATTTTCGAAATATGTCATTATGCACATTTGTTTTAAAATAAATGCATTTCAAAACATGTTCAGTAGATTTACCAGATTGTTAGAGAAGATATGTTACTTTGGGTTATGTCTACTACAATATTTGCGAGGATCGCATCATAACCAGTGTTCGCCACATGTGCGTATCATTTATTCTTAAGCTTGTGCTCTTCCTCCTTTTTCCCTGTTGTACAGGGATGAGGGTCAGGTAAAATATTGTCGAGCCAATCCTTCTGTTCTTTCTTTCCATAGTTTTCTATCGGCCGCTCCCTCTCTCCATCTTTCATCCTCCCCCGATCTTCTTATGTCCCTCCTAACGCAGTCCTCCCATCTTAGCTGTTGCCTTCCCCTTTTCCTGCGTCCTTGATGTTTTGTCCACCTATGCTCTCTTTGCTAGTTTGCTTGCATCCATTCTTACCAAGTGGCCTGCCCATCTCATCCTGCTTCTCACCAATCTTCCTTTTAGGCTGCATTGCATCCCAACCTCTTTCCTTAGGTCGTTCATCCTTGTTCTGTCAACGCCACTGTCTCCAGACCACACAGGCATGCTGGTGTAACACATGTTCTCAGGACTTTCCCTTTCAGCTTTTCTGAAATTGTTCTGTCCAACATGACTCCCTCTACCTTTCTCCAAGCATTCGCTCCCACTTGTGTCCTATGTTGCACTTCTGCCGCTGAATGCCCATCCTCCGTAACCATTCCTCCAAAGTACACAAAGCCATCCACATGCGTGATCTCCTTACCATCCAACCTGATGTTCAACTCCTCTCTCTGGTGTCCAACCCACATCACTTATGTTTTTTCTAGGCTCATTCTCAGCTTCTCGAACACCCCCTTCCATTCATCCAACATTTCCTGTAGGTCTTGTTTGCTTTCTCCTATTATGGCCAGATCATCTGCATACATCATCTTCCTGAGAATATCACCATGATAAACAGTAAAGGGCTAAGGGCACTTCGTTGCCTCAAACCGATGTTAACTGGAAACTCTTCTAACAACCCAGATCCAACCATAACTCTTCCTTTTGTTCTTTCATGCATTGCTTCAACCATCCTGGCTTCTGCATACATGTATTCAGCAGCCTCTTTGTCCATCTGATTCCGCTGTCCCCCGCTGCCATTACCATCTCCACACGCATCTCATCGATACCAGGTGCTCTTCCCTTCTTCGTCCCTTTCATCACGGTTTGCATCTCTATATCCGTAATATCAGTTAACTCCACTTTCCCCTCTACACATGATGGTAATTCCAGGTCGTTGTTATTTCTTTCCTTGTTCAGTAGCTCCTTGAAGTAGCGTTCCCAGACCTTTAGCACTGCCTCTTGTTCTCTCACTAACTTCCCAATTCTATCCTTCATCACCGCCCCACCCTTCACGTCCTTACTATTCTCATCCATGTCTCGGGCCATTTTTTATATCATCTTCTTTCCACCATCCTCATCTAGCTTGCTATATACATCTGCCTCCATATCTCTCCTCGCCTTATCAACAGCTATTTTTGCCGCTCTCTTCTTCTGCCCGTATGTGTGTATCATCCTTGCATCCGGTTCATCTCCTCTCTCCTTGGTCTTCTCAATTTCTTTCCAGGCTCTCCTTCTTTTCGCATACTGCCTCTGCAACCTCGCTTGTCCACCATCCTTGGTTATTACTCCTTGACATTCCGCCCTTTCCTGATGTTCTTCCACATAGCTCCTCTGCAGCTCCCACAAATGCTTCTTTCTACTTTTTCAACTCTTCCTCCAAACCACCAACTTCTTCATTGAGCTCTTCATACTTAACCGTCACCCGCTCCTTGTATTCAACAGCGACGTCGTCTTTGCACCTCCACTATTTAGTAGTCTTGCGGCCCACTGTCTTAGTTTGTTTCTTCTTCTACATATGCACAACGAACACCACTGGCTTGTGCTGTGTCGTGACATGCTCTCCAGCCACAGCTTTACAATCCTTAATCTTCCATAGCTGCTGCTTCCGGACTATCACTAGATCTAATTATGTCTTGTGCTGTCCACTCCTGTATGTGATCTTGTGGCTCTCTCGCTTCTGGAAGAAAGAGCTAGCCACTGCTAACCCATTTCTCGCCATCAGAGCTCGACCCTCTCTATTCCTCGCTAACGCTCTCCTCTTCACCTGGTTCCACTACTCCAACATGTGCATTGACGTCTCCCGCAATACACAACATCACCTCCAGCTCTATCAATCCTATCATCCTCTCCAAAGAATCCCTGAATTCCTCTTTCTCTGCCGCCGTCCTACCCGTCTGTGGCCCATACGCAGACATAACACACATCATCTGTTACCTAATTATCAGCCATGCCATCAATATGCATCCCTTCCATCTCTCCACTCTGACTACCGTCTTATTGATCTCTTCGGATACAATGATGCCCATTCCGTTACTTCTCATCGTCCTTGCTCTGTCTCCCTTCCACTTAGTCTCCTGGATGTATAATACTTCCAGTCTCCTTCTTTTCATCATTTCCACCACCTCGACTCCTCTCCCGCTCATCGTCCCCAGGTTCAGACTGCCCAGCCGGACTTCACATCTAGATCGCTGCCGGCCTGACGATCCCCTTGGTCTTCGCTGTCTTCTCGCCGCAGCCAAGGTAGCCGGCGCGTCGGTTACCCCGGACGCGGAAGCCCTCGTTCAACAATATTTGTACCATCATTATATTTGGGACATCTTAGCCACTCAGCAGCGCTGCCCTGGCTGACCTGCTGTTGCGGTTTTATGTCAGGATTTTCCTTCTCCTAGATAACCTGCCTACCAAGGCAAATAAGCGTGATCTACCCAGTACTATTTGCCCATAGTTGGGGGTTGGAATGGTGCAGCACCGGGACGTGTCCACACGCTGGTGGGCCCTGCACACTGCATCTTTAAGGCTCCAACCTGCTCCGAGATCCCTAGCACATTCGCCTGGGGCCGCAAGGTGCCCAGTATCCGCAGTGTACCACGAAGATGTTGTGCTAGAGTCTTGTCTATGGAGAGGATATGTACCAGCATGGGAGACTTACGCACTCGGCTCCCTTTTCACTACAATGAGCTATATGGCGGCTGTAGCTGAAAGCGAGAGTATGACGCACACACTACATACTACACACTACACTACAGCACTATGCACATCACACAGACCTGTGTAAACACCACACCACTTACGTTACATATATTAGATGCATACATTTCCGACAACGTGCACCGCTATTGCCTATCATAACACATTGAATTGTCATATGTTTAGATGACGTTATTGAGCGAGGCTTGGGGTAATCGCAAGTAAGTGACTTAAACAAAGTGAACCAATCAGCATCAGTCACGCAGACAATGTATTTGACATTTGCGACGATCCCACTTTGTCTTCATCAGCGATAAATAACGTAATCTCTTTTAGTTTCTCACGAGCATATAGCAACTATTTCGGGTAAAATGTTGGTATATCATATGATTTAATATCGCAATACATATTTCTATCCAACAAACATTTTCTCCTCGTTGTGTCCACTCATTCATAACTGCGGTCGGAACAGCAGTATGTCGTTATGAACATTATGTTTTTGTTTAATTAGTAATCCGTTGTCAATTACTATCAAGGTAGTATATAGATAAGCAACTTACCTTCATTTCCATAAATAATGGGACATGTTACGAGTTGAACGCAGCATAATACGACATTGCTCTTTCTATAAACAGTTAATTTGTTTTTACTTCGCTGTTGTTTATCCTGCAGCTTAAAGCTGCATGCAAATGTTGAAGTCACGTGTATTCTTTCAGGTGTCAATCGAAGAAATGCGGCATTTGGTATTGTAAAATCATATATAAATGCAGTTCCCTCACCTGTAAACTCCCGTGTGTTGACGTACTGAAGAATCATCACAGAGTAAGCATCTCATTGGAACATGATACTAAATGTGTCATCGATGGGTTTTTATTACTTATATTGATTTTCAAAACGCCTTCGGAAAATAACATATTTTAGCTGAGTGAAACGCCTATAGACAGTAGATTTCTAGGACGCGGCTTCGTCCGCCTTTGTCCGTCGTGTATCAAACCATTCTTATAATTGCGGACTCTAATTTACGTTCCTTCACTCGCAACGGTAGTCCCACTTTCCCTTACAACTTCCTTCCCCATCCGTACCTCCCCTTCCATCTATCCGTTCCTCCTATCAAGGTCTCGTATATTCACAGTTAACATTTCTTGATGAAAATGCAGGCATTTACTTTGTAAAATACTATTTTTCAAACCAATCAGTTGACTCTTTTCACACGATATTGGTTATAATATAAAGTCACACCTTTGCTTTCAGAAAGAGTAGTGAGCTCCAGCAGAGATTCCGTCTCAAGTCCACCGTAGACCGCGTGAACTTATGGAAGAGCGACCGTGAAGTACATGATAGCCCGTGTACTTCGTACGACCATACAACGTACTTCTACTAATGTGATGTCACTGACTACAAAATACCTTAACTAACTTGTCTTGTTCTTATCAATATGACTACTCAGCGAAAACAGTTGTAAAGATATTTCGAAATGATACATTTATCAATTTGTTAACATCCGTGTTAAGTCTTAATAAAGTTTATTTTACTGACTATTCTTCGTGTTTCTTCCGAATCTTTCAACTTTGTAATGAATGCAGCAAATAGTTTGCAGAATAGGCACTCTCACATTCACTCACTCACCCAACCAAACCCACCCACCCACCCACCCACTCGATCGCTCACTCATTCACCTACTCACTCACTCACTCACTCACTCACTCACCCACTCAATCGCTCACTCACTCACCCAACCACCCACCCACCCACTCGATCGCTCACTCATTCACCTACTCACTCACCCAATCACCAACTCACACACCCACCCACCCACTCACACGCTTGCTAACTTAATATCTCCCTCTCACACATTCGCTCACATACTCAATCATTCAGTCACTCAGCCAGTCATTCACCCACTTACTCAATCACCCACCCATAGACCCACCCACCTACCCATCCACTCATTCATTTACTCACTCGCTCTCTATCACTCAGTCACTCAATATATCAGCCACTCAGTCAGTCATTCAGTCACTCACTCTCTCATTCTCTCACACACTCGCTCACATATTCATTCACTCATTAACTCACTCACTTACTCACTCACTCACTCACCCACCAAACCATACACCCACCCACCCTCCCATTCACAAACTCACTCACTCATACACTCACTCACTCACTCACTCACTCAATCAATCAATCACTTATTCACTAACTTACTCACTCACTCACTCACTCACTCACTCACTCACTCACTCATTCATTGAATGGTTCAGCATATCAGTCATACAGACACTGAGTCAGTCAGTCCAGTCAGTCAGACAGTGAGTCAGTCACTCACTCACTCAATAACTAATTCATTCATTCACCCACTCACTCTCTCAATGACGCATTCACTCACTCATTCACTAAACAACATACCCACCCAAACACCAAACCACCCATTCAAACAACTATCCAATCAATCACTCTCTTACTGACCCATTCATTCATTCTCTCAATTCGTCAATCAGTCTATCAATAAATAAGGCAGTCAATCAGTCAATAACGCTGTCACCCACCCATCCATACAACCACATATCCACCCACCAAACCGCCCGCCCGCCCGCCCGCCCGCCCGCCCGCCCGCCCGCCCGCCCGCCCGCCCGCCCGCCCGCCCGCCCGCCCGCCCGCCCGCCCGCCCGCCCGCCCGCCCGCCCGCCCGCCCGCCCGCCCGCCCGCCCGCCCGCCCGCCCGCCCGCCCGCCCGCCCGCCCGCCCGCCCGCCCGCCCGCCCGCCCGCCCGCCCGCCCGCCCGCCCGCCCTCTCTCTCTCTAGCTCTCTCTCTCTCAATCACTCACTCTCAATCACTCACTCTCAATCACTCACTCATTTACACACTCATTTACACAGTCCCACGCATCCACCCACCCACTCTCTCTCTCTCTCTCTCTCTCTCTCTCTCTCTCTCTCTCTCTCTCTCTCTCTCTCTCTCGCCTTCGTTCAAGGCGGCTTTGCTCGTATGAACAAACAACATAGTATTAAATAAATTAATAAATTAAGTACATTGTCAAATTGCTGTACCTGTATATCGATCATCGGTGTGTGTGTGTGTGTGTGTTCTGTTGCAGTGCGAAGATATTGCAGTAAATGCCGTATCACTGCGTGTATCGCCTTTATAAAGGTGTTATCATTTGGCACAATTACAAGTGACCAACCAATGGGCTTGCGTTTTGAGGTTTTGGTCACCTCACCTGAATGACAGTCACGCCCACCACATTTAGTTGAAATACCATTACAAATTATTGCAAAAACGCGCTAAAAAATTGCCAATTATTGCAGTTTGTATGTTAAAATATGTAATCGATCGTTTGCATCAATAGATTTCCACAAAGCGCTAGACGAAGGGCTTCGGCAAAATCACTACTTGAACTAAGACAAAATCACTACTTGAACTAAGACAAAATCGAAGGAAATGGGGATAATATAAACAGTCAATTTGTAGTAGAATGACATTTTCGGAATGGAAAACACTGACGTTTGAGTCGGGTGCAAACAGGTTCATTAGTACTATCTGTTTTATTCCTATAATATCAATAATTGGATGGTGATTTAGCTATCACATTACTGAGGTTGCCAGACGCCACGAAAACGTGTGTAACTTTTTAAATATTATCACTTGCCACAATTACAAGTGAACAATCAAAGGACTTGCGTCTTGTGGTTTGGTCACCTCACCGGAATGACAGTCACGCCCACCACATGAAGTCGAAACACCATTAAAAATTATTGTAATAAGGTGCTGAACAACTGACAATTTGTGCCCCGGTGTGTGTCTGTAAAAATATTCCATCGATAGTATACATCACTAGCTCTAGACCAAGAGCTAGACCAAGAGCTACAATAACAGCTAGACCAAGAGCTTCGACAAAATCACTATTTAAACTAACACAAATCGAAGACAATGGGGATAACATAATCAATCAAGTTTTGCGGGATGGAAGGGTTCGGAATTTGAGACGGATACGACCAGGTTCAATATTAGGATCTATTATGTTCTTATAATATCAAGAATTTTATTATTGTTTAGCAATCAAAATACTGACATTGGCAGACGACACGAAATCGTTTGCACAGTTTATGTATAATGGGAAAAGACACAGTGTAAAATATTATATAAACAAATCAATCAAATAGTTTGAACTAATGCTGACGATCTTCAATTTGGGGTAATGTAATTGTATGTACATCTCATATGACGGACCGAACGTGTGAAACGGGCTATACTATTATTATGTACAAACACAACCAAAACGAACCTTTGTGATATGTAGTGCAACCACAAACGGTAATAGTAAGGTAAACAACATTGAACATAACAGTTGTATCGTACTACTGCCACTTTGGTTAGAGAAGATGAGTTTGCTGGAACTCTGATAAAACCCAAATTGGTGTATACATGACACAATCGTCGACAAATGACGAGTTCATGTTATTTCGCAAATCATTAATATACGCAAGAAAAAACTATTACCGAGCACAGTTACCCAGGGCACCCCTGGAGGATTCGATCCGAATTCCCTCCATCTACAACTACTATGTTTCTTTTTAGTGAGGACATTTGAAATCCAATTGAATGTGCTGTCAGTGTTGTTGATTTTATGACGTACGCACATGTGCGGTGCCGCATCGAAAGCCTCAGACAAATTAATAATTACCAGGGCTATCTGCCTTCTATTGTTAGGAGATTGGGCCAGGTCTGGAAAAGTTAGGTCACGAACGATTTATGTTTGCGGAATCCGTTATCATGATCAATATTTTGCACATTGTTTTTATGCAGGATGTGCTCAAACACCTTACAGTATATGGAAGTAAGCGAGACAGATCGGTAGTTACTAGGTGTAGATATTTCTGGAAGATCGGATATATATATATATGTTGGTAATGAATGAGCCGGTCTAATAAAATTGGTCCCGTGCTTAGAGACTGAAAACCAGTTTTAAGGCCAGTGCAACGTCCTCTGCTGTTGGCTTCAGGATCAGCCGGTACCCCATCCGGGCCTGAAGCCTTGAGCTCATCAAGGTCTTTCAACATATTTAATGCTCCTTCTATGGTGATTTCTATAGTAAGTATTGATGGAAATTTGTCAATGCGTCATCTAATGTGTGAAAACAGACTGGAACTGTTCGCTCAGAATGTTTTCAGAAAACAGTTGATAATGGCTTCTAAAGGCTGGGATACCTCTATAGTTCTTCAATTTCTTAATGAAGCTCCAAAGTTGTTTTTTTTTACATCAGAGACATGTAGACGATACCCTAGTTTCTTTTTGGACCTGTCCTCAGTTTCCAAAATTTCTCCCAGTCTTCGATTTTGCCGGTTGTTTTGGCATAGTTGAAGGCATGTTGTTGTGATTGACCGTGTGGTTTGTCCGTGATGTATGTTTTTGCGGGTACTAAGTTTAGATGGAATGTTTTATTCATAGCCTCGTTGAAGCCTTCTTTGAACTGTGACCAAAGTTCTTTTGCTGATTTACCGACGATGCTATAATTTCGTCCATTTCTCTCAAATCACTTTTCAAGTCATTAACTTTCGCTTTGTTGTACATGAAAACTTTCTTGGGGTTTTATTTGTTCATCTTTGGTTTTGTAGAAGAGTCCACCATTGGAAATCCATAGTATTCGGTTAAGGTTGGCACTAGCATAACCTGTTCTACAAGAATAGGATTGGGTATGAAGAACAAATCAAGCAAATTGTCCTTTCTTGTGGATTCGCTGGTTGGCGAAGTGAGAATTCATCTGCAATGTCCACAAGTTACCGTGATATGGTTGGCTTACTGCAGTCTAGCCTAAGAGAGTGGGATTCCTACATGATGTCTCCCGTGTTGAAATGTCATCCCAAGCAGACAGTCATGCCGTTTTGGATGTTTATCTTGGACAAAGAGTCTCGTAGAATATCAAGGTGTTTCGTATCATTCTTGCGTGGTGGACGGCATAATAACACTACAAGAATATATTTACAACCTGCAAGTTGGAGTTTAATTCAAATTAGTTCACAGTCAGCGTCAAACTCGATCCGATGAGAAACAATTAGATCGTTTCGAAGGCAACTAATACTCCTCCACCGTCTATGTTTGAGACACGGTCTTTGCGGAATGCAGTGAAGTTGTCGCAGCTGTTGTAGTCATTGTCTAACCAAGATGCAGTTCCTTTGACTATATGTGGTTGGTGAGTGTCAATGCATGTGTCCAGTGACTCTCGCTAGACATTGATGCTTTGACAGTTTATCACGAGGAGATTTTGGTCTGACGTTATTGGTTTTGTTTGTTATACATTTGTACTTTGGGAGGATGACGAAGTAGCCTTCCAGGTGTTAATGGCTGATCGTTTCAACCATTATGTGATGCTGAGCTGTGAAAAGTGTTAGAGAGTTCAATTGAATTATTAGCAAACAAGTGTCCTAAAGAGTAATTAGATAGATCACAGGCTTAACAAATCCAGAGCACTCTTGTATGGTTGAGCTCTTCACAACTGTTTTTGTTCGTGAATATACAATCAGTATGACAACATTCAAAGCAGTTATCGCATCTAATACCCCTGTGGCTTTGTCGCACAACTGACAGTGATGCTTCGGCATGTAACGACCGGGGTTTACATGTGTCGTGAGCTGTGTCAACTAGTAGAATACAAGCACTTTGCTAATGTTAGAGTTTGGACTGGTGAATTTGTATAAAACTGTGCACGCCTATCACAAGCACCACAAACTCATACATTAGCCCCATAAGGGATTATATGGATTATCAAGACTCAATACTCAAGATTCAAACCTACTACCGCGTGACGCCATTGGCATTGGTACCAAAATTAGTTTCGGTTATCGAGCCGCTACACTATAACATTATTTTCCATTATTTAATGTTTCAATGTGACAGTTGTGTCAATATAAGCATAGTCTAAAGTTGAACTCAGAATATATTACTATAATTATGTATGTACCCAGGATCTAGGTGCGTACATGAAAAGTACCACTTGGGTCAAGGCGATGATGGGTACGACAAACGGTGGAGCCACACGATCGATGCTAGGTAAAACAGCCAAATGTGGTAGCAGACTTATTGACACGAGTCGCAGGGATTGACGCGAGTCCCATTCGAGTTGCCTATTTTCATAGACTTGACATGGATGTGCAGGTCATTGACTTGATGTTTGACTTGCCTGTTTGTGACTTGCCAGCTAGTCTAAATATTAGCCATATTTATCCAAATAAAGTCGAGGGAATTTCGCTTAGTAACCTGGAAAAAACTTCAGAACAAAACTATGGAAAATTCCTAGTTACTCATTACTTTAATTCGGATGGCGAAGCTTTTTTTGTGGACATTGTTTCGCTACCAATCTCATTGTTTACGCATAACTGCGCATATGCGAAGAAATACAGTAGACTGAGGATAAAATAATCACTTCAGTCCACAGTAATACGATTCTACTAAGCGGTTGATTCACTTAAGCGGCGCGTTTTAAAACAATGGGAAGAAGGAATAATTACGTCCCGACCCATGTATTCGATTCTACTAACAGGTTATTCTCTATTCCACAATTTTTTAAGGGAGTCCACTGTATTGTCTTGTCACATTTGTCTTGCTAAGTTATTATAATCGGTTTTACGTTTCACCAGGTCTGCTCAGGTAATCACCATGACCAAACACCCAGCTTAATATGTGTGAAATGATTTGTAATTCAAGGATAATTGACAGGTAACACTTGACGGAGGATGATCCATCCTTCGTAGATTCTAATTGATTTGTTGATGGACATACATTAACACTGAAAAATATTCATTACAATCCATTTAGGTTCTTCGTAGCGTCATAATGTAAATAAACCGAACGAGATTGTCTGGTTAAGATATTTTTGAATTGGACTTAGTTGTCTTTAAATAACTATGAATATTATCTGAATCTTCTGTGATTAAATAATTATAAATATTATCTGAATCTTCTCTGAATCAGAATATGTGCGTTTTACTAAAGCCTCAACATATTAAAAGTCAGGATCTTTATGAGAGCCATTAAACGAAGACATTACGATATTGCGACGACGACGACGTTAGTCACCGTCAGTTGCTTGAGTTACTTTTATCAGTCATCATTATACCACATTCAATGTGTAGTCATTAATATATTGGTTCCACCAAAGTTGACTTAGCTAAGCAATTGTTTATGGAATATGTAGTGTTATGTAAAGAGCGAGATAGGATTAATGGAAGACAATCACAGACCATTGAAAGATACATAACTTTTCACTATAAAGCAGGCGGACATTTTGCTCAAACTAAAAGCTTGTGTTATTAAAGGCAATGTCTAAGTTATGCTTCAAAATATAATAAGTATTTTTTATCATGAGACTGTATTTGAATGAAGTCAGTGAGATTATTCTCTCTCTTGATATTATTACGATTAAACATTTCTTGCTACATCCTAACATGTTGATTTATTAATTCTTCGGAATACTAGTTTCATGTTTGTAAATGTGTTTGTAGGAGATTGGAAGTGACCTGTTCTACGTAATGTATACAATTACAGCATGTATGAGCATGGTTTATATGATATCCAACGTGGTCTTTGTTCCGAGCAGGCCATTTCTTGCAGACCATTCATATACCCTGCGTAGTCTTTGTCACATGGGATAATGCACGGAAGTTTACCTTTGTATCTCGTGCACCTTGTCGTGTACGATTATGTAAGGGAAGTGAATATTCCAGAAGATATTCACCTAAAACATGTCCACTAATAGTGAATACATAGAAGGAGACAGACGGTATCGGAGCATGACACATGGTATTAAATCCACATGTTTGTTGACACATTCAGTAGCATGTCATATATTTATATGAGAATAATTCATATTGTAGTATTGGGTACTAGAAGATGTAGAATCATATTAATGTCACATGTTGTTATTGTGTTTTATATCTAGTCCACTGAATTTCCCACAATCCTCGCGAACGCTGAGAAGCTATTTAGAAATAGCATGGTCACCAACATTGAAAGAATGGCATAATTTGTCATTCTTACCAAGCTGGCGACCACGCTGTTTGAATATAATATATACTGTATGAAAACAATGTATATTATACGTATTATATTCATAGTCACCTTGTAACACGTCAGTGTGTGGGTGTATGTGCCTGTAGACACAAACATGCACATACACAAATTATATTATATTATATGTGATCTTATCTCTGTGGTAGGTATGTGTCTTGTATATTTAACATGTTCTTGCTAATGTGACACCCTCCAACGAATTCCATTGAAAAAAATATTATGAGTTGGAACATTGTTTTATTATACCAACTAAACATCGCGTCATCGAAAGACGATCGCTAATGTCATGTATACAACAACAACAATGTTCTTTCTAATCTTCTTTGTTCTGTCCTGGCTCGGTGTGGTGATGTTGACGAGCCTCGAGCCGTGTTCAAGGCCCGCTCGGGGGTAAACATTCACCGGGATTGCTGTTCAAATAAGCGACGGACTGATCATCAAGAACGCCATGCACAAAGCTCACCTGTAACATTCAAACAATTAACTGATCACAGAAATAACTTAGCATGCGTCTTACACGCCACAACGTACACGCAAACAGGCACACATCAGAAGGTGCAATATTGGTCAACTGATCACCGGGGACAACTGTCTAAGATGACCAATTTGAAATAGCAACTATATTTTGTTACGAACACAATTTTAAATAAAGGATGTGTGCCCATTATGATCATATTTTATCAGTCGAAACGTTTTGCTTTGTCGTTTATTATAAAATCATTTAACTGTAGACAACAATCGATAATTGTAGTACATGAGAAACCGTGTGAATCTCAATTGTAGCTGTAGTTGTCATGCAGTTAAGTTAAGTAGTAATGCTAGGCGGCATCACTTCGTGCAGTTGTTATGCGTTTCTGCAGATTCGATATAGGGAAAACATTACCCAGTCGCATCGCAACAGGTCAACGCTATATGCATTAATAATGCTTGACAACCTCATGCAATTTTTCGTCAAAGTGATGTATTAATCCAATATGTAATTGGAACATGTCGACATTAGCTATCTATATAGGGACTCTTTCTATATATATATATATATATATATATATATATATATATATATATATATATATATATATATATATATATATATATATATATATATATATACAAGTTGAATAATTGAATTAGTGCTTGGCTTTCAATTCGACTTGAAACAATCCTTATTCAACCCAAGAATCTACGTATTATATGACTGTCTTTTTTCTTGCACTTTCATCCTCGCGCGATCCTGTATAATTGAAACATTTAGCTGTGTATTTTGGGTTGACTGTGAAGATATTTTCATCAGCCAATGTTGAAGATAACAATCGCTACGTTTTATTTGCTTGCAGTCATTTTGGATTCATGTACGCGGCAAAAATGACCTTAAACTAGTTACTGCCTCAAGGTATTGTCGTTTATATGTTGACTGTCAAAACATGCTTAATGTTGACGTATATATATATATTTACAGTATCCATGTATCCATCGAAGAAGCAGCTTCCCCCACAGACGCAGCCACCGAACACCATCGGAGCCTTGACCCGGTTGAGTCGCCCTGGAAATAGTGCAATACCAATAAAAAAGTTAACTCGTATTCAATCTGAAAAGCAGCTTCAGTAACATGATGACTGTGGAACGGAGGACTAAGGAAGAAGGTCCTAGTTGTACTGTGTTGCACTTATATTTCGGATAATGCAAATTCCTTTACTATGAGAAATATCATCATCCAGTGTACATGTAATCTTATAATGTGATGGTGTCAAAGAATGGTATCTGCTACATTGACCACTTGTCTCCATCTGCTTTGCTCTTCTCGCATCTTCTACTATTATTTGCTCACAACACCTGCCTATTCTATGTAGGAGTAATTTCATACTTTCCGTACCCCGTACATTTCCATTACTGTCCTCCTACCAATCTTCTGTAGCAAGGTTCTTTTCATCCTTTATTTTGACATCTCAGGACAGTCACAGTCTATGGTTAACCAGATTCGACTCGTTTCTCCTAATTCTACCGTTCTCCCTGCCACCATGTCTAATTATAATATGATCCACGTGTGCCATTAAAATAAAAGTTAGTATCATAGCTCACCATCGAGGTCTGTCCGCTGCTGTAGTGCGCCGTCTACGTAGAAAATCGCCATTGAACCATTGAAAGTCATGGCGTACTGGTGCCACTCGTCGTCACTAACCTGAACAAACCAACATGTACAACGTTAGTGTCACTTCAAACAGCTTACCTAAAGCACACATACCTTTAGTTTTATTTCTAACGATATGCATAGTCTTTATAACACATCATGATATTGTTGCTCAACTCTTTCTCCCGGAAGTCTGGGGTGAGGTAGGCATCCACGCTGGTCCTCTATGTTTTGTTCCTTCTCCATCCGTCACTGGACGCATTTCTCTGCTGTCCCCCTATCCGTCTCCTCTCCTCCTATACATTGCTCTCGTTCTCCACTCCCATCTCAATCCCTTCAATTCTCTCTTCACACAATCTTCCCATCTCAGTCGTCTTCTTTTCCGTCGATCATCCACCGTAAATGCATCGGCATCAGCGCATGTTTGTGATGCTAAAATATTATATACAATGTTGACGCCATCATTATTAATTTGGGACCCTATCAACTTCTCACAATACTGCCGACATGTTTGAGTTTTTAGAATATACTTAGATAGAATAATTAATATGCTTGTCAATTAAGAATTTAATATTAAACATTATGATATTTTATAAACACTCCTGGTAGGTGCCCCAAGAAACCCCGGATCAGAAAGTGCGCTAACAAACAATGTTCGAGGAGTATGAAATTGCACTTAAATGAATTGAATCACAAATTCACAAATAGATGTCGGTGTTAATACAATATTTCATATTTCTAATACTGTGAGCACAAACATCGAAGCTTCGTTTATTTGTGCTGCGTTGCTAATATAACAATAATAGTGAAATTCTTGCAAACATGTTGCACTCACAGTCGAACAGGTATAATGTTTGTCGCTTCTTTGCTGTAGTAATTCCTTATGCGTGTTGTTCGCGAAATAAAAACAATTTGCACACATAAAATATAATGACAGAAACAAAATGAGATAATAATATATAAATACATGGAAACAAGCGCGATGTCTTTTATTTCTTGCAAACAAGGAGCACTTACAACGTAATCGACGTCTACAGAGTCACCGGCCATGTTGGTCGCTGAGCCAAGAACTTTACCGGAGGCAGACCTCGCAAACAGTGACCCGTCGTCGCTGCAATCGGAGTTGTCAAGCAGAGATTGATCACCAGACGCTCCGACAGCTCTCTTGAAGAAGAAACTGACGGAGAACGTCTCGAAGTTGTCGAAGGAGTTGCTGAAGTAGGCGAGCTCCAGCTTCGACTGGGCGGAGCTGTTGAAGAAGCCACATTTATCGGACTTGCAGGAGTCGTCACTGACAACGACGTTCTCGTTGTAAAGCCAGAGGCCTTGTGATGCTTTGATGCCGTCGTCGAATGTGACGCACGTGATGCCCTTAAGCATTGGGAAATCTGACAGAAGAAGATAAATCAGTTTAGCACTTAAGGCATTTCTTCGGAATAATTGATATTGATCGTTTCGTCATAGGTCTTGTGCATCCACTGCAGGACACATTTCCGTTGTTCCGATAGTCCATGTGTTGTCTTTCAGGTTTGCTATATGGCCTGCCCATTTCCACTTTCTTTTCAAAATACGTATTATTATGTTTGTTACTTATGTAATGCTCTATAAGAAAGTTGTGTTTCAGCTGATGCTGTTACAATCTACTCCTATCTAGTCCCTATGATACCACTGCTAAGACAACGCGATGCAACGAATAATGACAGTAAAATAACATGTAGTTAACGGAAGATGCACTATGTGTCGAGACAGATGTACATAAAACAGCAAATGGCATTCGTTAAAAGTGTCCTATTATACTTTTCAATGTTTTCTATTCAATGTTCTCAGCCATACATTAGTTGTGCTTCATGATTTCCACATATCTTCGTTCTCCTCTTGTGAAATAATGTTGTTTAAATAGCAACGAATAGTAACATTAGAATAACATTGTGGTGTTTGTTTGCAGACGTTTCCTGTCTGAAGAAGATTTGCTCAAGAACACGATGTCGTTGCAAACTTACATGGCTCAAAGCGCACACACGTGCACAGGCTCAAGTTGAACATGGTGCCTGGGGCGCAGTCCATGGTTTCGTTTCCCAGTTGGAATTGACGTGGGCTTCCGTCGACCTCAAGCAGTGGGCAGATACCTGAACATGGAAGAGCATCATATTCTTAGCAGTAATCAAGTCTTGCGTGTTATATCAGCTATTTAAATATAATTTAAACATGAATTATTCTATGATTTGTTTATAAATATGGCATTTTAATGTAATCTCTTTTTGAAATATTATATAGCACGTACGCTATGGAAGCTAATAATATATAAATATATTAGTTTAAACATATAATAATATAATAATACGGCTTACCAATTCCCTCTGTAGATGGAGCGAACGTGCAGTTAACCTTGCTCTCGTCCTTGATACAAGTCAGCACGCCCTGGTCCCACACCTCACACGGGTTGCACGATCGCTGGTAGGCGACGAACGCCTGGGTCGTCGTGTTGTACTCGCACTGGTAGTAGTTCTGACAGTCACACGGGTCAGCTACGATGCCGTAGACGCTGTCGGCGCCGGCCACCATCGGGCAAGCCACTGCAACACGGGGGGTCAAACAGTAATATATATGTTAAATTATTTATTACATTATAATTTGGTTTGCGTCATATGCATGCAATAACAGTGTGCACAGAATTACAAATGGCTTATTCACCAAAGCGTTATTCACAAAACAGGATTGATAAGGGATATCAAGTTGGTTGATTATAGCCAGAAAGTTGACAGAAAGAAAAGTGGAACGCGTCCACGTCCACTGTACCTGATGGGACGAGGGGGACGCAGACACAGGGACGGCTCTCGACGTAATCTCCCACGCATGGCTCGGCCTCACAAACACGGCTTCTGTATTCGCGCTCATCGCACATGCACGGGCCATACTCGGAAAATGGACCGAAGTCGGCGGCTGAAAATATACACCATTTTGAGTTGCACTGTAGGTGGTTCAGGGTCCTACCTTTCTATCCGGTGCGTATATTTACCTTATGTTGTGCTACACATATAATAATGACTATGCAAAGTTAATCACTTTTTTTAGATGTCCGAGTCTCAAATGTATGCCACAAATAGCGGACTGAGTGCTGCCTTCTAACAACATATTGGCTCGACTGACCAGATACAATTCCACAATGAGCATTCACACAATAATCAATAGAAACCTCTTCAACACGGGGAATAATATTCATGTATTTCATTTAAGTTTGTGTAATCATAGTAGTTCACGTACATCGGAACCTACGACGTATGCCAGATAAAATTACATCGTAGACAGACAATGGCATCCACACGTAACCTGCAAAACAAATACTTGATAATTCAGCGCCACTTACCGACTTGGAAGGCAAGCAGTGAGAAGACGGCGATAAGAACTGATTCCTTCATTATGAATTTACCTGTAGACACACATACATTTATTTTAATAAACAGGAATCAATGTTCGTGCGTTCGTTCTTTCGTTCGTTCGTTCGTACTTTCGTTCGTTCTCTCGTTCGTTCATTCGTTCTTTCGTTCGTTCTTTCATTATTTTTTTCGTTCTACGTTTCCATTATCATAAGCATGGATACATTTTGAAAGCAATATACAAATTATCTTTACATACAGCTGCGCATATGTTTAAGTTCGACAACTAGTATATGGTGTACATTGATAAGGTTAGGACGAACTATTGTGTCGCAGTTTCGTCACAAAGCTATTTTATTATAATGTTTTAAGTTTACTTCGTCTCGTCGAAAGAAACATGAAAAACTCACCTCTGTTCTCTACGTGTCGGAGCAGGCTGATGATTCTGTCTCGAATGACCAACTGTAGTCACCGTTGCCCTTATATACCCGAGTTTCGGCCCCTCGGTTAAATGTGATGGACCGGATCGATTTCATTCTAACATCGTTGAAACGGACATGACGCTCACGTCGCAGGATAACTACAGGAAAAGGTGTGAAGAAATGTGTGTGTAACGTAGTTTATTGAATAAATTAGCCACTTACACTTTTATTGGGGTAATTGATGTGAGAGTAGATAATGAAGTAAACAGGTCGTGGTGTGGGTTCCCGGAATGTCAATGTAGCGTTTGTACAATATAGGTATTTCTCGTTTTGAATGATAATGATTTCTGTTAATCCTTTAGAAAATAAAAAAATTACAGTAGTTTGTATTGTTCTGTATACAACTTTACTCTTATAGTTATTCGATATTCGAATGCAAATTTAATGTGTGACCATTGTATGCTACATCTGAATTCCGATGTTCAGAAGACGGGCTGCAGGCAACATAATTATATTATATCAAACAATTTGGATTAAAAAAGTAGACATCACAGTGACAGAAGTAATGAAGACAATAAATATATATATATATATATATATATATATATATATATATATATATATATATATATATATATATATATATATATATGTGTGTGTGTGTATATATATATATATATATATATATATATGCATATATATATATGCATATATATATATATATATATATATATATATATATATATATATATATATATATATATATATAATGCCGGGGTTCAGCTGGTTTGCATGGCACTGTTCTGGTTAAATCGATAAGCAGGCTGATAAATATCAGCAGCATGATCCCTTGAAGAACCACTAATTTCCAAAAATGTGTTAAATCAATGCTATAAATTATATGGATACCAATTAAGTGAAAGCCAATAGCATGCCTTTGGATGATAAAACGAATCTCGTTTCAAAGTGTGATCAATTAAACTGTGCCGCCAACACATTCCGTTTGTCATTAGACATACTTAGTATATGGCTTGCGTCACCCGTTGTCATAAAATGTGAAATCTGAGAAAGTGTTGTGGTCACAAAAGCAATGACAGGTTAGCAAAGCTCCAACTACACAAACCGTTCACACTGTGTTTCAAAGGTGTACAGAATATCATTTTACACATACACCATACATACAGTGAATCAATATAACGTATACATTCACTACAACAGAGTAAATCAATGTACGTATACATACGCTAAGATAGAGTAAATCAATATAACGTATACATTCACTACAACAGAGTAAATCAATGTAACGTATACATACGCTATAATATACTAAATCAATATAACGCATACATTTACTACAATGGAGTAAATCATTGTAACGCATGCATACACTATGATACAGTAAATCAACGTAACACATACATACACTATAATACAGCAAATCCATCAAAAAATAAATAATTGTAGCGTAACTAGTAGTAACGAAGAATCATATCTCCGTTTCTCTCGTGCGTGCGTGCGTGTGTGCGTGTGCGTGTGCGTGTGTGTGTGTGTGTGCGTGCGAGTGTGCTCTGATATGAAGTAGATATATTGGTGGAGATGAATATGTTTAGAAAAAATATGCAGTTATTTCCAAATAATAGCAATGTTATTTTGATTTAGTAATTCTTCAAGACGTCTAAAAACCGCATATCCTGTCTTTATTTACGTGCCTGTTGAGTATTCCTAACGTGTATCGGTGTTGCCAATGTTCGCTTATATCCGTTACGTGGCATTTAACAAATGAGAGCAATGGTGAAACGCATAGTAAAATAGAACGTTTGTGCTTAATTCAAAGAAGACACTATTACAGGATTAACCTGCCGAGGAGCCAAATATTATAATTAAGCAGTGATCTACCTTGCAGGTATAATGTGAAAATGTCATTGATGTTGTCCGGCTAAGACACTTGTAAAGTAAACGACGTTATGAATCTGCTACGTTAGATCCGTTGTGCTAGTTTGGCTTAAGCAGAACAACACATGCATGTAGGTCTACCTGGAACAGCTGATTGATTACAGTAATGAGACAATTCATGAGCAGGACTCGTGTGAACAGAAATCATATGCGATGTAAGTATCTGTATTTCGATTGATTGCAAATAAACAGTTTAAAAATAGTTGTTATAGCCATTCGTAGCTTTTATGTCATAAAGCAGCGTAATTGTGCAAAATGTTTTTTTCATTTTAACAATAAATTTCATATTCTATTTATATTTCCCACACATAATTTTAGTTAGTCTTATATTACAGTTTACATGTACATATGTCTTAATCATCGCAAATCGTGTGTACAAGTGTAGAAGAAAATGTTTTAATTTGATGACTAAATATTCAAGGATATGTTAGTAAACTAGTAAACAGCGTATACATCATATGAATACCAATTAAGTGAAAGCTAATAGCACGCGTTTGAATAATAACACGAGTCTTGTTTCAAAGTGCACTTAATTAAACTGTTCCTCAACACGTTCCGTTACTCATTATGCGTAAGTAGTCGATGATTTGCTTCACCCGTTGTCATAAAATTTGAAATCTGAGAAACTGTTGTGGTCATAAGAGCTGTGGCTGGTGAGCAAAGCATCACCCACAATGTGTACAAAATATCATTTTATACATACACCGTACTACAGATCGAGATTCTTCCTTACTTTATCTTGGATTTACAGTATTGTGTGTGTGTGCGTGTGCGTGTGCGTGTGCGTGCGCGTGCGCGTGCGCGTGCGCGTGCGCGTGCGCGTGCGCGTGCGCGTGCGCGTGCGCGTGCGCGTGCGTGTGCGTGTGCGTGTGCGTGTGCGTGTGCGTGTGCGTGTGCGTGTGCGTGTGCGTGTGTGTGTGTGTGTGTGCGAAACACGTGTGGTTTCTCTCCAAACATATATGAAACAAACATTGCTGAGACGTCATCTCATTTGTTGAGACCACGTATCTCTCCGAGGATTCACATACTACAAGTTGTCTATATATAATTAGCCTCGTACGTGCATTCACTTCAATAGTGTATAACACAGCAGGACCCAAATAACTCAGTTATTCGCAGTGAGAACAATACAAGTGGTTTTATCAATAAGCTTCGTTTCGTTACATATACCATCATCAACGGTAATTTCATAGTATCTTCCCTTCTGGTTGGGATAAAAGTGATTTTATTATAATGTTGGACACATTTCCTCACTACATATTACAGTATTCTGTATTTTAGTTAGTCTCGTCTGTGATTGAAACTGCATATGTACAGGCTATGAATGTGATTGGAGGATGTCCTTTAGTTTGTAGAACGCATCGAACATAATCACACCACTTATAATATCCATAAAAATGTTCAGACTCGTTCCATATGTCTCTTCCACAAATTGACGTCTCTATAATTATAAATTACAACATCAATTATTTACTATACACTTCTGTTTATTATATTATCTGACAGGATAACCTATATTTATTCCAAATAAAGTATCCACGAGCCTGGTATTTTTACTACTCTGCAAACTTGATGACTTTGTCCCATATCCTTTTTGTATCTCTGTGATATGTCCACACCTTATATTTGTATCTTCACTATGCGTAAGGTTTATTTAGTTAGCGTATTTGTACCGCTAATATAATAAATAATAATTTGCTTCCTGTGGATTATGTCAAATAGCTGTGTGGTGTAATTTAGATAATGCACGTTCTTAGCATCATCACTGTGTAATCTGTTGTGTAACTAAAACATTCTTCATTTGTAACAGCTGGTGATTACACACGTTATTTCTGAGATCATGGTTTTCACAATTCGCAACTGCACGAAATCCAGTCAGATTAGTGTTGGTGCACACGCGTCAATTCTAATGCGTAGTGTTTCCAAGAACATAAAGCATGTATGTGTATGGTATGTTTGCTTGCATGCATACGTACATGCATCATGTATGCATGCACACAATTCAACACGCTTACAAATATGTTATAAACACGCACACATACAAACATACATACATACATACCCATGCATGCATACAAGCATACATAAATACAAAATTCCGGCGGCCCAGTAAATCGTTACAGGTACAAATATGTTCTCACACAACGCAGTGTTGAGTTCAGATAACCGCCTAGCGTAATTTACCAGTCACTTAACGGCAAACCTGTTCGCTCCTATACTACATCAGCCACGCTGCAAGTACTGCGCAAAAAGCTATTTACTCACATAAGCACTCACGTGCAAATGGTCAGGTTCGTTTCTTACAGGAACTTGAATTGATTGGGAAATCGGGTTTTTCCCGCGTTGCATTGATGTCGAATTTACGCCACTACATTCCATAAAACGAGCATTTAGCAAATGCCGCCTATTCACGCGCGGAACACCACGTCCATTTAATGGTTATAAATGTTGTGTGGAGCCCTGAAGACGGCGGAATACACTGATGTAATTTATGACCAGTCACGTATGGCACATTCAGACAACCTGCGAACATGGTCGGACTGGTGTCATTTCTCACATCAGATGCTTTATTAATTGCACGCATCTATGCACGCACGCACGCACGCACGCACGCACGCACGCACGCACGCACGCACTCATGTATACCCCTACGTTTAATCTATGTTTTCCAATCTATAAATACATGCATCCATAAACGCGTATGAAAATATGGTCGTGCATAATCGAAGTTACGCCGGGTGTCAACATCGACTTAAAAGCGGATGGAAAGTTTGTGTCGATAATTCCAATACTTCCAATACTTCCAATACTTCCTATACTACCACACATACACTTCTCGAGTTACATGATTATTTGTGACCAAAACCATGTGTTCTCGTATCGGTGTTGAGGTTATTTGCAGCGGCACTAAAAATACAGTTTAGTGGGACATGTTCAATTAGTTTGCAAATGACTTTCCAAACAATCCATGGCTTGTTTATCTTTTGACCACATCGACGTGACACGGGATATTAACGTGATATGGGACATTAGCGTGACACTGGGCATTGACGTGACACAACAACGTGACATGGGCATAGCATACCCATGCGACACGCGCGTTATTGACGGTAATTGCCTATGCTCTACTAAGGTGCTATTAAAATATTATTGATACAAGCCTAGGGCTTTCAAATAACCAATCAAACGCATTGTATTTAGGTTGTATCTTAACATAGCTAAATACCTATATATGTTATGTTATGACTTTTTCTCATCCGTTTGAATTATTTATTACTTAATCCACGGTATGTTTCCTATTATGTTTCCTATTATGTTTCCTATTATGTTTCCTATTATGTTGATGTACAGATATTGTTGCAACTGTTTATTTTTGTTGATTAATTACTTTGTCTGTAAGTCTCTGTCTGTAAGTCTCTGTCTGTAAGTTCCGTCGTATCTGTGTCAACTTCGTATGTATATGGCAGCCATTCTGTTGCGAGCCCGGCCCATGGGGCTGAACAATTACGGGTATATCTTTTATGTCAGTGGCAGTTGCGAGACACGGACGAGCGTGTTGGCCATGACCGAGACGTCGACAGCGATTAATGAATACGTACGTTCCGGGTGAGAAAACCTTGCCGTAACATGTAAATAAGCACGTAATCATTAAGTACGTGACTACCTTGGCCGAGGCGAAAGGCCTCGTTTGGAGATTTATACGTTTCAGAACAATGGTGAAGAGAGTATAAATTCGGCACATTTTCATGAAATGTTCAAATCGCAACAGACCACGGCTGAAGTGTAGCATTCAACTTCGGGGTAAGTACAAACATTTAAACAGCAAATTATTTGTTCCTTTGCTGCATGTTCTGTTATTTCAATAGAGGCAGCACCTAGTATATTACATTTTACCATACAGAAGCCAACTTAAATTATGTTTTGACAATTAATATATGGAATACAAGAAGTTATTTTATATCGTGCTGAAGCTAGATATCGGTCTGTCGAAGAGGTTTGACTAGTTCATTGACGTGTACAGCTAACTAAGTATACGTTGTACCCATCGTCATTATACTTACAAACTAAATTAACCAGCTACACTTTATAACCACTCCATATTTCTTGAAAAAATTTTAAACAGATAAGTTATATTATGTTTTGTTTATTTACGTTGACTCTTTGCAAGACGTGTCAATGTAGCGTTTTATTGTACGACACATTGTTGCTATATGTCCGCACACCCGCTAAGCTTTATATATGACGTCTACACGTTATATACCAAAGACCTATAACTTGAATTTTTCCCAAATCCGTCTTGCGTTGTTGACTGTGATAAACATGTAGCTAAAACTGAGTAATATCTTCTTATGTTTCCAAACAAACAGTGCAATGATATGTACTAGAACATACATTTAGGCCATTTAGTTCTAACAACTCGTCCGGCAAACCACACGAGTAAAAGTAATCACATCATAAACATGATGTGCATATAAATAGATGGACCAACATTTTATAATCGCTTCATTGAAGGCTGGGTTAATTCAAAATATATGTAATGACGAAAGCAGTTGTTGCTATGACCAGCATGCACTCTGATTAGCTGAAGAACATCCGTGACACAATTGTCTGATAACACCATCTACAGCTCAACTTTCACAAATTTAACTCATTAAGCCATGCCAGCTAACACTATTAAATATGTTCGTCGGAAACAATGACTACAACGGCTTGAACGAGATACCCACGTCAAGCAAATGTTTCACAATACGCTGTCACATGTATGTACTTATGTATGATTATGTTTTTATTTTGAATATTTGTCTTGTAGAGAACCATGACGCGAGTGATCGTATTCAGCATCATTGTGCTCCTGCATCTCACGGCTGTTCGGTCGGGGCTCAACGGTAAGTCGATGGTTTGGGTAGAATAAAGACTAAATGCTTTCATGATATGTAAGATTATAAGGGAACTGTTTAAGATGTTTATAACTGAACGCAGTGGAATCGGAACCGCTTATAATTCAGAAAAGTGGAGAATCGTATTCCAATAAATAACATCTTGAAAGTCTGAAGAGAACATCTGGTAACGGATTAGTTGATTATGTATGTTTGGTGTAAGCTGATCAAATGTTTTGTAAAATGGTGTGTATTTAAGCAGTCAATTGACATGGGTGGGGTACAGTATAGTTAGATGGCTGTTATTTATATGCTGATCTTGCAAATTGATCCGTTTTGTGTACTACTTACTGTTACACACCTACAAGACTCACTAGAACATAGGCACAACAAGGTTGTTTTAAGGTTAAGTTCATTCGGGCAGTGCGAAGTTTCACACGGGCAATATGTTTTGAAAACTTTCAAACTGATGACAGACGATGCAAAAAATGTATATTCAAACATGGCGACGGCACGCTTTTGCCCCATTGTCGAATCTCATTCTGTTCGAGAGTTGAACCCAATAGGATTATAATTAGCTGGATGACAGCATTAAAAAGCAACGGTCAGCTGGCTGGCTGGCTGGCTGGCTGGCTGTCTGGCTGGCTGGCTGGCTGGCTGGCTGGCTGGCTGGCTGGCTGGCTGGCTGGCTGGCTGGCTGGCTGGCTGGCTGGCTGGCTGGCTGGCTGGCTGGCTGGCTGGCTGGCTGGCTGCTATGAACAAATACGGGGCTGAACGTTTCTGCAAATAAAGTTGTTGTTTTCTTAGTTTAAAGTAAAAAAGTCGTGATCAAAACTACAATCAAGAATATCACTTCAGTGGTTTACAAGGAAACCTGTGTTGAACAAACAGCATCCTATTTTCATGGGCCACGCCATATTGTAAAGTAACCCGAAGTGTTTAGTGCATGTAGTCCGGCAATATTCGCTCACAACATGAACATTTATTTGTAAACACCTAATTGTATACTTGCCTATAGTATATGACCATACTGTTTATGTCTAAACTCAATGTATGCAATATGTTTTGGTCTTTGTTTATTAAATGTATTCCTTCTAACTAAGCAGCCCGCTTTATTGAGAGTTTGTATCACTCCTATGTATACCCGACGGCCTTTCGGTTTCGGTCGAGATCATTTAACTCGCCACCGCGGAAGACTAGGTGCATCGATTTCCTAAAACGTCAAAGTAAACCACATAGTTGCAAAAGGCTAGTGTATTTTTAACAATGTTAGGCGCATAGCCCCATAACTATGCCTGTTGTTTTGCTTTAATCAGAAGTTAATGATATCCTCCCTGGTCCGGAAAAGTTTAGGTCGTGTATGAGTTAAGCGGTTTTGCTGTTGCAGGTCCGAAATGTGAGTCGACCAAGGCTTGGTTTAACAATCCAGGTGCGACTAAGACCTTACCGAATTTCTGCAAACAGTCGTACCAACACATACTGAAGGGAGACTTCAATGGCGACGGTCGGATGGACATTATGTGTCATGATTCACGTTCAGGAACGAAATGGATTTATTATGGCTCTAATCAGGGTTATTCCAGTATCGGCTGGAAAAGATACATGGGATGGTGTACCCATAATGGTGCCTCTCTCTACATCGGAGACTTCAACGGTGATTCTAGAGACGACATGCTCTGTCACGACACGAGTGGTCACGTTTTTATCGCATACGCTGACAGTAATGGACACTTTAGTCGCACAGGGTGGCACAAAGCCATGGGGTTCTGCAGTTGCAGTAGATGTCAATTGTTCATCGGCGACTTCAACGGGGACGGTAAATCTGACATGTTGTGCCACGACGGTAGGCGTGGTCGGAAGTGGATCGCCTACGCTACGGTCAGCGGCAACTTCCAGAATGCCGCCATCTGATACAGGTACATGAGGTGGTGCTACTCCTGGGCCGGCAAACTGTTCGTGGGCGACTTCAACGGAGACCGCAGAGACGACCTGTATTGCTATGATGACGTCAGAGTAAAGGGCAACACGTTCATCGCTTACGCAAGGAGGGACGGATCGTTCGTGAACACGGATGAAGCAGACAACATGGGCTGGTGTCTCGCCAGAGGCTGCACGTTGTCCGTTGCTTCAGCCAGCAAAGACCGGAGAGACGACCTGGTGTGTCACTGCAGGAATTCATCCTCGGAGCCAATCAGCGTTCGCTTTCCTTACTACGGTGGCGGCTTCGAAGTTTTCCGTCAGTGGAGACGAGTCAGGTCTTGGTGTAACAAGTCAACGGAGATGCTGCTTGTCGGCCGACTCAAACCTGATCACTGCGGCAGTTTAGTCTGCATCGACAAAGTCACTGGAAAATATTCGATTGCGTTTTCTTAAACACGATCCAATGGTCAATATCTCACCAGATTATTTCATGTTTTGCTCACACACTGGTTCCACTGATGATATCGCTAACTGCTCAATTATTGGTATTGGTTAATACTTAAAACATTTTCGTCAAGGTCATGCTAATATAAGAATGTTTTGTTAACAAATATCACTAGTGTTTTCGAATATTAAAACAAGAATTGGAATAACGCAATAGTGTCATAACTTGTAGTGAAAGGGGTAAAGTATAAGGCATGATACGTATCTTATCGATGCGTAGTAATGGTGCTATAGAGTGCTAGGATGTTCTTGAGATTAACTGTTTAGTCATACATCAGTAAGGTGAAAGGATGTATGTTGTATTTTACCCAAATTCGCTTTAATAAAATGTGAATTGGAACTGCTAAGCATAGTGTTGGTCTCAGTTTTCTTCAGAAATATTTTAATTATTTGAGTAAATTACGAAAGGTGACATTCTTGCATTCACGCGCGCGCACGCACGCACGCACGCACGCACGAACGCACGCACACAAATTGCTCCATACCTCAAGTCCACCATAGAAGTGGTGCCCTCTACCGATTAAGTGACGAAACACATTTCAGGCTTATTTATGCACGTGTTGACTATCTATTGGGGTTATTTCTGGTGTGCATTCCCATTGAAGATTTTTTTATTGCATACAGTTTGGAGCCAAGTTATTTTTAAAGCGTTGTTGAAAAGCACTAGATATACATGATTATTACTGAAGAAAACGAATGGGTTTGTGTACATTTTTCTACAAAAGTAGAGTTGTGTCGGTGTAGTTTTTGCAAATACACCGAACTCGACTCCCTTCCCGATCACGATCGTCTGCGCTATCGGTCCGGCGGGAGGGAACTAATGTGAGTTGTTGCATCTATACGGATCGCCGGTAGAATCTAACAGATTAATACACGTATGTTATCACATGGGAACGGTCAGTGTGTTGTGTTTTATATACGTGCAGTTCATTTCTGCTAGAAATCTAGTGTAGTTTATGCCACTGGATAGACTTATATATAAAACAGTCGTATGTATAATGTTGTCGAATTATTACACACGCACATGCGCAGTTAGTCATACAATTGCAGGATCGTACACATCGTCTTGGTACACGAGGTACAGCTAACAGGTGACACACTGCCTACATTAAGTCCACACTACAGCTAACAGGTGACACACTGCCTACATTAAGTCCACATTATTCACCAAACAATGAAAAGAGATCAAGAGAAAGCGCTGCATATTCTCCAATATATGTTTAATTAATTCGTTGAAAAGCACGTGATTCAGAACGGAATGTGAACAAGCAGTAACACGAGGACGTAGATGCTATCCATCGATTCAGTCGCAACTGCACTAGTAAGTAGTGACATCTATTGACAAAAACATAGGAATTCAAGTGACACTAGAACTCCAGTCAGTGTGGCAAGACATCAACTTCGTCCATTCTGTACGGTTCTCATGCTGTTCTGTATACAGCCTTGAGGCTGGAGTTGATTTCCTGCAGGTGACTACTAATGTTGTTGAGCCGCCCTAACTATCGGTCTTTTACCCGTCATAGTCATGCTTAGTGCCACTTTTATGAAAAAATCTTCCGTCAGTGGAGACGAGTCAGGTCTTGGTGTAACAAGTCAACGGAGATGCTGCTTGTCGGCCGACTCAAACCTGGTCACTGCGGTAGTTTAGTCTGCATCGACAAAGCCACTGGAAAATATTCGATTGCGTTTTCTTAAACACGGTCCAATGGTCAATGTCTCACAGGATAATTTTGGGTATTGGTTAATTAGGGTATTGGTTAATTATACATAACATATTTTCGTTAAGGTCATGCAAATATAAGAATGTTTTGCTTGCAAACACCACGGATATTTTAGTTATGCATTAGCAATGTGAACGGATGCATGTTGTATATTATATAGATTTGCTTGGCTGATAAAATGTGAACGGAGCTGCTGCGCATAATGTTGGTCTCAGTTTTTCAGAAATGTTTGAATTATTCGAGTATATTATGAAAAGTTACATTCTTATACTTTTGACTAGAATGTTTGCGTGAATGTATATCTGTGTATGCCTATAGGCCTACGTATGCATGTATACATTCATGTGCACGCAGGCACGCAAGCACGCAGGCACGCAGGCACACAGGCACGCAGGCACGCACGCACGCACGCACGCACGCATGCACACACACACGCGCGCACGCACTTCACACACGCACGCACACACACAAACATTCCATCATACTCCAAGTCGACCATTGAGTCAACCCTCTACCAATGAAATTTACGAAGCACATTCAGCCTTGTTAACGTATGTGTTGGCTATTTGTATAGTTGGTATCAATTGCACACAGTTCAGAGCCGTGGTAGTTTTAATAGTGTTTTTGAACAGTACTGGATAATTATACATGACTAGAAAAGAAGAAAACGAATGAGGTTGTGTACGTTTTGCAACAAAACTAGAGATAAGTGTCGGTGAAGTTTTTTCAAGCGCACCGATCTCGACTCCATTCCCGAAATCACGATCGCCTGCGCGAATCGGAACTAATATGAGTTTTTGTATAGCGGTCCAACGTATCCCGATCTATCCAGGGCGTTTTTTAACATACAAAGTTGGGGGGCAATGCCCCACCAGCCCTATCATTTGCCCCCCCCCAGTCAAACCAACTTGCCCCCCAAATGCGTGCCCCCATTCTCCTTAACCAGCCCCTTGAATTAATGTAGGTCTTAATTGGTATTATTTTTGTTAGTGTGTTTTAGTTAATTTTCATTGGTGGCAAAATCAAGAAAGTTCCAAAGTTAAAGAAGGACAATATGTCTACAAAAGATCAATTCATTGATATGGCTCAGAGGGGAATCTTACATTTTCAAAAAAGGCTTCCATAACTAGATGCCAGGTTACTATTTTCATGCTACGATTTTCCCGTTCGATGCGTCTCGAATTGTGAGGTGAACTTTCGACTCGAAGGTCGAAGAATAATGGCAATATCATGGACATAGGCAGTAGTACCCGAGTTATGGTGTGTTTATGTTTATGCATGCGAAATGAAGTCAAGAATGTAATAGCATCATAGCAATAACAGTGACGTATTGCCGAATGGCTTCTTCATACAGTTCATGCGAAGAACTGAACACGTGCTTTGGCATAGCCATACCATAGCCATAGAATTGTTTACTTATGATGTCAGTGTTCCGGTGCTAGACTAACTAATGAGTATGTATATGTAAATATGTGTACCTGCATGTTACTGTTTGTTTAAATTGTGTATAGTTCAACAAGACGTGCCATCACATTTTACACGATTGAGCCGCGTGCAATCCAGTTCTTTACAGTGATGTTGAAATAGCTGTTAACATAAACCGGTGTCCTAGCCGCGAAATAGCGAAACGTACCCGGTATAGCACAGGCGAGACGAAACCACGCCCATTCGCTATTACCATTGGTCGAGAGCGGGCGGGGATTAACGATGTATCAACAACCTGTCAATCGGCTGTTTTTTTTTCAAATAATAAATAAACCTGGCAAAGCGTGTGTAGTGTCCAACGAACGCAATTGGAAACGTTTAACAAATATAAAAAATAATCACATTTTAATAATGATCCCTCTTGTAGGTAAGATGATACAAACATCACAACAGCCATAAACCTGTCAGGGTAGATTTTGATTGAGGCAGTAACCTAGCCAATTCATTTTCCGCATCTTTGAGAAATCGAAATGTTAAGCATGGCAACTCAAAGAAGCATATTGTATACATACTAAACAAATAAACTTTAAAATGTACGAGTAGTTGATAGTTTTCTACATGTGAGATGGAAAGTTGGCGGTCAGCAGAGACGACTTCAACTTTGGAAAAGTGTTACTCAAAAGTTGGTGGTCCACATATTAACATAAAATGTAATAAACATTTGCACATGTCAGTTTTGGAAGTACGTATTTTCTATATTTTGATTTGTTATGTACTTAGCCAACCGTTTGATTGATAGACGTTGTATGCATGTTTTGTATTACTCTCTTTTCTGCCTTAGGCATATATCTTCAGTATATTTATGTCTAGAGTCTAGAGCATGTCGCCGCTCGCATTGTAATTCCACTATAAAAGTGTTTCAAATAGACATGCTTTTCCTGAGTTAGTTATTACATTTAACCATCTAATTTGTCCAAGTCGATATCCTGCCAGTCATGCCTAAGAGAGACAGAAATGCAAAACGAAAACAAGAAGAGCTACAGAAATCTGCTGCAAAATGTCAATATTCTATGCACAACATGTCAGGAGTCTGAGGAGATGACAAAGAAAAGTTCTAAGAATGGCACTACAGCAATCAAAAGCGGCGTCAGGGCGGACTGTAGTGATAGGCTGGAAAGGGACATTGACCATATGACCTCTGAACCGCACATAGCAGCAACAAAAAAGAAGAAGATGGACGAAGCCTGGGAAGAGTGCACAACGTCGCATCCATGGCTACGCGCACTCACTGCTTACAATAAGACGGTTTTTGCGATGCTTCTGCGAATGGCCGTCGACGCGTACAACGACTGTCTAATCGGAACGGTCTCCGCCCGATCGTGGCCGATGCGAACACTGGCTTGTTTGGCGTCGGACCATCTGTTGGCCGCTATGCGACACAATGGTGCAGATGTGGAATTTGTTCCATTCACGCCTGAGTCTAGCGACCTACACTACAGGGATCCGAACTACTACAAGCAGATGCTGGATGTCATATACGAACTAGAGAAAGTGCGTCTGTCTCAAATGTTCAACCGATGCACAGTCTTCAGAGTGCAGATTGATGGCAGCTGTGACAGGCAAATGTTGGACCACAAGTTTGTAAGTGGACGGATGGCTAACAGTGATGGTACCGTAACGAGTGTGTTCATCGTCATGCATTCGCCAGAGAAGAACGGCGCCCCTGGACTACTGGAAGCGGTGAACAAAGCTTTGAATCTGACCGGAGGTAAAGACACGAAGCTCGTCGGTGTCACCATTGACGGCGAATCGGCAAACACTGGCATACATGGTGGGTTATGGCGTCTGCTTGCTGACCAAGTGCTGAGAGGTGTGGCAACTTTCTGGTATGCTGCTCACCGGTCTGACTTAGCCATCGAGTCGGTCGTCAGCACCGTACCGGAGCTGGGCATCATCTAACAGTTCCCCCGCCACCACGATGTCAGGTTTGCCCAGCACGAGCTGCAGCAGGTGGATGCTGTGCTGAATAACCTACCAGCTTGCATTAATGTGTGGGAACAGATGCAGGCACCAGAAAGTACCAGCGAAAGAAAGGAGAAGGCTGAAGCCAAATTGTTTCTGAGAATTTGGAACCACCAACAGAAGTGGATAACCTCACTGATGGGCGACATCCTGGAGATATTTGAAACAGTCCAGAAGAAGTTGCAAAGGAGTGATTTGTTCATCAGCGATCTTCTCACTGTGACTGGCGCTGCCGTCAAGAAGTTGAGATTGATGAGGGATGGACCATTCCCGGGAAGAAGAGAGGAGAAAGAGAGTTGCCCAACCGATAGCACCAATGAGGATCTAACACAGCGAAAGTCGAACCACCAGTTCGTTTGTACGAACCGCCGTAATGCCCGAGCAATCAAGCTGGAGGTCGTGCAAGCATCCCACGAATACCACCCTGAGCAGGAGGACAACATCAAAGACATGAAGGGGTTGGTGATATCACGCAACCTGGGATAATTCGTTGAGCATGGCGTGCGTGTCGTCAGGCGTCTTTTTTCAGACGAGGCTGCGGACGGGGCAGCCGAGCAATGGGAGAACATGATAAATGTGCCGTTCCTGCCTGATGGCTGTGATCTCGGTTGTAAGATGACTGTCAAATTGTGGCAACTTCTGCCAGTCACCACAGGTTCAGTTCAGAAGGTGTTGGCATCTCTGGCTTGCATGAGTCCACACTCTATGCAGACCGAAAGGATCGTGAGCCACCACAACCTCGTTGTCGACATTCACCGCACCAGCATGGGTGAGGACACGAGAAACGCCCGCCTCATGGTGGCACTGAATGGTGTGGGCACTGCCTACTTTGACCCTCGACCCGCTGTCATCAAATTCCTGGAGAAGACCAGAGGATGCGGGGCTCCAGACTGGGACGTCTATGGGCAGCGTGAATTCGTTAGGAAATTCACCCGCGAAACAGGGCTCGTCTAGTAAAATTAAGACGACTGTCAAACGTGCAAGTTGCTAGAGTTTCTCTAACTACTGCATGTGGTTGTAATAAAAATGTTTCTGGGATATAAGTGTAATATTAATTTTATATCGAGATGCAGTGTGTATATATATATATATATATATATATATATATATATATATATATATATATATATATATATATATATATATATATATATATATATATATATATATATATATATATATATAATATATGATTATATACATAACCCTAAGGGTTATGTATATAATCATTAATAATGCGTAAGCTACTCTTTTTAATCATTTGGAGTGCCCTTTTAGGACATTCCCCCCAGTGAAAATTCAAACGCCCTGGGTCTATCCGGATCTCCGGTGGAATAATATTAGTATCGTATCACTATCGTATCACTACCTTTCCTAAACTGGCAGTCCATTTCAGCTAGATATTTGGTTTTGTTGATGCCACTGGATTATATTTACTTGTTTTATGACAGCAAAGAGCGTTCACTTAAAACTCACAATTTCCGATGCATCAAGCCCCTTGATAAGTAAACTGGGGCGGCTAATAATAACCATGGGTACAACACGTGCAGATGCACACACACACACACACACACACACACACACACACACACACACGCACACGCACACGCACACGCACACGCACACGCACACGCACACGCACACGCACACGCACACGCACACGCACACGCACACGCACACGCACACACACACACACACACACACACACACACACACGCACACGCACACACACACACACACACACACACACACACACTAAAAGCTACGGGAAACAAAGTCCTGTATCAGACACATCTGTGCGTAAAATAAAAGGCTTATTCATGTCGGGCAACTTAAGCATGGGTGCGTTATATGGGGCCTGTTTTAGTTGGTTGAACGATTTATTCGCCTCCTCTCTCCAACTCACCTTATTAAGACCGATTTCGCGAGGCTGTTTCGCCCTCGTGAGATCGGTCAAAGGTGTCGCGATCTTGGAATATAATGGTTCAACTAATTGTTTTCTTCTTTTCTTCTTTCTGACTGAAAACATATATTATATATATATATATATATATATATATATATATATATATATATATATATATATATATATATATATATATATATATATATATATATATATGTTTTCAGTCAGAAAGAAGAAAAAAAAAAAAATTAGTTGACCCATCATACATTTCACATAATACATATTATATCCATGTTGAATTATAATTTTAAACAATACAGGTGTATATGGATGTAAGTAAACATGGCATATATTAAACAAACAAATAGGGTCGGCCGACTCCTTTAAGACTTTGTTCACGTTTCATTCCTATACGTCCCTATACGCGTATTTATTTGATGAAAAATGCCACCCTATACGCAACTTATTTGGCACTATACTATTATTAAATAAAAAAAGTGTGCCAGCCTATATTCTCCGATAGTCGTGGCAAATTATGCAGGGTATTATTTTTAGGAGAGCAATCTCTCTCACTCCCTATTGCTAGCGCTATTCAATCATCCTTGGAGCGTTTTACCGTTCGCGCTAAAATCACTTGTTCCCAACTGGGGCTGCATGTGGCTCCCTCTGACGGCTAAATGTTCATCCGTTCGAACGACTATCGTGAATTATCCCGTGCTTCTGAGGATCCTAGATTTTGATCCCGAAGCGTTGGACCGTTAGATTTCCATGATTAGATGAATCCTTAGTTCTCGATAGCTCGACATGGTATACTATTAGTTAAAACGCCATTATCACTGCGTAAACCGACCGTAAATGGCCGCCGTGCGCAGCGCCTCAAACCAGTCGTAACCGGCTGGCGGACGGTTTCCCTTGAAACGGGCTTGCGTATTCAATTCAATAAAACTTTAATGTCCATTTAAAAACGGGAAATTCCCCGGTTTTACGCATATATATAAATTGCGGTTACTATATCTGCGGTTGCGCGAACACGCACAAAGCCTATGCATATTAGGCAGAAAAACAAAATACACGGCGATCCGCGTAGTTTTCTAGGGCATACGGCTCACATAATGACATTTTTTAGCATACAAGGGTAGCCCCTTACAAATGTGGACTGAAGGCTATGACTATGATGGGGCATGGTCTTCTATGATGGGTCGAAACTTCTTACTTTGACCAGACTCGGATTACTACAGGATTTCCTTTGGTCAGGTTTTCGGCTAGCGCAATCACCAATAGTGACGGAAATTCTTCGATTCGGAGTCATCACAGAGGCGAGGCGTTCTCAACGTTAGGTCGGCACAGTGACAGTTCAGGTTCCATCACAGCCATAACTGTCTGGGAATATTACTGAATGGGCCGCGCAAACCGAGCAAAACCACGGTAAAGGTTTCATAGTCATACATGTTTGTAAATTCTACGCAACGTTAAAAGGAAGTAAAATGATGATGCGACCAAGTAATTACGAGACTCGCCCATGTCATAACCCCTGCTTGAACAAAGGAACCTGCCGGTACTACCAGTAGTTACAAGTGCACATGCGAAGTGCGAGTCGAAGAACACATGCATGAACGGCGGCGTTTGTAATGCCATCGCTGTAGGTCTAAAACGTATCTGTCCGACTCACTGTGGCGACAATTGTGAGATTGACAACCTGTGCATGAACAACGGCACATGCCTATTTGACACATAAGACTTCTTGCAATTGCACCGCCGGCAACTCTGGTCCGACCTGTTTCTGCAAAGTTAAACAGGTGGTTAATCAGCACATTGACCAGTCTCTTCCTCCTGCTCGTCATCACCGGCTGACACGCGCGGGACTCTTGTATTACAACAAGATGCAACGCGATGAAGAAGAGGTGGAAGCAGAAGCAGAGCGTCATCGACAACTGGCAGCAGATGAAGACGCCCAGACGGGCGGTACCTTCTTCGATTATTTCTGGTGATATTGAACGAAGTATACTTAGAAAACTCGCGGTAAGCCTCACCTGTTCGTACAGACGCACGCACACACGCACGAACACAAACACTGTCAGGGAGTGCAAACACGCGTGTTTGTGTCGATGTAATTCATATATACCATTCATAAATATTCGCAACGACCCACCCAATCGTTTCTTAATAACTAGGTATGAGTCGTATAACACTTCTTTCAACATTATTTTTTTTGCATTTTTGTGGATTGTTTCTCGTCTCCTTCTGACATAATTCTGAACTGTCTGCCTTCAAAGGGATCGATCATCGGCGGCTGTCTCCTAGCTGTCTGTGACGACGCTCGCCATTTTCTTCTTAAGGAGACGCTAAACCGTACGCCACATATGTAAGGTTGGCTTAGTGAGTTCACGTCAAACACAACAATCCAACCGAAGCAGACAACAGTGATCAAATATCACTTATCTTGGTTCTATGGGAGAGCCAACCTGTTTTCGAAATTCGAATTTTTAATGTCAGTGAATCTATGACCAAGAATTTACCAAAAGGAATTGATCATTGCGGTTTCCCCATTTTACCAATGGTGGTGGAACACAACGGGAACCAATTTAGTCCCACTAAGCAATCCCGGCTTTCCCACAGACAAACCCAAGATATATCTCGACAAATGTTGCGCTGTTTAAAATAATTGCAAGCCAAGAAAATGTTTACCCTCGCACCACACACGCATGCACGCACGGTCACGCACGCACGCACGCACGCACGCACGCACGCAAGCACGCACGCACGCACGCACTCACGCAAGCACGCACGCACGTACACACCACACACACACACACACACACACACACACACACACACACACACACACACACACACACACACACAAACACATGATCAAGCTGCACATAAAACAATTATAGAGACATATGAACAAGTTCTGACGATTATGGACGAGACGAGATCCTCGATGGAAGCAATCAGAACGAATCATTAAATGTAAGACGAAGCGAAACAACCCACCCGTATGGTATGTGGATAAAGGAACTATTGATTATCGAGAGTTGTCTGATGTATATAACACACAATAGAAATGTATTGTTACTGCGTTGTGTATGTTGCTTCAGACAACGGCGAATCTATCAACGCCGCGACTCTCATCCCGGGTCGAACTGTTTACTGATATGACATCGTTGATGACCAAAAGGAAAGCTGCTATCTTGCGCAAGCCAGACATATCGTGTGTTACTATATCACTCGAATGTTACATCGTGTGTTACATATTGTGAGCGTTACATGTTATATAGAATATCATGATATGAGTGTTGAAATCTCACGATGGTGATCGTCAAGTGTTTTGCATTGTCCTCTGATGAACACATGGCTCTCTGACAGCTTCACTGTATAGATTGTAGATATGGGTCACCCGGATAGGAACCTGTTATTCTGTTCCGCTCGGATACGCAATGATCCCGTCTTCGTCGTAAAGGCGCATTCCGTTCTAGGTGACGTAGTAGACATAGCCCAGTTAGAAATATATTTTTAATTGTAGGGTCGACGGTCAGTTCCTTGACAACCACCCTTCCGGGAAGTCTCCGTCGACCGACTTCACCGCACCATGTCAGGCCTTCGTGGAGCAGTGGGACAGCACGCCGGGGAAGATGGCGCGGTGAGCGGAGACAACGTGACGACGATGGCGCCGCCAACGACAACGACGACGGCGGCGACGACGCCGATGACGACACGGATTGTAGCGGCGACGATACTTGCCACAATTATGACACCAGCCGTGCCAACAGTGGAGACAGCAATGGCGATAAGACAACATCGACAACTTTGGCAACTTCGTTGATGTCGTTATTGACAGTGGTGACATCGACGTTATCCTACAACGGTATCGACGTGACTGATGACAGAGAGTCACTTACGATAGGGTCACTAACGAATACGTCATTGTTACTTAAGATATAGTCACCAAAGAAGACGACAGAGTCACTTACGGTAATCACCAACGAAGACCACATAGTAATTTATGAAAGGGTCACCAAAGAAAACAACACCGTCACGTACGATATGATCATTAACGAAGACAATTCTTGTAATTACATTTGGTTACAAACAAATATAGGCATATCTATCTTAGCAAATCGATCAGGTTATCCTTTTGACATATCAAAGAAGTCGTATATTTTTGTAACACAAAGCGCAACACAAAGTGCACATGATTTTTCTTTTATAATAAATTGCGTAAGCAGTGTAATTTTCTTCTGCCCAAACTGAGGGCTGGTTGATTAAAAACAGATTTGAAAATAAACCTTCTTTGTTTGTAAAATCATTGTTTCTATTCAATATGTCGGATAGCAAGTTTTTTTTTTGCTGAAAATAAACAACTTAGTGTTGAAATATAACGAATACTTTCGAACTTGTAAGGCCAAGTTGAAAGTGCTACCAGAGCTAGTGGTGCTACCTAGCGGTTGATGACATCATAAGGCTGACAGCCGCAAAAACGGCAGTTGCACGGCAACGCGTTTCTCGCATAAGCAACCTTGAAAACTTTTCCGACAGTGACGACAACATTCTAAAGTGGCTACATTTAAACACAGATTGTTATATTAACGTTTATAGTAAATATGCATGCTCGAAAACTAACAGTATCAGACTAAAGGGTTGGCGTGAACGAGAGGACTTGGTAGAATATACGGTTTACTGTTCAATTTAAAACATTCTTCGTAACTATTTTGCTTTATTATGTAACAATTGCGAATGACAATAGCGTCTTAACAAAAAGTTTACCTTGTCGTAGCCGAACAACATTAATAACATTGTCATGTACGCCTGCCCTGGTAGGCAGTGAGTATACATATATACGTAAGCACTTGCGTGCGTATGTGCGTGCGTGTATGCGCTTGTATGTATGCATGTATGCATGGTGTACGTATGAGGTATGTACACATGTGAATGTATGTATGTACATATGTATGTATATATATATATATATATATATATATATATATATATATATATATATATATATACACACACACATATATATATATATATATATATATATATATATATATATATATATATATATATATATATATTTATACATGCATACGTACATACATACATACACATACGTATATACGTCATACGTACATCATGTATACGTGCATATATATATATATATATATATATACATACATACATACATACATACATACATACATACATACATACATACATACATACATGCATAATATATATGAATATTTTTATACATGTTAAAATAGTGTTTATACAATGTGAGGTGAATTGTTGCGGTGGTGTTAGTCTGTGATCTTCAGTCCGCAATCCGGGAAACAGTCCGTAGTACGCGAAACGGATCGTGATCAAATGACGCTAGATGATCAAGGGACGAACGTCATTCCCTTTGTGTTGGAACTCTGAGTTTTTCTTCGACAAGTTCAAGGTTCGTATCAAATCATATATTTGTACCAGGCTTTTTGTCTACATTGCACTTAAAGATATACGCTTTGTTAGCGTAATATTGATTTGATTATCGTTGATTTATGGCTTCAGTTTTTGTTAACTGAACGCCGCCATTTTGTAATTTTCGATTACACCTGGATAAAAGCATCGGCTATGGACGACAACTGTGACCTGTTATTTCTCTGTGCTCGTCGTCTGCAGGATTACGCGTTTCGTAAGGATAATTCTAACGTTTTTGGTGCAAACTTATTTATGTTCAGTTTTCCGATGTTTTACCGGCTTCACCCTTGACCGTTTGATAAACGAGTTGCCCCTAGTCCGTGATCTTTCGCCAAAGGCGGTAATTATCGATATCGGTACAAATGACTTGTCGAATGTCGGTGTGGATCCAGTTATTCTTGCTAGGCGGGGAATTGATTTCGCTAAACTGGTTGTTTCAGTAAACTCGGTTTCCGAGGTTCTTGTATGTCAGGTTCTTCCTCGTGTGCTGGTGCGAGCGACTGGAATTTCCGACGTAGCGACTGGAATTTCCGACGCGTGTCCATTTCAACGACGCTCGTTTTGTGATAAACCGTACGCTGGCTGTCTTGACCACCGATCTGCCCCATATTCATTATTGGCGGCCCCGCGGCATGCACGCCAACTGGCAGCAATTTTTTTTATCGGTTTGGGGTGCATCTTAATGTTGCTAGTATGCGCGAGTATGTGCGCAGTATTCGTGGATCAGCCATGTTTGGTGCTGACCGGTTTTAATGCCTTCCAACTCTTGTCTTTGTGCATGTATTTCTGCTATGTTGCCTGTTGTTCACAGCAGAATTAAACTGTTTATGTAGCTTTGCTATTAACGTTGGTTTTGCAAGTGCATAAATCAATAACACTACATGCCATGCATTAACTTAACAGTAATAGCATTTGTCTTGTTCTGTGTCAATATACTGCTGGCACTTTAATAATGGGTGTACAAAGTGATGTCAGTGTTTAATTTAAGCGCCAGTGTCTTCACAACTAGCTCTTTGTGGTGTGATTTTATTAGTGCAATAATTTGTCACTTTCATACTAATAATGTATTACTATATTGCATTTTATTATAACTGGCTGTGCTTACAGTTTGGTGCTATTCGCGGTCGTGCGCACAGTGATATGTATTTTCTATCGTGTTCGTACGGTGTACCGTGCATGTACTCGCACTTTCTCTCCCCCAAGAGTTCACAACAAGTTATTAAGCAACCACAATCCAGTTTTGAATGCAATAGTTTGGTGCTATTCGCGGTCGTGCGCACAGTGATATGTATTTTGTATCGTGTTCGTATGGTGTACCGTACATGTATTCGCACTTTCTCTACCCCAAGAGTTCACAACAAGTTATTAAGCACCAGCAATCCAGTTATGAATGCAATAGTTTGGTGCTATTCGCGGTCGTGCGAACAGTGATATGAGGTTTCTATCCTGTTCGTATTGTGTACCGTGCATGTATTCGCACAATTGTGCCATTTTGCCCTGGTGCCAGCAATCTCAGAGCACTATCTCTACTAGTATGATGGCTTTCGTTTGGTACCTTAGGGTTTGTCTGTGTGAGCAGTTGTTGTCTCTAGTATGAGTTAGTGTCCTATGGGCAGTTGTTGTTGTCCCTACAGTGAGTTACAGCCCCAATCATCACACAGTAATAGCATGATTGTTGAAGATGTAGTACCTGGTCTTTTGTTACCATGGTGTTGTATGCCACGCGGACATCCGTCGACGACAAGTGAAGCCTTTGCGAGAGAACCTTCGCAACGCAATTTCACAAGTTTCAACACTCAGACCCGGAATGCTTCCCCTGGGATCAGCCCCGGTGGGACTTGTTTTTTAAATGTATGTATGTCAAGCAAGTCCAGGGGGGTCAGGTCGTGCTCCAGCCACTTTATCACACAAGCCAGCCCGTCACAATCAGCCCTTTCCCGTAGGTTACTGCTGGGGATACCAGCGTGGTAACAAACGTACTGCCACGCAGTGCAAATTCAGACATGTCTGCGCCAAATGCCAGTTACGCTGCCAGTTACCCTGCCAGTATGTGCCGTAAACACATCCCTCCCCACACCAGTAAACATTGAGCGTTTGAAACAGGCTCTAGTGGGCTATGACCAATCAGAATAAATCTTTCTCATAGAAGGCTTTATCAATGGATTTAAGATTCATTATTTTGGCACCCCATGTCTTTGTGTTGCCAATAATAAGTTTTAAAAAAGAAATTGTCAAAAGAGCTTTCACAGGGACGTATTTCTGGTCCATTCCTTTCACCTCCATTTGATAATTACCAGTCATCACCACTTGGCGTTGTTCCCAAGAAAGAACCTAATCCATTTCGCATTATCCATTACCTGTCATATCCAGAGGGAAATTCCATTAACGAACACATCCCAAAGGAATTCACCACAGTTCGTTATGAAACTTTAGAATATGTTATAAGTCTACTGACTCAATTTGGTGGCGGCGCATTACTAGGCAAGACCGACATTGAGGATGCCTTTCGCGTCATTCCCATCCATCCATCATACTACCATTTATTTGGTTTCACTTGGGAAAATAATTTTTTTCTATTATCGGTGTTTACGGTGTGCGGAATCATGCCAGATCTTCGAAAGATTGACTTGTGCTCTGCAGTGGGTATTACAGATCAGAGGGGCTATGGCCGTGTCACACATCTTAGATGATTTCATCTTCATTGGCCATCCTAATTCAGTAAATTGCTTGCAGGATATTAATTGATTCATTACACTTGCTGATGAACTTTCTATCCCAGTAACACATGAGTAAACCTGCTTACCATCTACACTCATCACCATGCATGGCATTGGACACTGATGATAAGGTACAGAAGCTGCAGTCATCCATTGCTGACGTATGTAAATGTCGTTATGTTACATTCCAGCAATTACAGTCAGCCATTGGCCTGCTCAGTTTTGCCTGCAGAATCATTTCACCTGGAAGAGCCTTTCACCATCGCCTCTTCAATTTGACTGTTGGCATTTCTAGACCGGGTCACCATATCAGGTTGAATGCCGAAGCTCGGGCAGATTTTGCCGCATGGCACTACTTCGTCTCCTCTTTCAATGGCACAACTATGATCATAAACAGTAATTGGATTTCATCTGATGCAATTAAACTGTACTGATGCTTCAACACAGGGATTTGTTGCAGTATTTGGTTCCACATCTGGCAGAGTTACAACATTGCGGTATTGGAACGACATCCCATTGGAGCTGTGGGGAAGATATATGGCTAACCATTCTGTCTTGTTTCTCACTGACAATAAAGTAGTTGTAGAGGTTATCAACACGCAGTCGTCTAAGAATCTTCACCTGATGCATTTAGTCAGACGTTTAGTAGTTATTGCGCTAAAATGTAATGTTTATTTTAAATCCAAGCATATTCCAGGGAAGACCAATGTCATTGTTGACAAACGTTCGCGATTTCAGGAGGGTGCAGCTCGACAGATGGCGCCATGGCTTCAACTGCTGCCCACAGAAATGCCAGCGACATTGCTGCCTTGGCACCAGTGATGACCCATCTTCTCCATGCAGCCATATCAGACGGCACGAAACAGGCATACAGAAGGGCAATTTTAACGTGTGTAGATTTTAGTAAGATGCTTTTTCTAACCTATCAATTTGTGCCTGCTTCAATATGTGTTCTGGCGGCCTTTATAGCCAGACTATAATCTAGGCATTATGCCCCAGCGTATTTGATAACATATATATATCTGTCCTGTCATACATTCATACATTTTGGGTAAAGCTTATCCAACCCAGTTTTTTTTTATAAAACATTACTAGCTGGAGCTGTCACGTAAACCCGCCACACGTCTCCCTATTAGCCCTACTACCCTTCATAAAATTGTCGATGCAACACAATTTATTGCCGTAATATGTTGCAAAGTAAGTTTTTATTGGCGTTTCATGCATGTCTGCGAATAGGGGAAACTATCGTTCATTCTCGTTCAATGGGTGAATCCATCGTACAGTTAGGCTGATGTCACACTTTAAACACAACACTTCTGGGCGACCAGTCACTTTATTAGTATCACAGACTAATGATGGATACTGTCCAGTACTAGCTCTGTTTCGATCCTTGAAGATTCGGGGTCCATTTAAAGGACCACTGTTTGCTTTTGCTAATGCATCCCTTGTATCCCGAAATTACTTTTGTCAATACTTAGGTAAAGCTTTGCAGTGGGCTGGCTTGGACCCAACTAAATATAAGGCGCACAATTTTAGAATCTATATATATGTTATGTCTGGAATGGGCTGTTTTCTGTAAGCGGTGGACGATGCTGTACGACTGACGCCCATCGTGTGCAGCAGCATGTCTACTTTGTCTATTGTCTACTGCAAAATTCTTTTTACCCATGAGTAGTTATATACCCATGAATAGTTGTATAATTGTTATATATTACCTAGCTATTGCTGTAGGCGGTGGATGTTGCAGCAAGACTGGCATCCATCGTATGCAGCATGATGTTCGGGAGCACGACTGATACCACCCTGACACCTTCATCGTGTTTTTACAATTGGTAGTGATTAGCACAGGTCCTGGTTAACTGGGTAATGGATGGTTGGCGAAGTATGACTGACAACCATCTTATAAATACCTGGGTTAATGCCTTTCTTTTGTCATCTAGCTGTGTGTTAGTCGATCACACCAAACATTTGTAAGACACATGTATGTATCAGGTCACTACTAATGCCGAATTGACGTTACACGCTACTTATTCAGTTGGATACATTGGCAGAATCCCTGGGGTGGGGGTTGGGCCTCTATTACCGGAGGCCTGGTGGGACAAAGGCCCGCCCCACCTTTGGTACTTCTACTTTTGTCATTTAACAATTGTTTCTCAATGAGCAACTTTGTATTGGCAGTTATCTCATTTGATATACATGTATTGTATTTTACTGTATTTTTCTTGATGAGCATGTTTGTGCTAGCTGCCAAGTTACTTTCTCTTTGATACACATTAATTTCTGTTGGTACAATTATTAAATGACCTTTACCAACAATCACTCTTCGTGTGTTCCTGTAGCAAACGCGCTCAGGGTAGCATCAGCAGGGTATATATATATATATATATATATATATATATATATATATATATATATATATATATATATATATATATATATATATATATATAATTAAGAAAGTTTTATTCTGATTGGTCATAGCCCACTAGAGCCTGTTTCAAACGCTAAATGTTTACTGGTGTGGGATATATATATACATATATATATATATATATATATATATATATATATATATATATATATATATATATATATATATATATATATATATATATATATATATATATATATATATATATATATATATACGTACACGCACACGCACACGCACACACATGTTGGCGGGTGTAATCCGAACATGCATTCATAATTATAACATTATAAAAACAGAGACCAGCACTATAAGTAGCATTTTGATTCATATTTTATTGGCAAAGCAAATCGGGATACATTTATGCATGATATTAAACACAATTAAACCAAAGAATAACCAAAGCGATGATTAACAAGTAAGTAAGTAAGTAAGTAAGTAAATAAGTAAGTAAGTACATTCATCCTCATCACCATCAGGTACAATATAAGCCACAACAAAAACAATAAAGATGATGTGTTGAGAAGAATAAACTTATTATTACATCAAACCAAGGGCCGGTGATGTTTCAACAAAAATTATTATACATGAATTATTCTTTGCCGCATATGGTTCATTTTATCAAAGCAGATATGGCAGAGTATTTCAATTATTAATTATTCAGTACCAATTGTAAATGTTCTGGTTTTTACTTATACATTTTTAACGATTTCGATTTGTTATGTCCACTGGTAATTTGTTTTACACGCTGACCCGTATAATTCAATTACATAATTAATATGGGGAAATACATAGGCATAATATAATTGCCTTACCATATCTGCACTGATAAACAAGGCGATGTGAAGAAATACACTGGATAACTTAGATAACTTCATACAAAGTTCCTTAATATGTTCAGACCATGATAGCTTTCAATCCAGATAGATGTCAAGATTTTTGGCTGATTTAGTTTGTTTATCCTGTAGCAATAATGGTACACTTGTACCATACATATGTCTCCCGAATATTGTGTAGCAATTTGTATGCTCTTTTGTTTCAATACCTTTTTTGTTTACGTCGATGGAGACCGCATTAGTGTTTAATGCGGAGTCCATCGACATAAACAAAAAAGGCATTGAAACAAAAGAGCATACAAATGCGTAAATACTGAACACACGAACACACGAAGCATGATGCTTCGATCGTGTCCAATCGCAATCCAAGCACATTTACACCAAACAAAGATGGTGCCTGTTTATTGGTGAAATCTCATTACGATCACTGACCTTGAGTCAGAACATCGGAGAGGTTCAGAACGACGACGACGACGCTCAGCAAGAGTACGTTGTTCATAATTTTCCGGTAGATAGAAACTCTGAAAAAGGTAACCGACACATATGTTTTATTCTTAGGCAGGAAACTATTGTATACGAAAAAACGTGCGCTTGATATTGATAATTGGCTACACACGAAATACGTTTCTAAAAACACCGTAACGCGACTGGTTCGATACATTCTGTGTCGAATTAAACACATTGCAACGAAACATAATATGCTATCATATTCTAAACTAAGATGTTACTGATCACATTTAACTTGGCTACATCAATTATTCGAATAAAACACTCGTGTGCATTCAGCAATGAATATTTTCCTCTATGCGTGTGCCAACTTACCTAAAGACATTTTAAGACAAATAAGCTCAACGGATGAACAATGTGTAGACATTCATATTTCTAGCAACTGCCTTGAAGCAACACGTCCCGTGTTATTTACACATACCTTGTGTTAGTTGTGGCGTCTTCTCTCGTTCACCAACACGATGAATATTTGGTTGATGTGTTCATATTTATACACCTCTCGTGACGTAAGCACATGATAAATCTGCAAAAAAGCAGGCATATTGCTGTGTGGCACCCATGCCAGGTATCACGTAGGGAAATCGTGTGTAAGAATATATGTAGAGCCTATGTAATATATCAAGTAACTAACTAGGATACACAGAATACGTTTCTCGAGCAGTTCATGCAGTAAATGACTCACGGTATGTAGACGTTGTTCCTACAATCACTGCCAGACTACTAAGAAGAAAATTAATTTATTATTTTTGTTGCAGAATATATGGCTTTTAACGACGAAGAGGGGGAGATGGGGAGGAGGTGGGGGGGTGAGAGGAAGGTGGCGTGAGATAAACTAAGATATAACACATGAAGAATTCAAGCCACTGCTGGAGACTGTTGCTAGTTAGTCGTGAACAGCATGGAAATCTTCCAGTTTCCCGAGGAATGAGACGACGTTGTTTGGTGCATATGCTGCTACTTGCGCTGTGATCTACTGCTATGCGAACAAAAACAGTAGAGAACAGGTTGAACCTCCGCAATCCCTTCTCCCTTCTCAATTGGAGGGATAACTGTAATAAAACAACGGCTGTGGATTGACTCCCCACATATCTTGTTTTTATCCTTACACAGCCGTTGTTTTATTACGTCGTACTCTTGACGTTGGCGTGCCGCCGACTACTATTAATATTCACCTGTAGTTCACACAAAAGCAACGCTTTTTGCTGTTTGCAATACGCGACTGTGTTCTAGCAAATGCGTCACTGACGTTAGGGGTTGGCACGCTGCCAACAACACCATCATTACAAGTGTTCAGACAATTTATATCTTTGTTGTCTTCAGTTAACACAACGATATTTTCTCCCCTTATGTGGTACCGATATGGCACAGTCCCGGGGAGTGTTGAGAAGCGTGCTGATCGTGAACGACTGTATATATTCTGTATATATTTTCAATATAACGTATTTGACGTTTAGTGAGCTAACATAGTTTCACAGCTTTTTCTTCAGCGGTTGGTTAGCTATTGGGAATTTCGTCTTGCCAAGGAAAAACAGCATGACAATTACACTGGGATAAATTACCGCTTTTACAACTTTGCTCTACGAATGTGAAGCACGTCACCTCAGACAACTAAAAAAATTAAACTTGACGCATTCGACATTAAGCGCCTTCACGATATATTGGATATTCGTTGGAGCAATTACGTATCAAATAAAGAGGTCAGAGAGCGATACGGACAATCTCCGGCCTCATCCACTATCTGCAAAACACACACGAGCTGACGTTTTAAGTGCTTGACAACAAACAGCCCAGGATTTTGTTTGGGGTCATGCACTAAGGGTAATTTGTGGAATGAATTTAGTGTAATTCAAACTTTGATATGGTGTATATGTATACTCCGTTGGCATGTCCAGGGTGCGCTAACTGGTTCAGACCAGAGGCTCCTACCGACTAGACCTGTCTACCCATGGTCACTAGCTAGTCAGGGAACACGAGGACGACAGAGAGTAAATTAACGTCAGACAGTCGACCGTGATTTACAGCTGATCAACAGAAGACAGAGCGACGTGGAGTGGAGAACTTTGGTCGCTTCATGCGTCTCTAAAGATTTAATGTTAGACTTGTGTAAATGCGGCTGTGACTGTTTGTTTCGGCATTGTTGATGGTCCAGTTTTCCCATAATCAGACAAACCGTTAACATGGCCTCCAATGCAATAATGCACTGTACATGAACGCTAGAAAACCACTGTAAGACATGCGCACTTGATATTGCTATCCCCTCTTTCTCTCCTCCTTCTCCCACTCTAAGCGTTATGTTGCCGTCTTAGCCTTCTGTATTTTATTCCAATCTAAGTCAAGTCAACTGATTGAAATAATGCAAAAATGTTATGTGCGACTATGCGAATGTCAGTTATGACGCACTCGGCAGCAGCCGCACGCTACTCGTTCGTGTTCAGGTGTCACTCATCATTCTACGCCTATCGTTGGGAAGCCAAAGGCCAAGTGTTCGCCAGTTAAACTTTTTTGTTCACTGTTCGTCTGTAGCATATTTTATGTAATGATATCCAGTTTGTTATGAAGTTCTCGTCCTTAGAACAATTTCACAAAAAGTGAGAAAATCAAAGAAGACCATCGCGTAATTGTCAGCATCGCCTTATTCTCATATTTTCGCAACCAGATAAGATACACATATGTTGAGAATGTATGCTGTATGTTTTCAGGATACACGCACGAACGTTTAAGGCAGACGTATGCAGGGTGGGTTAAAATTACCGTTCTAAGTGATGACCAGTTAAGGTCTGATACAAAATTTATTACGATTCATAGTGTGTGATCATTGTTGTTTTCAATAAGTCTTCTTGTATTATTTTGAATTCTTCTAATCAAGTTTTAATATGTGTAATTTGTTATGGGGTCTGGGGACCCAGACGACCGATGCGTATTCCACATTGGATCTTACGAGACGTCAACTTGCTTCTTCCATAACTGTTTCAAAACAACTGGAAATATTTCGTCCGGTATAAAACAACAGCATACCTAATGAAATATTTGTCAATGAACGAATGCTTTCCAGTGTGTAAAGTGCTGCCCACGGTGGAAAATTGAATGACTACATGTGCTGCCATCTGGTGTCACGTTGGGAAGCTGGACACCCCTTTTCAGAGTTTGGAACTGCCTCTAATCTCATGCATGTTTCTATACACAACTTGGCAGCTCTGCGTTAATCAAGAATGCAACTACGTGAAACGTATTTAATGCGTCATCATCCTGAGGTTAGCCACACACACCATTATTTCAACATGTCGCTGTTGAAGAGTCAACAAAACGGAAGTCCATTTTGATCTGCACCATGTAGTTGGTTGGATATGTGTCTATTACACTAACTTCTAAAACACGAACATGGACTTTCATGACATGTTTTTGAAAAATCGAAACAATGAAAGTCCATTTTCATGCGTTAGAAGGTAGTATAATAGACTTATATGCAGCCACCGTATGGTGCAAATCAAAATAGACTTCCATTATGTTGGCTCTTCAACAGCGACATGTAAAAAGTACGTGTCCCGCCCCGCGGCACCGTGCCACACAGAGCCGTCTCCACCTGTTGTTGACCTCGACATATTTAGTTGTTGTCACGAGACGGGCACTTAGTGTCTCACTTGAATAGAACTAGCGAAATATACTACGTTCGAATGCGCTCGTATTGACTACGTGACTACGAGTACACAATATGCAAACAGAGTTTATGACCACCGTAAACTCAGTCGAGAACTCGAAATTTAAAAAGGAACCCAATTGTCGACTCGTAATTAAGAGTTCACGGGGCCACGAACACAACTTACATGTCGTGAACCAGTAAAGCCGAGCGCACTGGAGAACAACATAGCACAAAGTACAGCCGATGTACACAAGCATCAAGCTTGTATATATATATATATATATATACAATCATTGTTATGCATTGTTGATGGTTCTGTGAAAATTATTGGAATGACAATGTGTGTGCAGGCATAACTCCATTGTTCCTTTCAATAAAGCATATTATTGACTTGATATTGCTATCCCCCTCTTTCTCTCCTCCCTCTCCCGCTGTAAGCGTTATGTTGCCGTCTTAGCCTTCTGTATTTTAGTCCAATCTAAGTCAAGTCAACTGATTGAAATAATGCAAAAACGTTATTTGTGTATATGCGAATGTCAGTTATGACGCACTTGGCAGCAGCTGCTACTCGTTCGTGTTCAGGTGTCACTCATCATTCTACGCCTACTGTACTTCAGTCCAAAAGTTTATATTCGAAAGAAATAAACCCAATTGTAACAGTGATACTGTGAGGTCCGGTTCGCCCGTCGTATTTTCGAGTATAACTAGCTGTAACACGGCAGCATCACCCGTCGTTCCCAAAACGCCACCTGCTGCGGCTGCTGCTTCGACAGAGGGCGTACGATTCTCAAACGATTCCTGCAGCAACGTGGTCTGCCATACGGAATACTGACTGAAAGCGTTAAAGTAAATAACCAACGACAAAATAAACAACGGCCAAACTCACTTCCTTCGACTTGTAATGCGAGGTATTGCAAAACAATAGTGTTGTTTTAAATATTTTTTTGGGGGCCAGTAACTGTTTTTTTGGGCCAGTAACTTTTAACATATACTGGCCTGACGAGCCACTGGGTACAAAAGCTTAATTTCGAGGCATTACGGCCGTCCGTATTCATGCTATGCCTCGGCGGGGTCGCGGTGTCGTCACCTAATAAACATTAGCTACACGAGGTTGTCGAAACGAATTTGTCAACACAGACCCTCTGTACGAACGTTTCACAGCTGCTCGAACGGACAGTAGGGTCAACGAATCTGGTGTAGATGTCGACATGGGTATGTTTCTTCTCGATATAAAACAGGGGGCATGGGGCAAAGCCTCTTAGTTTGTAGAGTAGTAAAAATGCCCGCCTCGTGGAAGCTTTATTTGGAATAAATATAAGTTATCGTATCAGATGATATAATAAACAGTGTGTGCATAGTAAACGATTAATGTTGTGATTCATAATTACAGAGATGTTAATTTGTGGAGGAGATATTTGGAACGAGTTTGACAATTTGTCATCTATTGTTTGACGCTGTAAGTGGGATTGCATTCGACGCGTTCTACAAACCAACATATATCCTCCAATCACATTCATTGTTTGTATATGACTAGTGTTTCAATCGCAGACGAAACCAACCGAAATATGAATGTGCTATTACACGCATAAGACAGTAATATGTAATGAGTAAATGTGTCCAACGTAAAATTAAATCACTTTTATCACAGAAGGGGAAGTTATTGTAAAATAGTAATAATTGTATGATGGGATACGTAACAAAACGAAGCCTAGTGGGAAACTAAGTAAAACCACTTGTACCGTTGGGTTTCACTGCGAGTTGGGTTGGGTGCGTACACATGTGTGTGCGAGTGTGTTTGTATGCGCATGACCGTCACAAAGAAACAGGTTCATGATTACCGATGATTGTCCTGGGTTTTTCCTGAGTTTAATTGATGGGACATAGAAGCAGCCCTACACCCGGTCCACGACAGGCTAATAAATATATAGTCTGTTGACTCGGCAGATACCTCGGTCTACGACAGGCTAATAAATATATAGTATGTTGACTCGGCAGATACCTCGGGCGTCGGACGATCGTAAACAAGCGACAAGGACATCGCAGCGACTGCAATAAGTCGCCGCCTACACGTCGTGTGCTGCTTACGAAGGTGACAGATGACGAAAATTATTATTATGGTGGAGACAAATCGAGATATCACATGCAGTGTGTCATGGCCCATTTCAATATTTATTATAATGCTCAGAATGACTGGCGTAGGCCTATGTAGAACCATGGAGACATGGTGCCCGAAAGGCATATACTGTTTATCAGATGTAGTCGTACTATTGGCATAAATATAAGTGCCATATCAGACGAACCAACATTGGAGAAGCTGTTGAGTTTGATTTGCCAATAGCAGTTGCCTGTCAGTCATGGCCAGAACTTCAACCACTATATAGAGTCCTTTACCTGGACGCCATTGGTGTAATCACAACGAACCAACACGTTTCTTCACACTTATTATTTGTGATGAAAAGCTAAGTATCATGTTTGGTTTAAATAGACGTATATCATGTTGGATACTATACAATACGAACAACACAATAACAACAACTTCAAACCATGTGGGACCTACTCAATTTGTTGAGTTTGTCCGATGAGACCGGTCAGCTAGATATGTTTCTTCTGGTATCTTGTACGACATGATGCTTTTTATTGTGTGCGTAGTGGGCAGCAATACTTTGCGATATGTACTTAAGTACAAGTACAAGTACTTTTCGTTGATAAAGTATTTAAATGCCAGTACATCATGGTTTTAGCTACAGTACATTTCAAATGTACTTAAGTACAAGTACCAATACTTTCTGATGCAAGATATCCAGTGTAGATGCCCCTATTGTTGTGTCACTGGATTTGTACAGAAGCCCAGTGACCCACTGGCCAGTGGGTTTGGGACGTGGGTGACTTGACTGACTCATTGACTCGTTATTACGTGATCACAATTAGAAAGTACTTGAAAAATGAAATACTTTTGGAATGTACTTAAATACCAGTACATGTAAGTAATATTTTCCGTGACGTTCCGACTGCTATCAGCAATCTTCTTCCGACGACTACCGGTAAGATGGCGACACTGTAGTCATTCTACGCACTCTGATGTGATGTTTTCCACTGTCTTTTTTATGATGTTATCTTCCTTCTTTTTTTTCTTCTTTCTCTGTACTGTTGATATGGTCCATTGTGGATACCCGCATCTCGTTAGAGCTTATGTTCTCTTTCTTTTCGTTTATCTTCCTCCTCTGTCACAAGTGTTTTGCATCTGTCTAGTAACGTACGGATCACTCCCATCTTCTGGTGTAATGGATGGTGTGAGGAAAAGTGAATCTGTATGGGAATTCGTTCGGAAGATTAGTAGTTTCACCTCTCCCGATACCTTCCTCACTAGTAAGATGTCCAACAATGGTATCGTTCCTTCCGCTTCTTCTTCGTGTGTGAATTTGATGCTGTTTGCCCCGTCCACTCTGTTTAAATGATCGGTCAGATGTTGCGTCATCCCTGTCTTTATCACTTCTAGTATGTCATCTACATAACGTTTCCATATTCTTGAGTTTTTGGCATGATGTTGCGTCAGTCCTACCATAGGACCAAGAAGATTTCTAGGGGTGGCTTCTGCCGAGGGGTGGAGGTAGTGGTACTGTTGTTCCGTGATCTTCTCTCTTTAGTCTGGCGAGGATAGCAATTAATTTTCTCTTATATTTAGCCGTTGATGATCTCCTGAAGGGTCACCCAGGGCGCGGCAGCGGGAGGACACACACCAGAGTGATACGCTTGCGTAGAATGACTACCGTGTCGCCATCTAGCGGTAGCCGTGTGAAGAAAGTTGCTTATAGCAGTCGAAACGTCACGGAAAGAAAAAGGTAATCTGACTGTGAAATAAATAAAAAATATTACTCATTTGAACCATCCAGTCTGATGAACATCTTCACTCACATACCAGTACAAGTACTTTTGATTGTTTTGTAAATGGACTTAAGTACCAGTACAAGTACTCAAAAAGTGTACACAAGTACTTGTGTACAAAGTACTGTGGCACAGCCCTGGTGCGTACGAGCTAGCTCGATCGCACTTTCGTGCGTTCTTTCTCATAAACTGAGTTGGGGATAGTGTTTTGTTACATGGTTTAAAATGCTAAATTAGAGAAGTTCGCACTCTTACATTAGTTATTAGGAGAATGCTCTGGGCTCAGCCGTGAACTCACAATATATCATTGTCTGGCTCGTTTCTATGATCTTTTGTCCATGAGTATGCATGCGTGGTTCCGTGTGATATGTGGATCTACACCGCAACTGATAAATCGTCGGTCATACACATTCCACGGACACATGACATCTACCAGGACTGCTCTGTAACATCAACAAATACGACCTGCATACATGTATGGTTGTATGGATGCTAGTGCAGCAGACTCTCCACTGCCACGGCTACGTCCATCGATGGTTTCTGTGAGTGTCTACTGAACTATTCCAGTTCATTTCTACCCCTACTGCGTCCTCATTTCTGATCTTTGCTATGTCAATAAAATCTATCACAATTAATATTGATATCATCTCTTGGCACTTGGTCTATCAGGCATTGTACTGTATCATATACTTCTTCAACATGTTGGAACATATACTTGAATAATAGTAATGTTTACTGGATGTCTAGTTGATGCTCGTTTGGTATGTTGTATATCAGTCGTTCACTGGGTTAAGTTTCATTCTGATGTTGCAATTATCTGCGCCATCTTGAAAATGCATTAATGTATAATGGCATGTTAACCTTTGTATAATATGTTTCGTAATTATATATGTTCTGCTCGTAAATTTAATTAATTTGCTCCGCTGTATGCATCAAGATATGGAATACTGCTTGAAGCAACCAACGTGTACTAAAGAGGGAATGTTCGAATGAAAGTTATCCTTTGAGAGAAAACCATTTATTAATAATAAACAAGTATGCCACATTGATCCAGGATATTAGCGACAATGGAGTAACATCATAAATTAAAGGTATTGAAATAGGTTGCAGAGGCTATATGTCAGAGGCTAAGAAATTAAGACTAACGACAACCTTAAAGGGGGGGGGGGTGAAGCACTCGAACAACCATAGCCCAAACATAATAACATACCATTTACAGTATATATCACCCTTATATGATGGGCGCAACGCCACGGTAATTTTGTAATATCCTTTTAAACTTTGCCATTATCTTCGCTGGGCGGCGCCATATTGCTCTGCGGGGGGCTCAGCGGCAGAGTGGTTTGAGTACGAGCTCCTGGCACGGCGTTCACACAGTAAAAACCTCTCGGAAAAACGGCCGAAACGCATGGAAAATCGAATAAAAAGAAAACTGGTGTACACTGGATGGCTCCTGGATATATCAACTATTACTACAAATGCAAGGAAAAAACTTTTGATCGACTTCCGAGGAAGAATTTGCAGCGGAAAAGGTGGTTGCAAATGCGGAAATTGCCGTGTCCGCCAGCCGCAGGCACTGCGAGTGACCACTTTTCCGACAAAAGACTGATGAGCATGGACAGACGGAGAGCATGAAGATGTCATTCTTGGTCAAAGACACCGTTCCATCTTAGATTTTTTTTCCGCATATGACCATGCATCTACAGACTATTCTGCGACAAGGAAACGTCATATATCAAAGGGCAGAGCGATGTGCAGGAAGCGACGAGCCGAAACCAGGTTAGGAAATTGGATTACCGTTACCATTGTGACTTATCACTACGATTACAATATAGTTCCACCCCAATAAGCACAGCTGTGCTTCAACGTCAGCATATATATAACCCACAGTAAATCGAAATGTATGAATACAATAAAGTGCGAGTAACTGTTAATAGTTTGATATAATTACGAGTGTTTTCCTATCCGCCGATTTATTTTCGACGTGATCAGACGTACCGTCAATACGTGGCCGTACTCAAACAATAACAATAACTCAATAAGTGCTACAGGATATACTGCAGCCTTATAACATGGGCCATGGCATATGTACTAGGCAAAATTATTCAAGAAAATAATTTTATATTATTTATTGACAGTCATAATAAGTCTCATACTCCAGTGTTTTAAATGCCTAGAGACCAAGCAGCAAGCGTAAGGCTAAGCCTAAGGGGGTAGATGCATGGGAGAAACACACCAAAAGACAGTATAGACTATAGCGCAACAGAAGCCTGCTGTTGCTGTTTACATTTCAAATTCTTTATGGAAATATTTAAATATACAAATACTTTCATTGTGATTAAGTGCAAATGCAGTTACACAAACTTTTTAAAAGTATTTAAATATTTAATAAAATGTATTTCACCCATGCAATGTCTAGCTGGAGAGGAAACTAACTAAGGCATCGTCATCTACCCAGTTGAACACTGTCAGATTACATGTCTGCTTTCTATAATGACACTTTACAATTTCTGTCTGAATTCTTGTGACTTGACAATAAGGCAAAATTATATAAAATTTGCTTTATTGATCAGATTAAACCCCACATGCAATAACCGGAAGTTCATAAAGAGATGTATTAATTACATTTTATCCTGAGTCGACTGATAACACTGTAATGAATATCGTGGGGGGAGGGGGCAACTATCGGCAACCCACAATAGTATTAGTACAAGCTATACATATGAAGGAAGTCTATCAGGCATGGGGGTCAATTCTGTTTTGTCAATTCCAAAAAATCATTTCTAATTCCGCCTTGCAAAAAATCAATTCCAACTGTTAAAATCCTAGGCTAAAGAAAAATTCAAATCCAATTCGTTTTAGGACAGTTTTATTTGTCACGTGTGCACAATCATATTTAATTAGATATGATTACAAAATTATTGTTCGTTAAACACACACACACACACACACACACACACACACACACACACACACACACACACACACACACACACACACACACACACACACACACACACACACACACACACACACACACACACACACACACACACACACACACACACACACACACACACACACACACACACACACACACACACACACACACACACACACACACACACACACACACACACACACACACACACACACACACACTTGATATATATATATTATATATATATCAAGTCCAGGTCATTTGCCCCCTTCCCGGACATTTGCCCCTTTGTCACTTGCCCCCCCAGACATTAGCCCCTTGCCTTATTCAAAATGTGGACATTTGCCCCCTGTCCGTAGCCTCTGGATTATTTGTAAGTTTTTTAAGAAATGTTTTTTTAACTTATTTTTTATTTCTGAACATGAATTCAAGATATATATTACCCTAATTGCAATTAATGTTCTTTGTGCCAGATCAGCCAAGTAAATTACTTTATATAGTTGGAGGTGATCCTGTAATCAAAGGATTATCTTTATTGCAATTGTGGAAGAAGCATTAGGACCTGGATCCGTTAGGACAATTGAGGATATTTGAAAGAAGCCATCTCAACAAGGTTTCTTTTGAATTGCATTTACCATGGAGAGTTGGAGTGACTCCATTTTCCTATAAAACTGGATGCACAAGCCAGAGTTGTCAGAATTCACTTATAACTTCACCATAGAAATTACTACTAGCATCTGAGGAGGTCAGAAGCTATGTTTTGAGTGTCATTCCTACACCAAGAAGGGGGACCAACAAGATTACTCTTCAATGGGAGTGAAGCCAGCGTCGATCCTGATCATGCAAGGGTGCTGTGGTCACTGATCTGATCTCCAGATCCAGAATGCGATCAACAAGACTGCCTGCAACCATGATGGTGACATGGCACCGATAGAAGCTGCCAAGGTCGGTGAGGACCTGAAAACTAAGGCAGCTAATACCAGGGGCACTCCAAACCAGCTGATCTCTGACTCGTTACTGGCCACCACTGTTTGTGGAAGCATCACCCCAAGAACCCATCTTCCACCACTGATCTGACTATTGTAGCAATAATGATAAAACTGCAAACTGATTTTCACTTGTCAACTATCATAGAAAAAAGGGGCAGATGTCCGGGGGGAGCAAATATGCTAGGAGTCAAATTTATATCGCTATAAGTGGTGGTATCATAAATTTACTGGAAAGTTTGAGTCTTCAACATCCTAATCTCCAACATGTATTCTCCATGGGGACATTTTTAATTACTACAAAGGGCAAACCCTACAGCCACATGTAACAGCATTGTACAGATGACCAGTGACATGTTTATTATGGGAAACTTGTGGGCTGAACATTAGGCTTGGATAAACAAGGGGCTGCATTCAAGTGGGGTAGGCTTCCTAAAAGCAAGGTCATGTCTAACCAATTTCTTATGTTTTCTAGAAGAAATTACAAAGTGGGTAGATGACGGGTCACCAGTTGTCTACTTAGATTTTCAGAAAGCTTTCGATAAAGTGCCACATCAAAGATTGGTACTTAAACTAAAAGCCCATGGTATAGGCAATTATGTAATCAACTGGATAGAAAAGTGGCTTACACACAGAAGACAGAGAGTAATAGTAGATGGTGAGATTTCAAACTGGAAATCTGTTTTGAGAGGGGTACCACAGGGATCAGTATTAGGCCCTATACTGTTTTTAATATATATATATATATATATATAAATGATTTGGAGGATGACATATCTAGCAAAGTACTCAAATTTGCAGATGACACAAAAGTATTCAGAAAGGTTACTAATGATACAGATAAACAAAGTTTACAGGATGATCTAGAAAAAATTTTTAAATGGTCAGAAAAATGGCAAATGTTATTCAATTTTGGGAAGTGTAAATGTATACACATAGGACATGGAAATATGGACGAGGAATATAAAATGAGGGATGCTGTACTAGGTAGAACCACACAAGAAAAGGATTTAGGAGTAACATTTAATGCTGACATGAAAGTTTCAGAGCAATGTGGGATTGCTGCTTCGAAAGGAATTCAATTTCTAGGGCTAATTAGGAAAACTATCGCGTATAAGGAAAAACATCTAATTGTACTCCTGTACAAAGCAATAGTTAGACCACATTTGGAATATTGTATTCAAGAATGAAGGCCATATCGTAAAAAAAGACATAGATAAGCTAGAAAGAATACAACGAAGAGCAACTAAAATGATTCCAGAATTAACAGACCTTAGTTACGAAAGTCGCTTATTACAATATGGTTTGACAACACTAGAGACCAGGAGACTAAGAGGAGACCAAATAGAAGTGTTTAAGATAGTGAATGATTATGAGGATGTTGATAGGAATATGTTCTTCAAACTTAAAGAAGGCAGTAGAACCAGAGGACACAAAGCAGCATTAGTTAAGGAGCAGTGTAGGTTGGACATGAGAAACTACTCTTTCTCACAGAGGGTGATAAATGAATGGAACAAACTGCCAAATGATTGTGTTAATGCTAGTATTGTGAATATGTTTAAAAATAGAATTGACAGATATCTGATAAGGGCATATCTCTTTTTGATGCAAATGCTTGATTATATTGTTCTTGGTCACAATGTTTCAATACCAGAGTAGACAGTGTCTATGCTGTAATGTTGACAACTTCCTGGCTGTTACCAGATTCAGGGTGACATGCTAATAGCAGACAAATATGATTTTAAAAGTAATATAAATAAATATAAGGGTAAATATTAACAGTATCAAGTCAATAATTCCAACAAAATCAATTCCAATTCCCAAAAAATAAATTTTTGAAAAAAAAAATTCCAATTAAAAAAAAAATTTAAGTCAATTCCAATTCCGGAACTGGAATTGAGGGCCAGTTCCAATTCCAGAATGGAATTTACCACATGCCTGAAGTATATTCATGACAATATCTTGTCTCTGTGTACTACAGCAACAGTCATGAACAATATAATTGAATTGAAACAAGCTTATATCTGTGGGGCTTTTGTCCATGCACCATACTATCTAGCAGATGCTTTCAGTATAATACCTAATAATTATATATATACATATATACACATATAGATATATATATATATATATATATATATATATATATATATATATATATATATATATATAATATATATATATATATATATATACGTGTGGGCAGGTACGTGTGTGTGCGTGCAGCATTTATAAGATAAAGATGTCACAAACATAGATCTGCATTTGGTCCAATAACAATATTCATGCATTATGTCATCTAACTCGAGTGTCAGATATAAAATAAGGAACCCCATAGAAAGTGAACCTATGGGTCCATATTTTGTTATGGAATTTGGACCCCTTATAGAATTTTGACCTCCCTGGCCCATTGAAAACAGTGCAATGTTGATTAGATAATATAATGCACATTTGAGCTAAGATGCTACAATTTTGGTTACATGCGTTTGGTTATGTTACCAGTGGCATTCATCAAACTGACCAAACAGATTCATTAAAAACATTAAGAGATCAGTGAAAGACCCATTGGTTGAATTAACATGGCTCCATAGGGAAAATGCTTTTCCCTGTGGTTGATTACTTTATACATTCTATATGACACTGGCACTCTTATATTCTAAAAATAATATATACAAGGGAAAGTTTCTCACATTGTGATTCACTTTTATTATACAAAAGATGAATTTTGTAAAATTTTCAAGTCACCGTATGTGTAATCTTTTCAGATGAAGGATTCACCATTGGTACGTACAAGTACAGATACTAGTTTTGAAGCATCCAGCGCTACGGGTGATGCCGTCAATCTTTACATTACGGATGTCACCTTTAGTGCCATCACTGCTACTACTGCTGTGGCACCACATACAACTGATGCTGAAATGCAAATCGATCCGGTAATGATATTTCAAGTGCGACACTTCGCGAATACTGCTGTAGTCACGGATGACATTATTGCACCAATGAACTACTCCTATGTGAAGCTTCCATCAGATTCAGTGAGAACAAAGACATTGGTGCAGATGATGCACACTATGTGATAACAGCGACATAACCGAGGGTGACTCAAGCAGCTCTGACACCTATGAGAAAGAGAAGAAGTTTGTCATTCGTGAGAAAAACTTATGTCACTTTTCTGCACCTGCCACACACCAAACAGCCATAAACTGTGACACAGGTTGTACTCATGTCTGATCTATCAGCCAAGGTCTTTCGGATACTGGGGTGTCTGTCAGAGGAAAGGGTGCTGATTTCTACCCCTGGATAAGTGAAAGGTGAATTGAATATGTTAGGTGTATGTGTACTATCAGTCAGAATAAGTAGTGTATTGGTGTATATTTAGTGCCAGTAGTTTATTGGAACAGATGGTTGGTGTGCAAGTACTATCAGTCAGAACAAGTAGTGTAAACTATAAAATGGGAGCTACTGTTCTTGGTACTACTGTAAAAGAAAAGGACTTAGGAGTTACAATAAGCGCTGATATGAAAGTTTCAGAGCAGTGTGGTATTGCAGCTTCAAAGGGTAATCAAATTCTTGGATTGATTAGAAGAAACATAACATACAAGGGAAAAAAGTTAATTATACCTCTTTATAAAGCAATAGTTAGACCTCATTTAGAATACTGTATACAAGCATGGAGACCATATCGTAAGAAAGATATAGATACGCTTGAACGCATACAAAGGAGAGCAACTAAAATGATTCCAGAACTTAGAGACCTTAGTTATGAAGAACGTCTGAAAGAATGTGGTTTAACAACTCTAGAGACAAGGAGGTTAAGAGGAGATCAGATTGAAGTTTTTAAGATATTGAATGGGTATGAAAATATTGATAGAAATATGTTTTTCTCACTCAAGAAGGATAGCAGAACTAGAGGGCATGAGGTAAAATTAGTAAAGGATCAATGTAGATTGGACATCAGGAAGCACTCGTTCTCACAGAGGACAATAAATGAATGGAACAAATTGTCTACAGATTGTGTAACTGCTACCAGCGTGAATATGTTTAAAAACAAGGTTGACACATATATCAGGAGGGCGGGTTATAAGTAGGTGAACATTGTTGGACTCTCGATAAGCCAATGGCTTCCTTGTCCACTTGCCATCTGGGCCTTTGGCTTGGATGGCAAATCTTGTTAAATCTTGTTAAATCTTGTATTGATACATATGATTGGTGTACATTTACTGTCAGTACAAGTAGTGTAGTTGGTAGAGAATGAGACCCTTGGTTTACATTTGCTGTCGGTAGGAACAAGTAGTAGATTCAGTCAGAACAAGTAGTATATTGGATACACATGATTGGTGTACATTTACTGTCAGAAGACGTAGTGAAATGGTGCAGATTCCAGAATGAGATCATTGGTGTACATTTACTGTTGGTAGAAACAAGTAGTGTATTGGTATGCATGATTGGTGTACGTTTACTGTCAGTCAGAACAAGTAATATTGTTATACATGATTGGTGTACATTTACTGTCCAATCAAAACAAGTAGTCTATTGCCATTGGTACAGATGATGATGGTGAAACAGTTAAATGCCTTGGCTTTATAAAGATTAATTATTTCCTAAGCTAAACTACCAGTATATTTGATATGTTGTGGCATAATAATGATGTGTGTAACTGTGATATCCATGTTCCAGGTTGTATTTCCCTGTGGTAGAAGTCACTGTTTTTAGTCAAACAGTTAAATGCCTTGGCTTTATAAAGATTAATTATTTCCTAAGCTAAACTACCAGTATATTTGATATGTTGTGGCATAATAATGATGTGTGTAACTGTGATATCCATGTTCCAGGTTGTATTTCCCTGTGGTAGAAGTCAGTGTTTTTAGTCAATGGTTTCAGTCGTTCTAGTTAGCCTTATTTCTTTGGTAATTGTTTTTCTATGTGAATAAACTGTTGGTATATTTTATGTTGGTCTCAATATAAATGAAATTGTGTGTAGTGACATGCAAGATGCTGCAGGTAACATTTTTGTTGACAGAAGTGGGATATGGATAAGGAGGCATTCACATCATTCAGTTATTAATATTTTAGTGGGAATTTTTGTAGTTTTCCAGGTTTTTTTTCGACCTGCTGCATACTGTGGGTGCCTCACAATTTGTCTATATCAGACTATCAGTACACTCACCTGTGTCAGGTCAATCTCCATAGCTAAACTTTCCATCAATTCAATTCGGTTCAGAATAGACATCACAGATCCTTCCCACAATGCAGGATGGGATTACTTGTCTTGCCTTTCCTGAGCCTGAAATATAATTTGTCAGGGTTAGTTGATAGCACTAATTCCATAATTACCTTAATAGTTGCAAAACTGTGAACATTAAATACTGTGAGTAATTAATTATTGTTATTTAAATGATTACATTGCACCAAACAACAAGGTGTTGTGGTGTGCAATAAAGAGAGGGGTGATTACAAGTACGAATATTAATGTAATCATGATTACAGTAATTATTGCAATCACAATTACTAATGTAGTCATGATTACAATCATTATTACAATCAGAACTATGGTAACATCTAAGAATATATATATATTCACATAATGAATTAAATAAACCCTCATGTTATTATTGTCATCAATGTTATTCAACACAAAATCACACACAATATTAAAATACAGTCACGGTACACTTCATTAGATTAGATACAAAATAAAGAGAAGAGCCTGCTTGCATTGCCATTGTAGTTCAGACCTCGCCCTCGGGCTAGGTAAAAGAAATATGCAGAAAAAATATGATTATTAAAATGGCAACGATTCGATAACAACTGAATTACTGACCTGCTAGCTATAGGGCGAATCAATGAGTCGGCATGCAAATCATGCAATGACAGCAGGCCAACATCTAGCACCGCTTTGTTTGTGCATATCAGTACAAAATCATCGACATCGTCTTCGCCTTTGTACGGTGATGGAAGCACCAACGCGGTCGGGCACACGGTGCTGCATAGCCATAACCTAGCCCTAGGCATGGTAGCTTCTTCGGCGCAGCATGATGACTCAACGTAAACGTGCGCAGACATCAGGACGTAATTTCCACAGGTTCACCACATCACATCACCTAGTCAGGAATCGTTGACAGTCAAAGCGCTGTTGTAATTTTTCCTGAATCCATCGTCAACAAAGGCGAAGCCGACCTGGAGTCTGGACCGTGACTCGCACACTCGGTGACACTTTACGACTGTCAACCGTTGTTTCCGTGTGGCCTGTCGAACTAGACTCTTCGTCTGTGGTTTCCATTTCTCCAAAGATAGACTAAACTATTACGGAAGTTCAGTAAACCACTAATCGCTAGTAGCAGATCTGGTAAAACTGTCACAAGCGATGCATCCATCTTGTCAACAAGTAAAAAATAGTTCCGGTATTCCGTTATAGCATATTCTCGTTGGTTAGCGTCTCGTGTGTTCGAGAAGTGTGGCGTTTTCGACGATTTTTTGCGTGTTTTGTTGTAATTTCTTTAACTTTTTTTATTTGGAACGAACAAAAACGCTATTTTGTTGACGTGTGTAAACACTTGTATATATAACAGAGACCCATATCTTTTTTTTCGCTCCAGAATGCCTATTTACGAAATAAATCGCCAAAAATCGAAAATTTACATTGATTAGATATACGCGACTCAAACCACTCGTTTCGACAACAAGATGGCGATACGCAGTGATGTATTATGTCGATTTTTGTCTCGAACAAAATCAGTTTTTCAGTTTATCTCACACATTAGCAGGTATCTGTCACCATTAATGCATAGTTAGATAATATATATTTAAATATACGGCACAACACAAAATTGCTTCAGTTCCCCTTTAACATCACCTGCTTTTGCTAATTTCACTCGCTCTTTTCAAGTGCAAAGAGGAGTCATGTAGGATTAACCCAATATTGATTGAAGTCGAGTGATTATTCATTGACCTGTAACAGTTCATTTATACATATCATATATCTGATTTGTGATATAACAAAGTTGAAAGACTATAGCGTCTTAACAAAATTGATTCAAACCGTTTACCTTGTCGTAGCCGGACAACATTAATAACATTGTCATGTACGCCTGCCCTGGTAGGCAGTGAGTATAAGTCGCACCTACATATATACGAACGTACGTGCGTGTTTATGTGTGTGCGTGTGTATGCTTGTATGTATTAGTGTACTGCTGGCCGGGCCGGGCTTGGACCTAAATCCCGGCCCGGCCCGCAGCCCGCAGCCCGTGGCCCGGGCCTGGGATGACATTTTTTTTAAACACATCGGGCTTGGGCCGGGCCTGGGCCTAGTGTGAGCGGGCCGGGTTGGGTCGGGCCGAGCTTGGGCTTGGCCTGGACATAATAAAAATATTCATACAAAACCCAGATTATTAATTTTATTATTAATAAAAACTGATTATAAATTGTAATTCCGGTTAATGAATGCTTAAAGTTATTTCTTTATTATTATATAGTAACAAATTGAGACCTTGCATGTAAATCTGATTGACACTAGTGCTTTATACATTGGAATACAGTTTAACCTCTTTTCAACAATGGGACTTCCTATGGTATCGTTTTAATAAGTTGAATTCTTTTAATATAGACATTTCATATAAAATTTATGCATAGTCGCATGCCCATATCTTTGTATTGTAATTCTTTAAATATGTACTGGCTTTCCAAGACACTGTGACTGGAGTAGTGACACTTGTTTCACTGGCTTCATCACAGTTAATGTATATTTCCCATCATTCGTCTTCAGCTCAAACTTAACTTCGTATCCCTTAATCCGTGATGTCTAGACTCTGTAAACCGCATATTTTTTTGCATGAATATACCCTTTTGCATATATATATATATATATATATATATATATATATATATATATATATATATATATATATATATATATAATGGCCCCATATCAGGCCACTTAAGTTCACCTGGATGGAAGCAGCTAGCCCCAAATGTTTACGTTAGACATATTTACAGTTATCAAGACATGATTAACCATCAACTTATCACCCTTTGACCCAACCAGTAGACATTCTGTTGTCTAGGTCTTCCCTCCAAACATTGCCCGCCTGAATGACCAGCCCACTGGCCACTGCCCACTACCACTAGTGCCAGTACCCAGTACCCACCCCAGCTGGTAATTGGTGTTTTTCGATTATGTGAAGTAGTGTCTACTATTTAGCGTCTACAATTTCCCCAGTGCTTATTAATTCACACTTGTACTAATTCACACATGTCTCAACCTGGTCTGTCTCAGGCTAGTGACTGCAGGCCTGCTGGAAATGTCACTGGGTGTCAGTGCCAGTGGGTGACATAGTTGTAGCTAGTACTAGCTACTAGCTAGACACTACTAAACAATAACTGACATTAGTATTTCAGTAGTAAACATTGTACTATGTTCATATTATATTTTTTTTTTAATAAACAATAGTCTGTTTTACAGTTTATTTGTGTTTCGTCTTTCTTATATGATTATATGTTTATCTTCTCTAAACATAGCGGGCCGCGTGCTTACCCGTCTTTGGCCCGCGGGTATGGGCCGGATATGGGCCTGAAACTTGAGGGCCGGGCTGGGCCTGGGTTAAACATTCACGGTCTGGGTCGGGCCTGGGCCTAAATTCTAGTTTGCGGGCCTGGTCTCTAACTGCTAATTGCGGGCCGGGCTTGGGCTCAAATTATAGGTGTGTGTGTGTGTGTGTGTGTGTGTGTGTGTGTGTGTGTGTGTGTGTGTGTGTGTGTGTGTGTGTGTGTGTGTGTGTGTGTGTGTGTGTGTGTGTGTGTGTGTATATGTCTGCATGTATGAATGTATGCATGAGGTACGCTTGTATGTATGTATGTATGTGTGTATGCATGTATGTACGTATGCACGATGTACGTAAGACGAATGTACGTATATATGTATGTACATATGTATGTGCGTGTGCATGCTTGTATGTATGTATGTATTTATGTATGTATGTATGTATGTATGTATGTATATATATATATATATATATATATATATATATATATATATATATATACATACATCTGTTGGCGGGTGTATTCCATGTATTACGAAAATACAGAGACCAGCTCTAAAAGTAGCAGTTTATATATGTGTGTGTGTGTGTGTGTGTGTGTGTGTGTGTGTGTGCGTGCGTGCGTGTGTGTGTGTGTGTTTGTGTGTGTGTGTGTTTGTGTGTGTGTTTGTGTGTGTGTGTGTGTGTGTTTGTATGTGTGTGTGTGTGTGTGTGTGTGTGTGTGTGTGTGTGTGTGTGTGTGTGTGTGTGTGTGTGTGTGTGTGTGTGTGTGCGTGTGTGTGTCTTTGTGTGTGTGTGTTTGTGTGTGTGTGTTTGTGTGTGTATGTATGTACATGCATGCATGCATGTATGAATATATGTATGTATGTATGAATGTATGTATGTATGTATGCATGTATAAATGATGTGCGTATTACGTATGTACGTATGTGTATGTGTGCATGTATGCATGTACATATGTATATATATATATATATATATATATATATATATATATATATGTATATATACATTATATATATATATATATATATATATATATATATATATATATATATATATATATATAATACATATGTTGGCGGGTGTATTCCGAACATACGTTCATAATTATAACATTACGAAAAAACAGAGCACTATAAGTAGCAATTCCATTCATATTTTATTGGCAAAGCAGATCTGGATATCAATACACACATATGCATGATTAAACATCATAACCATAGCGATGATTAATAAGTAACTAAGTAAGTAAATTCATCCTCATCATCATCAGGTTCAATATAAGCCAAAACAAAAACAGTAAAGATGAGGTGGTGAGAAGAATAAATTGATCGGGTTGGTAGCCAGTTACATCAAACTAGTATACTCACAAATAACATCTGTTACATAAATGTAATACTCAGCATTTTGATGGCATCAACATACGTGAGAATGGGCCCGGTGATCATTCAATACCAATTATAAATGTTCTGGTTTTGTACTTTTAGAATATTGAGTTCTCGATGTGGCGCAGTGGCAGTATCGAGACGTTTACGTTTAGCTAATGTTTTAAGTAAGATATGTTGGGCAACTTGTAGTTTTGCTATGTTTGATTCACACGCAGACCCGTATAATTAAATTGCATAACTAACACGGGAAATTACATAGGCATAGTATAATTGTCTTACCATATCTGCGCTGATAAACCAGGCAATATTATGAAAAATTCAGACCATGATAGCTTGATGTCAAGATTTTTGGCTGATTTTGTTTGTTTATCCTGTAGCAATAATTGTACACTTGTACCATACAGATGTGTACTGAATATTGCATAGTTTTACTTAAGTTCATTTTTAGTTGGTTGTGTCGGAACCAGACAGTAAACGACTTTAATATATTCGTAGCCGTACAGACAATGTCATTAATACACATACCACTAATGAACAAGTTAGTGTCGTCTGATCCCAAAATTGAGCACTGTTGGAAATCAGTTTGAACATATACATAATCTGACAACGTGTCATTAAGCCTAAGACATTGCTGCCTTTTATTTGGATAATTTATAAATCATTTAAACACCTGACTTCTAATTCCACAGTGGTCTAAGTTATACAACAGTATTTCATGATTAACAGTGTCAAAAACCTTACTGAGGTGAAGGTGAATCCCCTTAACCTCATTGCCATTGTCAAGTTGTTCTCTAATGTTTTCTATGATTTCAATAATCGCTAATGTAATGGAATGGTCTCTGCTAAACCCAAACTAATGTTTGGATAAAACAAACGTTATTACTATCCAGGAAATCTAATAACCTCTTCAACATAAATTTGTCAAGGATTTATTGAAAACATTCATCACACTGATTGGTCGATAGTTACCAGACAGACACGTTTGGTCTTTTCGTAAATACGGGTATTACTTTTGACACCTTTAATGCCTGAGGAACAGTGGCCTCAGAGAACAACAGATTGCATATATAAGTCAATGATTTATCAGTGAAATTACATGACAGTTTCACACTGTTTGATGAACAATTTGCAATTATGAATTTTTTAATTAGCTAATCTATTTACTTCTTTTATCACTTCCTGTCGGAAGACTGGTGAGAGGAACATAGGTTATTAACAGATAACGCAACACCGTCAGTTGGTAAATGTCCTTAGCGGAACACTGCCCTCTTCCCCGCGTTGAATGTTCTCTGTATTTGTTTCCTAGTCTTTGTCATGTCTTCCAGAACATACACTCCCTCACCTGCTGTTGACCTGTTCAAGTTGGCTTTCGAGGCCGGCATTGCGTCATTGCGGAGTGGTCGAGACACACTTGTCGCAATAATCGGTCTATTGATTGGTCAGGTGGTCGATCCATTGTTTCCTATTGGGCCGATCATGTGGCGATGTTCAGTGCTCGCCAGTGCTTTTTACACCGTGACGATGCCACCTACGTTGTGTATTAGAAGCACACCATTGGCTAAGACGTTTCTAATATCTCCTTCAAAAACAGCAAGTTTCGCCCGCATGTCGTTCTAATGCATCAGGGTAAATTGACAGAGCTTAACGCGTTCAATATTTACGTCCTGCATGCTCTTTTGAAGCGTTTCGATTGCGTTTTTGTTTACGTCGATGGAGTCCGCATCAAACACGCACGATGCTTCGATCGTGTCCAATCGATGTCCAAACACATTTAAACCAAAATATAATCGTGGATACATCTAAGCACAATTAAACCAAACAAAGACCAAACCAAGGAATACTGTGATGCGTTATGTAACGTTACAATATTAACACGCATTGCATTATATACGTTTGTAAGCTTTAGACTTTACCCATTTCAGCACAAGTTATAACACTATTGTTCCAATCTATGTTTTAGTAACCAAAACACTAACGATATTTGTTAGCAAAACATTATTAACATATGAAAGTATATTATGATATATTATACTGAACCATGACATGTTGTATCACGCCGTGTTTTAAGCATAATTGCCCAGTACCAATAATTAAGAAGTTAGTGATCTTATCAACAAAGACAATGTGTCTAATTGAAAGCGAAACGTAAGTTCTCTGGCGATAGGTTGATATCTTGCCATGTTAACGAGATCGTCATCGGAAAGCAATATAGGTATAATATGCTAAGAATCAATCACCAATAGTCATAATTAACCATATAGCGATCAACTGAAGAAGACCATTGTGACGAAATTAATTTAAGCGAAAGGTTAAACTCTCTGGTGAGACATTAGCCATTGGATCGTGTTTAAGAAAACGCAATGGAATATTTTCCGGTGGCTTTGTCGATGCAGACCAAACTGCCGCAGTGACCAGGTTTGAATCGACCGACAAGCAGCTGCATCGTAGTTGACTGGGTACACCAAGAACTGGATCGCCTCCACTGACGGAAGACTTCGAATCCGCCACCGTAGTGAGGAAAGCGAACTATGATTGGCTCAGAGGATGGATTTTTGCAGTGACACACCAGGTCGTCTCTCCGGTCTCTACTGGCTCTAGCAACGGACAACGAGCAGCCTTTGGCGAGACACCAGCCCATGTTGCCTGCTTCATCCGTGCGCACGAACGATCCGTCCCTCCTTGCGTAAGCGATGAACGTGTTGCCCTTTACTCTGACGTCATCATAGCAATACAGGTCGTCTCTGCGGTCTCCGTTGAAGTCGCCCACGAACAGTTTGCCGGCCCAATTGTAGCACCAATTCATATCCTCGTGCCAAATTGGACCTTTTGGGAAGGTGCCGCTTGCCGTCGCATAAGCTATCCACTTCTCGCCTCCTCTACCGTCGTGGCATAACATGTCAGATCTACCGTCCCCGTTGAAATCGCCGATAAAGAGTTTGCATGCCTGACACGTGCAGAACCCCATGGATTTATAAAAATCTGTGCGACTAAAGTATCCGCCATTTTTGGCGTACGCGATAAACACTTGGCCTTTTGTGTCGTGACAAAGCATATCGTCTCTAGAATCTCCGTTAAAGTCTCCGATGTATAGAGAGGCTCCAGAATGGGTACACCACCCCATGTATTTTTGCCAGCCAACACCGGAGTAACCACTGTTAGATCCATAATAAATCCATTTCTTCCCTGAGTTTGAATCATGACACAGAATGTCCATCCGACCGTCGCCATTGAAGTCTCCCTTCAGGACGTATTGGTACGCCTGTGTGCAGAAATTCGGCAAGGTCTTACTCGCACCAGGATTTCCAAACCAAGCCTTGGTCGCCTTGCATTTCGATCCTAAAACAATTTCATAATTTTGATTGCGAGATCACTATGTCGATATTGGTATTTCTCACACATTTTGTACGAATCGATAACCATTGCATACACAGATATGGGACAAGAAACGATGCAGATATGACAAATGTATTTAAAGCATATCGCTCAGGATGATAATACACGTTTGGTATTAAGTGCGGCACATTGTAGACTTTTGTACAACACATCCTTTGCAAATGAAACTTTGCTTAGTAGTTTCTCATCCAGCCCTTCTTGATAGTGGTTTTGAATGAGATTATAAAAAACAATCAGTGTTCATATTACGGAAATTCGTGGCATCAGTTTGAAGTGTGACAATATGTAATTGAAACTTGTAAACATATGTGAACTACTAAAGTGAAAGGCTAGATGAGAGAGAGTATATTTATCTTGCAAGTTCCTGAGATATACACCATAGAAAGAGGCACAGTGCAATATCAATGATTCACATTTTGTACTTATATTACAAAACCCAAAGTTAGCAGATAGTGAATTTAAGCCCCATATGAAATCATGACATATCCTTAATTATAACCCGATGCATGCTGGGACCAATAGTGTAGCCTAAATACAACCTTTTTACTATATTTCACTTGTGTACCATCAAAGTAAAATGGGGAATTAGGAATATTTAATAAGTTGGCATTTAAATTTTAATATATATATATATATATATATATATATATATATATATATATATATATATATATATATATATATATATATATAATTATATATATATGTATATACATATATATATATATATGTATATATATATATATATATATATATATATATATATATATATATATATATATATGTGTGTATGTATATATATATATATATATATATATATATATGTATATATATATATATATATATATATATATATATATATATATATATATATATATATATATATAATAGGGGACAAAACTCCACCCTGCTTCACTCCATTGGTAATCTGACATGGAATTGTTTCACGAAACGTTCAAATGTTGCTTAGTGTACATATATAGTAAACACATGATTACCAAGGGAGGGAGTCATTCCTCTATCCATCAGTAATTTTAAAAGTTTTACATAATTTACTTCACCAAATGTTTTTGTACCGTCTAATAATAACACACGCACACATCATATGTATTATGTTGGAAATAATTAATAGTCTCCATTAGCGCATTTAGCTGTGGAGCTCTGATGTTTAAGCCAAACTGTAAATCACTTGTTTAAAAAAAACATTGGTACTTTTCATCATGATCACCCAATCAAATATTTTGGACAAGGGGTTACAAAGAGCAATGGCTCGAATATTATTAGAGTCATTAGCTGAATTTTCTCTTGTTTCTGTACCAAATGTTGGATTAAAACCATCCAGAATATACCCGTGATACACCATTGCCGCGAAGTAGGCCTACATGTAGTTTGTGAGGAGCATGGATAAAGTGATCAGTATAAACCATCCCATATCTATCACATTTGTTACTTTTAACCTGGTTAATACCATTCAAGACACTGTCTACAATAATAATATTTTTACAGTCATTACATTGTATGTCTATTTGACTATGTATTTTCTGGTAACAATAAAGACGTATCCTCTTCATTATAAGCAACTAAATTATACATTTCGTCATATTTAAAAGTTAATAGATATATTTTCTTTCCATGTTACGTCAGCAATCAGGTAGGGTAACATAGTCTTATTGACTTTACCCACTTCTTTCCAGAAGTCCTTAGTTTTTTTAGCGCAGAAAAAATATAATCGGTAATTGCGTCTTCAGATATCCTATATGGATGATTTCGTCAAGTACATCCATGTGTTAGTATTTTTTATCACAACGCATGTTTGGCTGCAAGAATTTCACATTTTGTGAAATGAGCCATAACAACTGTTTTGATTTGCTTTCTGGGTCGCTGATGAATATGACCCAATATGTATGCCAGAACATAGTTATTGATTATAATATTGTTGTCGACTGTCTCTGGCATAACACTGTCCTGTGGCTTTGTTCTACATGTGGCGACCACGTCAGGATCTGTCACCGACCGCGATTCAATTGTCAGTCTTGATGCAGTTGGAAATCTAGTGTACTCGCATTGTTTGAACAACATAATATTGAACTAGAACAATGGTAGACAATCTACTCGATTTTTATAGTATGATGACATATGTGTAAATGAACTTGTGATGTCATACTATAATTGTGAAGGCTATCTAGTATTGTTTTCGACAAAGCGGCTGCAGCTGCAGGCGATCATTGTGTTATTGACAATGCAGTTAGTTGTACCTCCAGGACAATAGATGGTTTATAAAAACCTGTTTTCGGGACGTCCCGTAGTTAATGTTAATGGTGAATTACACCACAATCACGCTTTGGTTGACGGACGTGCTGTGCTTGCAGGTGTTGCTTATTGTGAATAATATATATTCAGAATAATCGAAGCTTCGGGCTACTATTGGTTGAAGTTGACAATTCCTATTTTATACCGGTAGCCGTATCAACTGCGTCACACGCCATTTTACGGCAGATGACGAAATGTATGGATGTCAACAAATATGTGTGGACGTTATGTTTACTTGTGTATCGTGGGTTGTTCTAGCGATGTCCGTTTAACTTTGGGTCTGCATGTCTACATGTGACGTAATGTTGCCTGCGAATGATCATGTATCGCTCACCTTCCTAAGAGACAGCATGTTTACATTGATGTCGATTTCTGATCAGGAACACAGTAATGTTCATCGATTATAGGAGAGAGCATGTCTACATTGATGTACAGTTCTGTTTGAAAACGAATATGGCTGGTTCATTATTCTGCACACTTTTGTAGTGCACGCCCGTTGCGCACGTCGAGTGATGATGCTCGTTTCTACACCGTCTTCGATTGAAGCGACTTCATCTCGAACGACTCATTTCTTCGTCGTCGGCATTACTTCCCTTGAAGCCGAGCTTTGAATTTCCGTGACGAGCGATACGTTTCTTCGTGGTCGTCGTTGGCGCTATGGATACCTGCCACGATTATCGCGAGCAACTTGCTCGCTTCTAGTTTCGTTCACGCTGCACGAACATCTCCTACGTTCTTTCGTTCGCCTTCGTGATGTAGGCCTATTGATTAACCCGGTTCGTCCTGACGTTCTGTGACACGCCGCAGGTTACGGATACGAATCCAGTTGAATTCAACTCATAACAAACTTCCGTAATCGGACCACTTATCGAAGGGTAAGCTCGTATTTAGATCGCATTGTCGATTTGTTATTAGTTTCTGTGATGTACCCAGCGGGTACATCACTTATGTTGTTAATTACTTTGTCACGGGCCATTCACTTGGCAACCGCCTATGGAAGCCAAGTCGCGACATAGTTCTCTTATATACTGCACGATCCATCATAGGATAACACGCAATTGCTCTATTTCTGTGCAATATCTTCTTATGCTGGAGTCAACGTAAATGTTTTTTCTAAAAATTCGGAGTGTTCTTTGCAACTAACGCAAACAAGGCCGATATTATTTTTAATATTTAACTGGGCAAACAAATGTGTTGCACCAAAAGGTCTATGTTCATTCATAAAATGTCTAGCGACATGTCATAAATTTTGGCATAGCTTAGATATTCGCAGCTATGATGTTATGACTATCATTATTTGTAAACATTTAAAGCCAATAAAACAACGATTTGCTGCAACACTTATCAATGTCAAACAACACATATACACATTTCGGTATTGAACTACAACAGCGCCATCTACCCTCAAATTAGGAACAAATGGTGCCAATTTGTTGACATGACAATCTGGTGAAATCTGATTAGTATTACAAACCTTGAGTCAGAACATTGGAGAAGTTCAGAGCGACGACGACGATGCTCAGCAAGAATATGTTGTTCATGATTTTCCGGTAGACAGAAACACTGAAGAAGGTAACCAACACATTTATTTTATTTTTAGGCAGAAAACCACGAAAACAACGTGCGCACTATATTGATAATTGGCTGCACGCAAAATACGTTTTTTAAAAACCGTGTAACGCGTCTGGTTCGAAACAGTCTGTGTCGAAGTGAGCCTATTGCAACATACGTATCGAAAGAAACATAACATTTCATCAAAACTCTAAACTATTCTGTTACTGATTACATTTTACATGTCATCTAAACTCTAAACTATTCTGTTACTGATTACATTTTACTTGGCTTCATCAATGATTCGAATACAAAATGCACATTCAGCAATGCTTATTTTCCTTTATGAGTGTGCCAATTTACCTAAAGACATTTTAAAACAAATAGTCTGAAAGGATAAACAACGTGTAGGAATTAACATATCTAGCAACTGCCGTGAAGCAACACGTCCCGTGTTATTTACACATACCTTGTGCTAGTCGCGGCGTCTTCTCTCGTTCACCAACAATATTTTTTTGATGTGTTCATATTTATACACCTCTCGTGACGTAAACGCATGGCCAATCTGCCATTAGTCACACATATTACTAAGTTGTACTCATGCCAGGTATCACGTAGCGAACTCACTTGCAATATATGTAGAGTCTATGTAATATATCAAGCACTAGCACTGACTAGGATACACTGAACACGTCTCTCACGCAGCACAGTGACTCACAATATTGTTCCTACAGTCACTGCTAGACTACAAGAAGATATGCTTTTAAATTTATGTATTCATTTCTTTAACAGGACATATGGCTTTTAACGGGGAAGAAAATGAGATGGATATGAGATGGAGAGAGAGAGAATGAGAGGGAGATGGAGTGACAGAAACTATGATGGAGATTCAAGGCAGTGCTAGAAGCTGTTGCTAGTTTGCCGTGAACAGCATGACAATCTTCCAATTTCTCGAGGAAAGAGAGGTCGTTGTTGTGTGCTATGCTATGCAAACAACAGCGGAATAGGTTGAACCTCCGCAGTTCCTTCTCCCAACTAGCATAGAGCTTACACTGTCTGCGAAATAGCTACAGCTTAAAGCAGCACATCATGTATCTCTCGGTCGCTGAGGCCAATGGGGTTCAACATTGCTGACAACACGTTCTTCACATTTTCAGGTTGTCTACGCAAAGTAGCAAATGTCACCAGCACGGCCTTGAAACCCCGTGTGTTGTATTATACGTCCAAATGGCTAACTTCTAACGCACAAAAATGGGCTTTCATTGTCTCGATTCCTTGACAGATATAAAGAATAAAAACAATGACAGTTCATTTGTGTTTGTTGGAAATTAGCAATTTGAATTTGTTGAGCGACATCTAAAACATATGTTTAAGTCATGTAATTTTGCACGGTTTAGTTTGTACGCAAAATACGCTAACATAAAGTTTTTTAACACCCTAATATATATGTAATATAATATATAACCGTTTACGTAGTTCACACCCGAATATATGGCTTACATGGACCAACATTGAAAGCAATTGTAATGTATGTTTTGGGCGTTCGTAGATAAAAGAACAAACCACAGCCGTTGTTTTTATTACCTCTCTACTTCTTGACGTTGGTGTGCCGCCGACAACGATCAATTCACCAGCAGTTCACACAAAAACAACGCTTTTTGCAGTTGGCAACACGCGACTGTGGTCTGCCAAATGCGTCACAGCAACCAGCAACACCATCATTATAAGTGCTCAGACAATTTATAGTTTTGTTGTTTTCAGTTAACACAACGATATCCCCCCCCCATTTGGTACCAAACGTAGAGCAGCGCGCTAGATGCCCTAGCTTTACGAATTCTGTTAACAATGTCATCACCGCCACCCAGGTACTTATATTTCTCCACTTCCTTTAGTTCTTGATCATCAATTAATATTCTGTTTTTTTTTTGCACTTGTTGTTTATCCTCAATACATTTTTTATTTATTCTTAGTCCTGTCCTTGCTGCACATTGATTCAGTTGTCTTGTCTTTGTTTGCATATGTGTGTGTGTGTGTGTGTGTGTGTGTGTGTGTGTGTGTGTGTGTGTGTGTGTGTGTGTGTGTGTGTGTGTGTGTGTGTGTGTGTGTGTGTGTGTGTGTGTGTGTGTGTGTGTGTGTGTGTGTGTGTGTGTGTGTGTGTGTGTGTGTGTGTGTGTGTGTGTGTGTGTGTGTGTGTGTGTGTGTGTGTGTGTGTGTGTGTGTGTGTGTGTGTGTGTGTGTGTGTGTGTGTGTGTGTGTGTGTGTGTGTGTGTGTGTGTGTGTGTGTGTGTGTGTGTGTGTTTGTGTGTGTGTGTGTGTGTGTGTGTGTGTGTGTGTGTGTGTGTTTGTGTGTGTTTGTGTGTGTGTGTGTGTGTGTGTGTGTGTGTGTGTGTGTGTGTGTGTGTGTGTGTGTGTGTGTGTGTGTGTGTGTGTGTGTGTGTGTGTGTGTGTGTGTGTGTGTGTGTGTGTGTGTGTGTGTGTGTGTGTGTGTGTGTGTGTGTGTGTGTGTGTGTGTGTGTGTGTGTGTGTGTGTGTGTGTGTGTGTGTGTGTGTGTGTGTGTGTGTGTGTGTGTGTGTGTGTGTGTGTGTGTGTGTGTGTGTGTGTGTGTGTGTGTGTGTGTGTGTGTGTGTGTGTGTGTGTGTGTAGAATGATGACATGAGTGCTATGTCATCTACAAAGTCCAGGTCCTCTAGTTTTGACGTGAATCTCCATCTTTTCCCTGTTTTATTTCCTGCTGTTGTGTTTCTCATTATCCAGTCCACTACTATCAAGAAGAAAAATCCACACATAGCATTTCCTTGTTTAACTCCGGTTTTCACCTTGAACCACTCAGATTCCTCACCTTCGTCTAACAGCGCACATTCAGTATCTTCGTATAACATATGAACCGTTTGGATTATCTTGCGTGGAGCTATATGATTTTCCATAGAATCTCGGTGCGCTGAGTCAAACGTTTTTTCTGCTCGATGTTGTTCTTCAGTCGTTTTCTCTCTGGTGGCTTTTGATGTTCACTTCTAGTTTCCGTAACATCGTTTGAGCTGGGAGGGTTTTTGGCCATCCGCAGTGGGTTTATTTTCGGAGTTTTCCTTCCTTTAGTCTCGTTAGCCTAGCATAATGTACTTGTGACCAGATTGCACCGCAGTGAGTTGATTTTGACTTGAGTGTCTTTACGGTTGAGCGCATGAACACCCCTTACATTATCATTATATTACTTCCTCGGACATTATCCCTGGATAATTGTATTACGTTGTGTAAACTTGTAAGTGAATAGCTCGAAACCAGTATTCCCAAAATAGTATATTATTTATCAGTAATCACAAACGAAACGTGTATATTTTGTGAAGAAAAAATTCATTCAACGAACTATTATTATCGCAACAGGTAGATGCGATGTATCGATTAAGTCGACGCACTCATGCAGAGTTCACGTGAAATTTGAGGGTGGGCCATGTTCCACAACGACACAGCAAACAACTGCCAGACGCAAGATTACGGCGCCTCCAAATACCAGTGGAACACACGTCCATTGTTAATTGAAAACGAATTAGTGTTTCGCGATGCTGGCTTATGTCGCAAAGGAGCAAAAAAAGGCGTCCCGGCATGTTTGAACATGCCCCTAACATGAAAGCTAGAAAACGACTATAAGATAGGCGCAACTGTACTTCTCCTAAAGCATTATGTTGCCGTCTTTGTCTCCTGCATTTTATTACAATATAAGTCAAGTCACCTTATAAAATAACGCAAAAAGAAAAACACGTTATGTGCGACTATGCGAATGTCAGTTATGACGCACATGGCAACAGCCGCACGCTACTCGTTCGTGTTCAGGTGTCACACATCATTCTACGCCTATAGATGGGAAGGCAAAGGGCAATTATTCGCCAGTTAAAGTTTGTTTTATTGTTCACTATTCATCTTTAGCATGTACACACGCGCACACGCGCGCACACACGCGCACACACGCGCACAAATACGCACGCACACATACCCACGCACGCACACATACTCACACACTTAGACACGCACGCGCGCTGATATTATTTATAATTACAACAAAATCGATGACAATTACGAAAGAAACCGGCATAAATAAAAACAAATGTCGCAGAACTTTTATTATTTCAGTTCGTACTCGTACGACTGCTGTAGAATTATGACTTCACAATTCTCGGTTGACGATTCCGACTAAGCTCTGCGACGTCTTGTCCACGAAAGACATTCAGTCAGTTGTGGAGGATGGTACAACGACGTGGGCATCCACATCTCGCAACGGACACCGTAAGCGTAAACAAATATGCTTCGGTTTGAATAAGGTGGCAGTAGGGTGGGCAGTTGTACCCATACGTCGTACTCGTCCGCCTGTGCATGGCGCGCACGCTGCAATTATAAGATAAATGTTTAAACAGTTTGTCGCCTGGTTGTTGTTGTGGTATATGGAACTGTGTGACAGAGAATCTTCTTCTCCGCAAAATCATGCAGAATAGTTTGGCCTACACACACAAAGTGTGTGTGTGTGTGTGTGTGTGTGTGTGTGTGTGTGTGTGTGTGTGTGTGTGTGTGTGTGTGTGTGTGTGTGTGTGTGTGTGTGTGTGTGTGTGTGTGTGTGTGTGTGTGTGTGTGTGTGTGTGTGTGTGTGTGTGTGTGTGTGTGTGTGTGTGTGTGTGTGTGTGTGTGTGTGTGTGTGTGTGTGTGTGTGTGTGTGTGTGTGTGTGTGTGTGTGTGTGTGTATTCAGAACCACCCTATGTGTAATTCATCGCAACTAACATCGCTGGCGGGTATATAAACATCGCTGGCGGGTATATAACTAACGTCTGTGGTCCGAGACAACTGTATCGAGAGAGCAAGAGAATGGCTCCACTCGGGCTTCGCGCCACATTGCTGGCGCTCTACGCTCTGTTATCAAGTGACGTGATGGCAGTGGCCCTACCAGCCCCTGCGCACTTCTATCCCTACGGCCCGGATGTTGGGGACGAGACGGTGACTGTTAATGACGACGGTAGCACTGGCGTGATACAGATAGCTACTAAGTTCCCGTACTTCGATGACATGCACGACTCCCTCTATGTAAGTACATTTGTCAGAATTCAGTTGTGTCGCAAATACTAGTGTTGATAAGTATTGTGCGGCGAACAGTACGAACGAATATAATAAACATGCAGCATATTTTCATGTTTGCATATATATTGTCAGACCGATTGAACGCAAGGAAACCCTAATCGATTCTTCTACAGTAATAACTTATTTCTACGTGTAGTTAGTGTGTGCGTGTGTGTCGTGAGGAAGGTAGTACGGTCGTATCACCGACAACTTAGGATCAATACTCCGAGAAAACCTCTAACTAAATACTTATTAAATGTTTGGACACTTGACTAAAACTGTCGTTGTTATATGATTCTTCAACATTATGCTGTAAATTTCTTCACATTTACCCATGCTCTGTAACTATTGCAAATCAGTCTCAGAAAACAACGCTGACGGTCTGTATTAGTTCAATGAATGAGAACGAAGATTCGTTTTATTCGAACTGGCATGCCATTCAACGGCCCACTCGGGGTCGTCTCGAAACGTTTCCCGTGTCTGGAGAAGCAGTTGCAATGATGTTTATATACCGCATGTTGTGTGATGTCGAGTTGCTTGCTAACAACTGTAGCCTGGCCCGTCATAGTAGTCACTCACACTCACCGTGGTGGCGCTCAATAGTCTCCTGTCCCTTTAAATGCCCCGAACCGCTGTAACGTGTTGCTAGAACGATCATGCTTCGTGCTATTCTTTTATGAAAAAACATGTTGTTTACGTCGTCGGTGAATTCGTTGGATGCATACCCCGTTTAAGCAATACATTTTGGCTGTTCATTTCAACCGATGTGGAACGTATCACGAACACAGACCATTAGCTCACGCAATGTCCATAGATGTTATGAGCTCAAAAAGTGCCTGACATATGGAGCAGCGACACGTGGCCTATATGGCGTCGGACTGGTGACATGGTATGTCTTAAATCGTTCAGCCTGTATTCCGAAACGTTCTTTCTGACTTTTTACTCAAGCCTTTTTACTAAAGACTCCATTCCATCGGCCACAGTTTTGGGCTTACTTTTCCAGTACCTGTAGTTTCCACCTACGTACTGATCATGTAGCAGAGTCATATAGCAGCACACGTTTTACGTTGGTGTTGAATATTCTTATCTTGTTTCGTGTTGAGAAAGATGACGTGACTGTCTTTAAAATGTTGAATACATGCCTGGCCTTTCCAATCCTGTTTTTGACAGCTTCACCTGTTCCTCCTTTGTCTGCCACTACACTTCCCAAATAGGTGAATTTGTTGTTCTCCTCTATATCTTTTCCTTCAGCTGTATCTTAGCTTGTTGTGTACTGTTCACTTTTAGTAGTTTTGTTTTCTACATTATGTTTATTTTCAAGAATGTCTTTTCTGCTTTGCTTGACTTCTTTTGCAATTGTTTTTGTGTAAGTGATAGTAGGCAGATGTCGTTTGCAAAATCTAGATTATCCAAATATTTAGTGAATGTCCACTGGATGCCATTTTGACCCTATTTAACAGTCTCTCTCATTATCCAGTCAATCACCATAATACACACTAATGGTGATAGGATGCACCCCCGTCTTACAACAGTCTTTACTTCAAATGTCTCAGACAGTTCCATTATGGATAACTTGGCAGGTGGAGTATTCGTACATCTGCTGGATTAGTGTCACAAACTTTGCTGGTATTCTGTAATGATGCATCAGCATCCAAATAAAGTCTCTATCTACTTTATCAAATGCGTTCTCGATATCTATGAACTTAATATATAGGGGTGACTGCCACTCGATTGATTTTTCTATGATTATTCTCAGTGTAGCAATGTGGTCAGTGCATGATTTGTTTTTTTCCCCGAAAAACCAGCTTGTTCCTCACGTAGCTTTCCACCCAGTGTTCCTTTCAGTCTGTCCGATAGTATGTGTGTGAAGACTATACTTGGTACGGATAGGAGTGCGATTCCTCTCCAGTTCGTGCTGTAATTGCCATAATTTGCTTGTGTACAATAATTATCCGGATTTACAATACTTTAATACTGTTTTCTTTACTGCACACTAATATTCGAAGTATTAGCAAACATCTGCATGAATTAGACCAGTATATCGAAACATGGTTTCAAGACTACAATGTAAACTGTTGTGATTTACCAGGATATATGGTAGAACATATTTATAGGCATACTGAAATAGGTGGTGGTGTTGAACTGTATGTTAAAGATAACATTGTATATCACGCTACATTAAACATTACTAAATTAAATGACTATACAAAAATATCAGTTTATAGGGATTCATTAAGATAGTACTGCATATGGCAAATATGTTGTAGTTGGTGTCATATACAAACCACCAAACAATGACATAAACACATTTATTGATGAAATGTCTAATATACTTGATATTCTCAACAATGAAAACAAATTATATTACATCATGGGTGACTTTAACATTACTCTGTTTAACCATGACGTACATGCACCAATATGCAATTTTTGAAATCTGATGTATTTACATTGTTATATTCCATTAATAAATAAACCAACACGAGTACCTAATAAATCGGCAACATTAGTTGATAACAGTTTTACAAATAACCATAAAACTTTCTCCGGCAATGAAGCTAACTGATATCTGATGCCCACCCCAAAAGCTCAGCAACCCGAGACAGACGTAAGTAAACCAGTGGGTTTATAAACTTTCATATGCACTACTATAATAATGCAGCATGCATTTCCCCATCCTGAATGTGGACAAATATTCATATCACTTTTTAAGATACATTATGAAAACCAGTGGTGCATATTTTAAAGAAACACTACAATATGTCGCGTACAGAGAACTACCAAGTCTCACGTATTTGGCGTGAGACTCACGCATTTGACTTCCGTCTCATGCTCTCACGCAGCTATCTCCAAATCTCACGCATATTGCCCGTTTCAATAAATAATTAATGCAAACAGGAATATTTTCATGCACGTGTTGATAGATATTTTTTCTGTATACGCAGTGATGTTTAAGTGCAGTACGTAGGCTACACTTAGCGAATCTCTTCGGGCCAGAACAATTTGATTCTCTTAAGCAGCGCACTTTAATACATCAGGAATAGGGACTGATTTCGTCCCAGCCAAAACATTTGATTCTACAAAGAGGCTGTTAAGCGGAGTCCACTGTAGTAGCCAACATTGAGCGTACTGAACGTCTGCTTCTTTTGAACATTTAAGCCAGACGTGTGCTGGGTGTGTTAAAATGGCAGATGACCAGTGATGACCAGTTAAAGTCTGATGTCAGATTTATTACGGTTCAGAGCGTGTGATCATTGTTGTTTTCAATCACTTTTGTTGCCTCTTTTGAATTCTTCTAATCATGTTTTAATATGTGTAATTTTGTATGGGGACCCAGACGACCGATGCATGTTCCACATTTTGACTAACGAGGCATCAACATGCTTCTACCTTAACTGTTTCAGAACAAGTGGAAATGTTTCGTCCGGTACAAAACCACAACAGCATACATAATGAAATATTTGTCAATTAATGAATGCTTTCCAATGTGCATAATGCTGTCCACTGAGGAAAATTGAATGATTACAAGTGCTGTCACCTGGTGTCATGTTGGGAAACTGGACACCCCTTTTCAGAGTTTGGACCCGCCGCTAATCTCGTGCATGTTTTTTGACACCACTTGGCAGCTCTGCGTACATCAAGCATGCAACTGCATGACACATTTAATGCGTCATCGTCCTGAGGTTAGCAACACACTATCATATGCACCATATGTTTGGTTAGATATGTGTCAATTACACTAAATTCTAACACGAACAAGGACTGTCATTGTTTTGATTCCTCGACTGATATGTTTTTGAAAAATAAAAACGATGAAAGTCCATTTGCATGCGTTAAAAATTAGTATAATAGACTTGTATGCAAAAAACAACATGGATCAAAATAGACTTCCATTGTGTTGACTTTTCAACAGCGACATGTAAACAGTACGTACCCCACCCCTCGGCACCGTGCCACTCAGAGCCGTCTCCAACTGTTGTCGTTGACCTCGATATATTCAGTTGTTGCCACGAGACGGGCACTTGGTGTCTCATTTGAATAGAACTAGTGACTAATGCTGCGTCGTGAAGTCTATGACCACCGTGAACTCGTAATTACCAGTCGAGAACTCGAAATGTAAAATGGAGAACAGTTGTCGACTCGCAATTACGAGTTCACGGGGCCATGAACACGATTTACATGTCGTGAACCGGTAAACGCGAGCGCACTATAGAACAGCATAGTACAAAGTACAACCTATGTACACAAGCATCAGGCTTGTAACAAAACAATCATTGTTATGCATTGTTAATGCTTCTGTGAAAATTATTGAAATGTGAATGTGTGTGCAGGCATAACTCTCTTGTTCCTTTCAATGAACCATACTAGAAATATTATCCTCGCAAGATGTGACTGTCGATACATAGATCATTCCATTACAAGTTGCTTGAGGTAAACCGCATTGAATGTTACGGGTGTTTTCGTTCTTTGTCACAGCTCTTCAGCCCACACCGGGGTTCGAGGCGAAGATCTTAACGGCCTACGTCGGCGGTCAGGATATTAGGTTATACTAGGAAATTTTTATTGTCAAACATAACGTTTTTGTCAAAGTAAACTGTCCTGGCAAACCGATTCGATTAATAACCACTACAAACCGAGCGGCTTATTCTGTAGCTATACTGACATTATCTCACCGGTCCGTATTCCTGCCTCGGCGGGGTCGTGGTGATGTCATTTAATAAACATTAGTTACACGAGCGTGTCGAAAAGAATGTGTCAACGCAGACCCTCTGTACGAACGTTTCACAGCTGCTCGAACGGTCAGCAGGGTCAACGAATCTTGTGTAGATGTCGACATGGGTACGTTTCTTCTCGATATACAAAAAGGGGGCATGGAACAAAGCCTCCTAGTTTGCAAAGTAGTACAAATGCCTGGCTCGTGGGAACTTTATCTGGAATAAATATAAGTTATCCTACCAGATGATATAATAAAAAGAAGTGTATACTAAATAATTAATGTTGTGATTCATAATTACAGAGACGTAGATAGTAGATATGTGGAACGAATCTGACAAGTTGTCATACATTGTTGGATGTTGTAAGTGGGATTGTGTTCGACGCGTTTTACAAATCAACATATATCCTCCAATCATATTCATCGCTTGTATATGACTAGTGTTTCAATCGCAGACAAAACCAACTGAAATCGGAATGTGCTATTACACGCATAAGAATAATATGTGATGAAGAAGTGTGTCCAACGTAAAATAAAATCACTTTAATCCCAGATGGGGTAGATACTGTAAACTAATCATTGTATGGTGGGATGCGTAACCAAACGAAGTCTAGTGGGAAACTAAGTAAAACCACTTGTACCGTTGGGTCTCACTGCGAGCTATGTGGGTCCTGCTGTGTTATACACTACTGAAGTGAATGTATCTACGAGACTGATTAGTCTTAGACAGCGTGTGGTATTTGTATCCCAGGAGAGATATGTTTGTTCCATTTATGTTTGGGAAAAAAACTACACGTGTGTCGCACACACACATGTGTATTTGAGGATAACGGCGTAATACAATGTGTCTCCAGTGTGTACACCACTGCGGATACTGCAAAGTTGGGTGCGTACCATTGTATGTGCGAGTGTGCTTGTATGCGCGAGGCCGTCACAAAGAAACAGGTTGATGATTACCGAGGATTGTCCTGGGTTTTTCCTGAGTTTAATTAATGGGACATAGAAGCAGCAGTACACCCGGTCCACGACAGGCTAATAAATATATAGTGTGTTGACTCGGCAGATACCTCGGTCCACGACAGGCTAATAAATATATAATATGTTGACTCGGCAGATACCTCGGTCGTCGGACGATCGTAAAGAAGCGACAAGGACATCGCAGCGACTGCAATAAGTCGCCGCCTACACGTCGTGTGCTGCTTACGAAGGTGACAGATGACGAAAATTATGTATAATTCTTGTAACTAAACTAACTGCTACCACGGAGGCACACCTTGTGAACTATACATTACATGCTGCATATTATTAGTGTACACATCGTGTTATAATAATATTATATCCATTATGTTGTACACAATGAAAATACACCGTATCGACAGTAAACCTTGCCACCTACAGCCAATTAACCAGATAAAATAATACTGTATTAGTGTTATAATAATATATGTTTATTCAGCTATGAATTTACATTAATATGTCGCATGTAGATAATTTGCCATATCAGTACAAGTATTGATATTTTAGTATTACTCTTTCGTCACAACAGTGTTGGTTCACGGCTGGAATACCATTCGGTACAGTCATGGAAACTGTGCAGTCATCCGATAAACTGAAGCAATATATATATTATTCAATTAGACACTAACATATGCCATAAAGTTGGCCAACATATACGCAGTTGCTTTGAAGTAAGCGTTTACAGCATAGACAGGGGCGGATCTAGTCAGTCAGTCGAAGTCATATGTCATTCTACTTACGAACCGGGGGGCACATGTGTCGTTCTACTTACATAAGGGTTAACATAAGTATTGTTAGATATACTGCTATTTTTAAAGTTTACCAACATCTGCGAAGTTGTTTTGTAGCCAGCGTTTACAGCATTGCTATTGTTTAGACAATCTATGTAAACGGTTTGATTTTGATCTTGAAACAAACTTTTATACCACAACTGTTTTTAAAGTTGGCCAACATGTGCGCAGTTATTTTGAAACAAGCGTTTATTGCATGGCTATTTCTTAGAGATAAAAGTTTAACAAGATCAATAGATTGATTTATGTTCTTGAACACTATATCCAAATGCTTACTACTTATGTGGAAATTAAAATATGCCTAATAGTACATCATCATCCGCGTCGTCCTTTTCCTTATCATCATAATCACTATTATACAAAGCATGGGGCCGGGCTTTGGGCCAAGGCCTTAGCTAAATTTATCGGACCTAGTCGGGCCTGGGTGTACATTTTATGGGCATGGGCAGAAAAATATTAGCCAGAGCGAGCTCGGGCCGGACCTACATATCTGGCATTTGAAAAATCGGTCGGACGACGGTCATCCGATGGATAGCTGCCAACTATTTGTTGGCAGACAATCTGTTGGCGACTAAAAGTCAGTATGTGTATGGTGGGCTTTAGTTTCGCTTATAATAATATAATAATAATAATATAATAATAATAATAATAAATAAATAATACATAGTATAAAATACTATTCACATGGTCTCATCGGCTGTCTTCTCCGTTTCGAGTATGACAATAACATCGCAAATCGTTCAACGTTTCTTCGCAAGAGCTTTTTCATTGGATAGTTGGCCAATACGAGCCGCCAATTTCCTTCCGCAGTATCGGCATCCGAACTCTGGCTGCCGATATGTTCGATTTGCGTGCGAGCGCACGTTCATGGCGGCGTTGTCGTTTGATTTCGGTATCAGTTGCTCTTTTGGTTTCAGCTTTTGCGGCTCCATGCGCTGCGGTCGTGCGCCATCTCCTCCCAGTTGTTTATATCGGCAGCGTGGAGGTGTCGCTTTGCCTGTCATAGCTCGCCGTACAGAACTAGGCGTAGGTGTATCTGTGACAATCGCAACGTGTATATCTCTGAACTGTACAGAAGACATGATGGGATGATAGCACGGCATACCTTGCATTTTGTTACAAGTTTGATGTTGTGTTTGTTCCATAATCGTTCACGTAGCGCCTACAGTTATTTGTCGAGGCTGCAGTCGTTTGCGAAGGTGCTCCCAAGGTATTTAAAGGTGGTATGCTAGGTTAAGTGACGTACCATTGAGCAAGATCGTCGGTGCTGTGTACGGTGTCCCGGGAGCGGGTTGGTGCAAGACCTCAGTTTCTCGAACATTGATAGAGTCCAAAAGATGCAGAAGCGGCGGTAAACCTGTCAAGTATCTTTTGTAGATCAACCTCAGAATGTGACACAAAGCCTGTATCGTCAGCGTATAGAAGGTCCCGAACACACAGTTATCCTACCTTCGTCTTAGCTTTGAGGCGTGACACATTGAAAAGCCTTCCTTCGGAGCGTGTTTTTATGTAAATGCCTTTGATGTTGTAACAATTTGAAACTTCGAACACTGCAGCTTCCTAAAACCGACACTGTTGAGAATAAACAGTGTCGGCGTTAGGAAGAAGCCTTGTTTAACTTCGTGTGCGACAGGAAATGCATGCGTCATCTCACCGTCAATCATCACCTGTGCTTGCATGCCCTCGTGAAACGCCCGCAGCATCAATATGAACTTGTCAGGGCAGACATTTTTTCGAGAGAAGTCGCCAGAGACAAGACAAGCCTGTTTGTAGGTCGGTGCGGCCCGTAAATACTTTTCAGCGACTGGACGACTCCCTGGAGTCAGTTCGATCAGAAAGTGCTTGCACTTCGTCGGCTTTCACGTCCCTCCAGCTGTCTTCTATGTGTCGTAGTTCGCGATGAAGGTTCGACTTGGTTTGTGCATGATGCTGCATTGCAGCTTGCGACTGAGGGTTGCTAAGACGTTCCTGAAGTGCAGCGCGGTTATCGCGAATAAGTGTTTCTAGCGCTGGATCGTTGTAATCAAGCTAAACTACGTTTACACGTCGAGGGTAGCCGAGAGATTCAGCGGCAGCAGTCTAGACAGTAGAGCGAAGGACTCCCAGTCATCGTTTGTCGAATTATCGGCAGTGGTCGAAGACGAAGCAAAAGCACGTTCCATAGAGTTGCGTAGATTAGCTCTACCGGTAGTCGTGTGCAGCTTTGCGACATTCAGCCTTCGCTTCGTGTTTGCCGCTTTTCGTCTTTGGGTTACGTGCATGTCCATCTTGAAGCTGCATCGGATAAGATGGTGGTCCGTTGAGAAATCAGCGCCCCTCAATGCTCGTGTAATGTAGACGTCTCCATATAACTTGAGAGGTGTAAAACCACTTGTCGGGTACACTGAAGTAGCTGTTGGTGATAGGCTGTCCGAAATCGTCTTCGATGGTTCAATGATGTTCTCTATGAATCGTTTTGGAACAGCAAAACCGACACCAGAGGTACCTTTCTTATCCATCGAGCATGCTCTCCAGTAAAATGTGTATCCTTTTTCATGCAACTCTCCTGCATTTGCGAATCGTGTTTCTGACACCAGAGGTACCTTTCTTATCCATCGCGCATGCTCTCCAGTAAAATGTGTATCCTTTTTCATGCAACTCTCCTGCATTTGCGAATCGTGTTTCTGACGATGTCTATGTTGTAGCGACCGAGCCCCTTTGCAACCATTGCCACGTCCACGTGCTCTGCCATTGTTCGAGTTCGAGTAATGTTCGTACATTCCAGCTTCCAATAGCAAGTTTCTGTCTTTTCTGTTTTCGACCACATATAATAGCGTGCCGCTGACCGGTGTGCCAGCCAGAAGTTAGTTGAACAAGCCTTTTTACCCAGCGTTTTCTTGGGGCGCCCTTTGATTGGGGCATGCGGGGCATCCCTAAATAGGGCCGCCTAGTTGATCGGGAAGGAACTCACATTGCCGTCGTTCTCGATCAGTGGTCGGCCATTACTCCCTCTCCCCTCTCGTGGGGGATCCCACTACCAGCTTCCAGCTTCTCATGCCTGGCATCGCCGTGGTACCCCGTCACCGTGAGACTTAAAAAAACAGACTTCATAAAACATTAAACGGGTTACGGTGTTGCGGAGGATTAAGCATAGTCTACCTTGCGCAAGAGTAGATTATATCTGCTCTGTGTCCAGAGGAGAACATATGTTCGACGGCCGGAAAACATGTCGGTTGCCCCGCAGTATTCAAATAACTAAAGTGACTGGTCCATGCCGAAAAAAATATCCGCAGAGTTTGTGGAGACTTCCGCCATGCACCATGCGAATCCACCAGTAAAGCAGTACCTACTGCTGCCTTCATCGCAATCTCCCATCCTTTTTCCCACCCTGCTGTCGATGAGTTTGCTATTTTCCCATAGCTGGGACATGGGAAGGTGATTGGCAGAGCGTATTCCACACGCCGGTGGGTCATGCACAATGCACCTCTAGAGCCCCAGGTTGCTCCGAGATCCTTCTCCTGATTTGCCTGGTGCCCCGCGGTGACCAGTTTCCAATAGTTACGGCGAGAGTCTTGCCTTATGAGAGGATATATATATATATATATATATATATATATATATATATATATATATATATATATATATATATATATATATATATATATATATATGAATACGTCTGTTGAAAGCTAAGTCTCTATATAAGTGGTAGATAAATCCACAATAAATAAATGAATTAAATTACTTTAGAAATAAATAAATAAAATAATATTTAGAACACCTGGTGAGAATCATATTGCGAAAAATCATGTCCAATGGTGCATCCATAATATCCATCACATGTTCTATTCATTTACATATATTTGAAGTGACTAATAAAGTGGTGATACTTCCTAAAATCTTTTAGCATTTTAGAATCTGGAGTTCTTATGTGTAAAAGTTCGGCCAAGTAAGTCGGCGCCAAATCATTGACGCATCGGTAGGCCAACACTAGCACCTTGAAATATATTCGACTTGCTACCGGCAGCCAGTGTAAGCCCATTTAGATTGGTGTTATGTGGTCGTGTCTACTCGCACACACGCACGCACGCACGCACGTACATAAGCACGTACGTACGTATGTATGAATGTATGTGTGTATGTATGTATGTATGCATGTATGTGTGTATGTATGTATGTATGTATGTATGCATGTATGTGTGTATGTATGTATGTATGTATGTATGTATGTATGTATGTATGTATGTATGCATTTGTGTGTCTGTATGTATGTATGTATGGATGCATATATGATTGCAAACATTGATGCAGGTATGTATGCTTGTATGTAGGCATATGTGTATGTATGCATGCATGGATGTATGTATGTATATATGTATGCATGCATTTGTGTGTATGTATGTGTGTATGTATGGAGGTATATATGTATGTATGTATGTATGTGTGTATGTTTGCATGCTTGTATGTAGGTATATATGTATGTATGCATGTATGTATGTATGTATGTCTGTATTTATGTATGTATGCATGTAGGTATGCATGCATACATATATGTATGTATATGTACATACGTGTGTACATGCACATGCCAATGGAACGTGATAAATAACTCGTCGAGTCAGCGGTGGATAATATAACGCTTCATTAGTCCACACCCCTGTTGTACTTAAAATGTGGAGAATTTTATTTGTCGACAAACTATTTGCAGAACAAGGGTGAGTCCACGACAGTTGGTGTCCAGTTCTATTCTTAGCAAATGAATAATCGTGTTAGCAAATAATAGTAATAGTAACGCTTATTAATATTTAACAAAAGTCACAACGTTACAACCCTGCTGCTTGGTGTCAACCTTGCTGCTCTGTGTCAACCATGCTGCTCGGTGTCAACTTTACTGCTCGGTGTTAACCCTGCTGCTCGCTGTATGCCTCACCGTCGACGTGAGCTACAACACTAGGGCGGTTTTCATCCGCAGTGCAACATTGTTTTGTCATCGATTTATAATTCAAGCAATATAAAAACTGATGTCGTAATTCAGCTTAGGAACGTTTCTGCCACAGTTAGCCACTCGGTGGGAAATCACACACAGAGACGTCTTGATTGAAGACGGTGTCAGCGGCACATGGCATGACGAAGCAACGTCCGAAGTCGTCGCATTGGATAAATTTGTTCTTCTCAAGGTGCCTGAAGTAGAACTTACCCAACGCCCGGTTGGCCTTTGTACACGGGGAGTGTGCACGGCAGTCGTACCCGGCTGAAGCATAACAAAACCCGTGTGCAGTACACATCGCGAATACAACTATATGTCACCCATTTCTGCACGGCACATACATGACAGATGCAACTATCACCAATAAATCGCGTACAATTTCGGTAGGGGCCTATGGACAATATGTTGTCTACAGCAAGTCTGTAGAGCAGCTTCACGGTTCACACACGTGTTACGAGTCATATCTGCCATAAAGTGTCGGAACATAATTATTCGATTCAAAGCGGGATCCTTACTGTGCTACAGACCCATCTCGCTCAAAAGAAACCGTCGGGTGGTGGTGTATTTAACTTAAGCTGGTCGCAATGTCTTGTGTGAAAAAATACTCACGTTTCGTGGCTGCTTCGACGACCGCTTTGTAATGTTTGGCAGCGTCAGCGGAAGCCAAAGCCAATTTCTGGTTGCCTGTCACCAAGAAATCAAAGATGCACTCTTTAGAACCGCCGCACATGACGGTCACCCTTCTCAGTGTGTCGCCGTCTGTCGTCGGAAGTTCGAACAGCGGTTGAAACGATGGATCGACGAACGTGACATGGCTGGTGCCGACGTCATACACAAACAGCGAGTCTTCGGCCGTCGTCAGCCCTGTGTCCAAAATAGCATGAGTTGATTTACATCGGTCTGAACATAATTCATGTTCATGTTGGTGGAAATAGAATTGTTACCGATGCAGTTTTTGCTCCACGCCATTTATTGCCTAAGTTTGAGATCCCGATGGATCTCACATTGTATAATCAATGGTCAGATATAAAATCATATATCGGTTGTTGAGACATATTTTCGTATATGGAATGCTACACTAATCGCATGATGGTAGCACCGTTGCAACACATCAGTGTACTTTACGAAATATTAACCTTTATCTTACAAAGGTGTATTATACAACTGTTCGTAATAATCACTACAGGAAAAGTCCCGTGATTTTTTACATTTAATGCGTTGCATATTACTATGCAGTGAGGCTTTTTCCGAAGAGGGTATTTTAAGACAAACTCCATTGCTATACTCGCTTCGAGAAACGTATATTTCTGTCGATCGATATTGAAGAGTAGTTCATTCAAAACAACTTTTCTAAAAACTTGATAAATGAAATAACTGCACTCGATAGATGAAATAACTGGTAGTTGTTTAAAATATCGGTCCCATGCGCAAAGGTTTCTTCAAATTTGTATGAAAACAGCATACTAGTTTACGTAAGGAAAAAAAACCTCGCCAACCAGTATAATGCTTTGCGTGATTATAGAAAACTATACGATTGGAAGGAGACCAAATATATGGTTTTGTTTTTTAATATTTATAGTTGTTGTGAAGATATTTATAATATATTTTCTTCACACTTAAGGACAATAGGCGATAAATTAGATAAACGATAAGCGTAGATTATATACAACAGAGAACTCATTCTTACAGAGGACGCTAAAGGAATGAAACACCTTACATACCAAATGTGTAAATGCCACCCGTGTGAACATAGTATAAAGTGTAATTGGCAAATATATAACGAGGACGGACCACACCTAAAGGAAACGTTCTTGGAGTATCCGTATTAAATTGCCTACATGTCGTCTGGAACTTAATGATTTCGACGACAATATTAGCTACTTTTGCCGTCGACACTGCTACTGTTTTTGTTCTGGTTCTCCACAGACACTTGTACTTACAACTCAAGGCGAACCGCTCGAGGATGTCTCTAGGAGTCGCGTTGATTGCAATGGTAACATTGGTGGGAGTCTGCAGGTCATCGGCCACGACACCATTCGCATTGCCCAGCAACCCACGTGGATGTCCTAGAAACGAACAACACGCAGGTCACTGATGCTATTATTTATTGCTTTAATTCCCAGTTTGTTCATTTAAAGGGAACAACTTTTTACGGGACATTGCAACGTTGAACATATTCAAAGTAATAAGCATACAAAAAGTGTTTCTATCGTGATATCTCACCTATCTACATTTTTTTAAATACACGTTTTTGGCAATGAATTCAAAAACGTTATTCTATAACATTCATACAGAAAGCTTTTCTGCAATTAAAGACAAATGCACGTGTTGTGAAAGTTTTGACATAAAGTAAAACATTGTTAATTTAGGTGTACTGAAGATCGAAACATTTAGATAATTTTAACGTCTTATATATATACAAAACAGCTCGCTTCGTACCAGTCATCCAATGAAAATCGTTGTGCCTTTAACACAGACACCTACCCTAATATCTGTCTAACTGCATATCGGCTTGCGCACAGTAGTCGTAACATGAAAGCTATACAAAAGTTAATAATTATGTCGATTGAAGCTACACGCATAATGCCAACAGTAAACAAAAATTATACATTTATTGGCAAAAGAACATTAAAAAGAACCAAAAACATACATTAAATCTTGTTCGAGTGGCGGCCTATTGCGGATAACGTCTGTTGTGGATTGGTTATATAAAGTTTAATTCGGAGTGTCACTTCAAGATAGTAAACCTAAATGTTTTACCTTCACATCATGTGATTTTCTATATATATATATATATATATATATATATATATATATATATATATATATATATATATATATATATATATATATATATATATATATATATATAGATGAATAATAAATTAAAATTTTGGGCAATTTTACTTAGACGACATTACTCCTTATGAGTCAAATGTTACCATAATACGGCACTTTACAAGAACGTCTGGTTTGGGCGGTGCTTTCAACATATCTATCTTCGTAGATAGAGATAAATAATAAATGGTTATTTTGGCAAATTTTTTTGAAATTACATTACTCCTTGTGGGCCAAAATTTGGCTTTTATACAAATTTGGCTATTTTTGCTGTTGGTGTTGCTGTTACTGTGTCACGTATTTAATAAATTTGCACCGGATCCAAACTTTGTTTGCCGTTTTATAGAGATAACAAATCAACGTCAACATTGACAGAAGTGACATTACTTCTTATGGGTCAAATATTGAACACTGTTAAAATTTAGCTAAGAGTGTGTTTCCGTGAATTAATAAATAGCATTTTATCAGTTCGTGTGGATATTTGACATATTATGCTTTATATATTATGAACATATGAAATTACAATATTCCTGCAAGTTTCATATTTGAATACTAAATCAATCTAGTGTTATGACTGATTATGACCAGAGCATAATGTTCTGCTAAACGTGTTGCTGACGGGACCAAGAACTTGTGTGTTTTGCCTTTTAGGGCTTTTGAATTCAAAAACAAACAACCTTTATTATTTAAGTTTTCATTACTTTAATTTAGGGCATGCGCCTACCTAAACAGCATTCGCTCATGTACACACCTGCGTCTCTTGGCCAGCTCAACATCAGCGATATAGTTCCTTCGACGGCTCGTATCGTGCACACGTATTCCGTATCGCCATGGTAACGCACTTCAGCAACTGTCACATTGTGTTCGTCATAAGTCACGGTGACACCTGGCGATGAAAAACAGCAATATTATGTTTCAGTTGCCCGTGCAAAACTCGTTTTATCTCAAACAGTCACTATGGTAACCATTATAATGTTTTAATGTATACCGTTGATAGGGTGTTACAATGTCTTTATTCTAGTTAATCTGACTTATATTGTTTTCGTGATATGTTATAAACATGACGAAATGGCTGTTATTATATTAGAAATTCAACACACAAACACACACAAATCACGGTTGAAACCTACGAGAGAATTATTGCGTGTGAAGTTCTTCAAAGTCTTCCTTGACGCCATCGACATAAATGTCGAGTCCCGTCCTGGGGTTAACCTGCACCTGGACAACTCTGCTGTTGGACGCCCTCGCAACCAAAGCTGTCCATGAAGTGGCTCTCACCAAGTCGCCTGGTCATAATTGATGTATGGAAGACAATGCTATATATGTGTTCTACACACATAGGCATATATAAAATTAACTATGAACTGACATAATCATTAGCCAAATACAACTAGGAAAGTATATTATGATTACAGAAGTTAAAGAAATATGAGAACTGTTGTAGAAATATTAAACCATAGAAGGAGAGTTTTTAACATTCATTTACTATGGACAACATAATTATTTGGTTCTTTGGTGCCGAACAAATATATTTTGTTATGTCAAATGTGTATGTACGGTCATGCTATGCATAACGACTATATTATATTTTATTTCAATTTGTCTTCCAGTTCATGGTATCACAATACCTTGACTGTTCCTGCTTTGAGTAGCTCTTCCTTGCAGCAGGAAGCCGGCGCTGCGAACTAGCCAGAATTCTCCCAGTCCGTTGAATGTATAACGCATCCCTTCTAGCGTAATGACATGTGGGTCACCAAACGTTGTCGCTAAATATAAACGTGCTTATTTTAGAACTATCGGTATTGCTATGCTTGATTGGCATGATGACAAAGTACAAATATACGTGTTTCGAATCTTAGACATGCATAACCCTTTTTTCTCACGAAATTGGATTCCATTTAAATGTCGACCAGCTTAGTGTGTATCGGCATTGGAAAACAAATTCAGATGAAACCCTTAACAGCAGATTTAGGCCTTTTGTTGATTATGTAATAGGCAGTAGAAAATGTCCCACACATATGAACAACATGTAATATGTTCTGAACCCACATAGAGGTGACCAAATATGGTTTGTACTATTTAACATAGCAACACATAGCATAATTTAAACTGTACTGTGGCATTTTATGTAGTACAAATACTATTTCTGCTTAATGTTAAATATATCCATTTGCTTTTAATATAATACATGTATGCATACTATATTTTATTAAAAACATATTCTATTTTACCACAAAATAGCTTTCCGCCTCAAGTGCACGTATTAATTTACTATATACCGCTGCGTAATGACGAAGAACACAACTAGCAACGTTGAAAGACATCAAACTAATAACTATATGTGCTTTGTAGTGTCTGCAGCCCACGCAGACCAATTCAAGAATTCCTATTTTGTAAAGACAACAGTTGAATGGCATACACTCAGTGAGCCTCAAATTCGGACTAGAACAATAAGCGAATTCAGCCGCCTATGTTGCGGCTTGCATGGCCAATACACTTCGTGCGCACTCACCCCGTCGTAGTCTATAGCCAATACACTTCATGCGCACTCACCCCGTCGTAGACTATAGCCAATACACTTCCTGCGCACTCACTCCGTCGTAGAATGTAACCAATACACTTCCTGCGCACTCACACCGTCGTAGACTATAGCCAATACACTTCCTGCGCATTCACCCCGTCGTAGACTATAGCCAATACACTTCCTGCGCACTCACTCCGTCGTAGACTATAGCCAATACACTTCGTGCGCACTCACTCCATCGTAGACTATAACCAATACACTTCCTGCGCACTCACACCGTCGTAGACTATAGCCAATACACTTCCTGCGCATTCACCCCGTCGTAGACTATAGCCAATACACTTCCTGCGCACTCACTCCGTCGTAGACTATAGTCAATACACTTCGTGCGCACTCACTCCGTCGTAGACTATAGCCAATACACTTCCTGCGCACTCACCCCGTCGTAGACTATAGCCAATACACTTCCTGCGCACTCACTCCATCGTAGACAATAGCCAATACACTTCGTGCGCACTCACCCCGTCGTAGACTATAGCCAGAATTGGATCCTTACGACGTACCAGAATTAGAAATAATTAGAATTAAAATAGTTATGAAGAAAATTATAAAATTGTCACACCATATGCCACGAACAAGCATTAATAACCTGCAACAAATATGACAGAGTATGACGCAATATCACCCACCTGGAACCGGAGGCTGATACGAGCTGCAGTCATCAGTAGGTCTCAGTTCCCCATACTTCTCGCAGTTGTTCGAGTACACACAGCAATGGAAATACGGCAACACGTCGTCCAAGAAGTGACTAACGATCGGTGTTTTGATAATGGGAGGGATAAGGCTGAAGAAACCTTTGTAGTGGGAGCGGTCGAACGTTCCTCCACCTTTCTCAAACGGCAGAATGTTCCCAGGTTTGTCGTAACAGCACTGCTGACCTGCACCTAGAGAACTAGTACCAATGTGTGATTACGTTTTCGTTGTTACAGTAGTTACTATAGATATATCATATATTATCACAATGGTACCATTTTGACGCTCATTGAAACAAAATAACGTAACAATTATAATAAGGATCATAAAAAATTATGGTGATATAATTAGTGGATTTCTGGGAACAGTGTTACGTTAGTTAGATTTGATTATAAATATAGCATGTTTCATCACAAAGGTAACGTTTCAGTTTGAACATTAAACACAAAATAGCGATTGGATAACAAACGAAATAAGTAAATAAAACGAATTACGTTTGCATACGGTGATGCAGTTAGAGGATTTCTGGAAAAAATTGCCAGTAGTATTATTTATATATATAGTAATTGGTGGATCGTTCTGATTTTCAATAGAATTGTGACCTGTTTTCTAACCTGGGTGAGACGGAGCGAATACAGTGATAGGCGCCCGGATGGAAACGGCACCCTTCGCCGTTAGCACACGCAGGGTCGTCATCAAAGCGGTCATCAACGTCCGCCTGTTCCCTCGTACACGGACATCCTGGTAAACCGGCCGCAGACGGGGGAGATAGTAGTTCTGAATTATACCAGTCATTGCACATCATACTCGTTAGTTCGTTGATTGTTTTGTCAATTTGTTCGTTTAAATACATATTCAGATACCAGCCTGCGACGTGTATCTCCGACCACAATACTTAACGCTCCTGCAACAGAATATTATGTTTGATAATAAACGTATTTTTGTCAATCTATATTATATCATATTAGTACCCATTATACATTCGTTCGTAGACGTTTATGCATTTTAGAACAAGAGAACACTTTTTACCAACAACAGGAACAAGACAGCCAGTCCAGTTTAATTTTTTGTAAAATTGTCGTCACTACTTTCTACTGCACTACAATAAATTTAGGTTTATGAACTTATGTTTTCCACTAGCTGCCAATCTAGAAACTGTTTTGTGTCGATGTCCTTTGTTTGATTTGAGTAAAGAAATTGCATACAACTCGAACACATCATGAACTACAATGTGTAACTGCCTTAATTGTACTCTTGATTATACGTATTGCACGAACACTTTCCGATCTTTCACGATCTTTCACAACGCTGCCAATCCACGTCATACGAAATGCTTCAGTGACAGCCACTGTAAACTGGTCATGGTCCACAACCGGATTTTAACACAGCAGTTCATTCTAGTGTACATGCGAGTTTTATACATTGACATATAAACAAAACTGTTCATCTATTTGTGCCAACCATGTCGCATTATGTATGTTTTGTGTTTAAAAGAATGTACGTGTATAGGATTTACGCAGTCAGCAGGATATTCTTTCCAACAACTTATCACCCTCTGTGAGAATGAGTGATTTACATAAAATTTATTCCTCTTTTACAAACTGTTACTGCGTGCTATTTAGTACTTGCTCCTTGATACACGAATATAGACGTTCTACTAAATGGCATAATGTTGGCGTAATAATTCAATACCCTGTATATGTTGAGCTGCTTGACTCACGTATCAGAGCTGGAACCTGCGGCACGCACTCGCACCGCGCCGATGAAATCAGGAGACGACGTCTTCGCGAGAGGAAGACGGGCCATCAACGTCAAACTTCCTGTATTTCGTCTTGAGCTAACTAACGGGACGATCTCGGAGTCCACTGATCCGTCGCTCTTATATCTGCGCATATATATTATAATGTTAACAATGCCATATCAATTGAAGTAGTTGCAAACATTGTAAACTAAGGGAGTACACAATTTTATCATGTTTCTGTATTAGATATAAAATACTGGATATAAGCGTGATCCGTGACAAAAACCTGACTGGATGATAAGACAAACACGTTCTGCTGCCATGTAGAAACAATAATGGAACAGGATCAATTATACGCCATTATATCATAGTTGTACAGTCGGGCTGCGAATATCAATATACGAATGGTCATCCCTGTAGACAGTTAGTTAGACAACGCGCTACCCATTATAATAAGCCCTACTTCAGTTACGCCATGTGGATGGGTACAGCTACTTACTTGAATCTGACGAAGTCTGCAGCAACGTGAGTGGCGTCGATGTGCGATTTCTGGTAAATGATATGCAGACGTTTCTTGGAGTCTCCCGCATTTATGTTCTTCTTATTCACCAGTCTGACAGAATGTTCCGTGTCTTCAGCAACTATAGATCAATAGGAACTATTGAAGCGACATACCAACATGTCATCCAAATTAACGCATTGTATATTGTAACTATGTAAATTATCAAAACGAGTTAAATAATTATATATTAAACATTATTTTGACAACCACAATGATACGCATATAGCATTTACCTTACAGCCAGTAGTTCAAACAAAACACTATTTATTTTGGAACGATGTACCTCTCAATAAAAATCCTCAAGTCTCAAGTCTCTAGTAGTTCTACTCCAAACAGCTAACGCCGGAGTTTGGACCAACGGCTTTTAGTGTCTCTTCCGAAAGACACAGGCAAAGCGGGGTGAACAAAATTGCCCAAGCTTCGAAACGGCGGAACCACCGTCCTCTCGGTCAACAGGCGGGTGCTCTAACCATTAGACCACCGCTCCTTACTAAACTAATCCCAGCTAAAATTAACAGGACAAGTACTTACGAAGCGTGAATACGCCATCGTGTTTATAGCTTCGTCCACCGTCGACAGAGATCGCCAATGGTATTCGTCCCTTTTTCAGCAGCATAGGAACAACGCACTGCGCCCGGGTGGCGTCGATAACTGTAGCTGGCGTTTCAATGCCGTCAAATTTGCATACAACATTAACCGAATCTGACAGGTTATCGAAACACGGTCCGGACACCGTCACCATAAAACCGCCAAGCATTGACCCGTAGCTAGGCCCCACGGCCAGGGTACCTGAAAAAATAATACGAAAAGACTTAAAAGAGATATGTTATTTCGAAAAGTGTTAAATAAACATATTTATTATGCGTTGCACAATATTTAACACGACTGCCTTCCATTGCAAAGGCCCAGAGAGCAAGTGGACTAGTAAACCATTGGTTATCGAGAGTCCAAACATATTTCTATGTAAAATCCACCCTTCTAAGATATTTGTATTTTTTTTTTAAATATATTCAAGCTAGTGACATTTACACAATATGCAGATAATCTGATCCAAATGAGCATGCAATGTAATAAATTAATCATTAAACTTAATATAACGGGCGTTTTACAATTAACAGCAGTTTTCATGATACTAAAAACACATTGCTGATCATTCGCTATTTTATTTATTGTTATGTGCGGCCGCAGAAGAAAATTATTTCAGCGAGTACGGCAACCGAACCTTCCGTGTTGCATCCGCCATTTTCCACCGATACGTCGTCGATACGGAACATCCAGCGACCGGGAAGTCCCACATTGCTCGTTGTATTGACGTCAACAATGGCCGCCTGACGAGAACCCGGTACGGAGTAGAACCGGAGACCGTCGCCAGCGTTGAATCCGACCTATGACACGGCGACGACACAAAATGAGTGAAATAAAAGTAACACTAATTACGCACTGGTGTGAAGATGCCCACTAAATAGTTACTCCCAATGTAACTGCATATAATATCCTTCAGTTTGAACATATTTATTTCGAGAACAGGAAGAAAAACTGGAATGTTTATGATATCTTATAGGGACATCTTGCACGTTTTTGCAACGTATAAAAATGTTCCACTACTTCGACATTGTACATATGTGGGGTCTATCGATGTCAATATGTGTTTCCAAAGAAACAGCCTACTTGAGCTGGTGTTCCGCCGAGACCCGTGCTGCCGTCTCCGCCACTCGCTGTCCCAGTTGTCCACGAGACGTCGCCATAGTTGAATATCGTGAATGAATGGCGGCCATTTGTAATCAACACGGCTTGGAAAGTATTCACCTGTGAGTGCAAAGTAAACCCTGCTAATTGGCTTAGCATTGGCCACAGGCCAGAACGTAGTACTTTCATCATTCACCAACAGTTGGAAATGCATGTCGTTTATTGAGGTGGTGGAAAACCAACAGTGCATATTATGCATCAACACAATATAATTAAATGAAAATAAAAACCGCCAATCAAATTAACTACGATGTTCCAATATATCATCAACATCAAAGTCTTCCCGTACTAACATATACTAACATCTAGCATAACAGTGGTACATTCAGTTAATGGGTTCACGCACTGTTTCCGGTTTGACATATTTCATATGTATCTTGTACGTAGCATTTCTTCGTATTGTCCCAAATATCACGACAGTAACCAATGATTAAATACCCAAATTCTACAAGGATGCGCATTCAATGCTCTCAATAGTCAGACGCTCTCTTGTCCTTATAATCTAAGCCAGGCAACATAAAGTACACACCGGGGTGCTATCGGATCCACCGTAGTACGTAACCCTGTGCCAGGAGGCGACGAAGACCCAGGTGGCCGAGAAATGTGTGAGTCTCACAAACGCCCGTCGCACGTCGTCGGTCGCCTTCTGTAGAACCGCGGCGTTCATCGTCTCTCTGCGAATTGGTTTTCATAATTAACAGTGGTTTTCATCAGATAACAAAAGGGGTATGTGTAGTGGTTCACCACAGCGAAGACAAATCATATATATGTTTCTAATGAAGTACTCGGTTAAACGATATAATCGATTATCTAGCTTGTATGAAGGGTATGCGATTGTCCTACACAATGTGTATTGTTTGTAAAAATCAATAATGAACAGTTCCATTTATGACGTGGAAATAATAAAGCATTGTTTCCAAAAGAAGACATTCAGGGAATTATTGAAATAATTTACGAAAACAATTACAGAGATAATAAAGTGATATACAAGTGCTGTGATAAATGCTAAGTAACCCCAAAAATCGTATGCTTATTCAATAACTGCTTATGCTTGATAAAACAGGCAGTGTCTGCTTTTAGAGGCGGCTGTTCCTAACCATATATTATTATATATATATGACATCATGAACAAATGAACAGGTTACGAACCTGTAGTAGACCCGACCATTATTGCGCCTAGTCAACGTCGCCCCAGAAAGACGCGATCATGCGGCGGTTTCCAGCCAACGGAAACGACTCGGGTGTATATTGGGATACCTCCCTCAGGAAGGAAATCACGCCGTTGGTGTCGACCTGAATATACATAGTCATAAATTAAATATAAAATGAATCGACAGTGTCCGCATTGACAGTTCACAGTGAGTGTTCCCTTGTATCACAAACAGTTTTTAACTTTCGATTAAAACTACAAAGTGTCTCGAATGTACACACACACGTACACACACACATACTTTCACACACACTCACTCACTCACACACACACACACACACACACACACACACACACACACGCACGCACACACACACACACACACACACACACACACACACACACACACATACATTCACACACACGCACTCACGCACGCACCCGCGCAATAATATTCACAAAGCTAACTACACGTAGAAATAAGTTATTACTGTAGAAGAATCGATTAGGGTTTCCTTGCGTTCAATCGGTGTGACAATATATATGCAAACATGAAAATATGCTGCATGTTTATTATATTCGTTCGTACTGTTCGCCGCACAATACTTATCAACACTAGTATTTGCGCCACAACTGAATTCTGACAAATGTACTTACATAGAGGGAGTCGTGCATGTCATCGAAGTACGGGAACTTAGTAGCTATCTGTATCACGCCAGTGCTACCGTCGTCATTAACGGGCACCGTCTCGTCCCCAACATCCGGGCCGTAGGGATAGAAGTGCGCAGGGGCTGGCAGGGCCACTGCCATCACGTCACTTGATAACAGAGCGTAGAGCGCCAGCAATGTGGCGCGAAGCCCGAGTGGAGCCATTCTCTTGCTGTCTCGATACAGTTGTCTCGGACCACAGACGGTAGTTATATACCCGCCAGCGATGTTTATATACCCGCCAGCGATGTTAGTTGCGATGAATTACACATAGGGTGGTTCTCAATATTTGGGATTTGCAAAGAATATCATAAATTATGTATGCCCCACAAGTAAACATAATGTCAAACGTGAAATACACTCTGTTCCATTTGAAGGGGCCGTGCACGCCCACATGTAGCACATAGTGTTTTGTAACTGACAACGACACCTCTGTTGGGACCTTCGTATTTTCGTGACATGCCATACCTGTCTCCATTTCAAAAGGCCTTTTACCAAGAAACCCCTTGATAAAATTTCCCCCATTTTACACCAAACGTCATGGTCGGTCAACGATGGAGCGTTGACATGTGTCAGGCAGCCTATGTGTGGGTGGACATGAAAAATATGCGAAATGTAGTCTCCCGACAAACCCGTCCCTACTGGGATTATCGGGATTATTATGGTGGAGACAAACCGAGATTTCGCATACAGTGCGTCATGGCCCATTTCAGTATTTATTATAATGCTCAGAATGACTGGCGTAGGTCAATTGGCCAATAGCAGTTGCCTGTTAGTCATGGCCAGAACTTCAACCGGTATGTGTTGTCCTTTACGTGGACGTTAATGGTGCAATCACAACGAACCAACACGTTTCTTTCACACTTATTATTTGTGTGTGACAGATTAAGTATCATGCAGGTTTGGTTTAAATAGGCGTATATCATGTTGGGTACTATACAATAAGAACAACAAAATAACAAGAACTTCAAACCATGTGGGACCAACTCAGTTTGTTGAGTGTGTCCGATGAGGCTGGTCAGCTAGATATGTTTCTGCTGGTATCTTGTATGACATGATGTTTTTTATTATGTGCGTACCATGGCTGGGCAGATTAGTAGTTTAACCTCGCGATACCTTCCTCACAAGTAAAGTGTCCAAAACTTGTAATGTTCCTTCTGATTCTTTTTTTGTGTGTGAATGTGATGCTGTTTGCCTCGTCCACTCTGTTTAGATGGTCGGTCAGGTGTTGCGTCATCCCTGTCTTTATCACTTCTAGTATGTCATCTACATAACGTTTCCATATTCTTGAGTTTTTGGCATGATGTTGCGTCAGTCCTACCATAGGACCAAGAAGATCTGCTAGGCTTTGTGACACTTTGTAAGCAGTTGAGCCAGTATAGTCCAATATCGGTCTAAGGGGTTGTCTTTTTTGTGGATTTTCAGTGTTCACTGCAGTCTAGGGGTGGCTTCTGCCGAGGGGTGGAGGTAGTGGTACTGTTGTTCCGTGATCTTCTCTCTTTAGTCTGGCGAGGATAGCAATTAATTTTCTCTTATATTTAGCCGTTGATGATCTCCTGAAGGGCCACACAGGGCGCGGCAGCGGGGAGCACACACCAGACTGATACGCTTGCGTAGAATGACTACCGTGTCGCCATCTAGCGGCAGTCGTGTGAAGAAAGTTGCTTATAGCAGTCGTAAGGTCACGAAAGGAAAAAGTAAACTGACTGTGAAATAAGTAAAATTATTTTATATTACTCATTTCAACCATCCAGTCTGATGAACATCTTCACTCACATACCTGTACAAATACCTTTGATTGTTTTGTAAATGGACTTAAGTACCAGTACAAGTACTCAAAAAGTGTACTCAAGTACAAAAGAACTTAAGTAAAAAATACTGTGGCACAGCCCTGGTGCGTACGAGCTAGCTCGATCGCACTTTCGTGCGTTCTCGTAAACTGAGTTGGAGATAGTGTTTTATTAGATGGCTTAAAATGCTAAATTCGAGAAGTTCGCACTCACACATTATTTATTAGGAGAATGCTCTGGGCCCAGCCGTGAACTCACAATATATCACTGTCTGGCTCGTTTCTATGACTTTTTGTCCATGAGTATGCATGCGTGGTTACGTGTGATATGTCGATCTACAACGCAACTGATAAATCGTCGGTCATACACATTCCACGGACACAGATGACATCTACCAGGACTGCTCTGTAACATCAACACATACGACCTGTATACATGTATGATTGTATGGATGCTAGTGCAGCAGACTCCCCACTGCCACGGCTACGTCCACCGCTGGTTTCTGTGAGTGTCTACTGGAATATTCCAGTTCATTTCTATCCCTGCTGCGTCGTCATTTCCGATCTTTGCTATGTCAATAAAATCTAACACAATTAATATTGATATCATCTCTTGGCACTTGGTCTATCAGGCATTGTACTGTGTCATATACTTCTTCAACATCAGATGTTGGAACATATACTTGAATAATAGTAATGCTTACTGGATGTCTAGTTGATGTTCGTTTGGTATGTTGTATATCAGTCGTTCACTGGGTTATGTCTCATTACTGATGTTGCAATTATCTGTGCCATCTTGAAAATGCATTAATGTATAATGGCATGTTAACCTTTGTATAATATGTTTCGAAGTTGTATCTGTTCTGCTCGTAAATTCAATTAATTTGCTCTGCTGTATGCATCAAGATATGGAATACTGCTTGAAGCAACCAACGTGTACTAAAGAGGGAATGTTCGAATGAAAGTTATCCTTTGAGAGAAAACCATTTATTAAAAATATACAAGTATGCCACATTGATCCAGGATATTAGCGACAATGGAGTAACATCATGAATTAAAGGTATTGAAATAGATTGCAGAGGCTATATGTCAGAGGCTAAGAAATTAAGACTAACGACAATATTAGCATCACCTGCTTTTGCTAATTTCACTCGCTCTTTTCAAGTGCAAAGAACAGCCAGATAGAATTAACCCAATATTGATTGAAGTCATGCGATTATTCATTGACCTCTAACAGTTCAATTATACATATCATATATCTGATTTTTTGTAGCCTATATATTATGTATATATATAAATATATATATATATGTATATATATATATATATATATATATATATATATATATATATATATATATATATATATGTAGGTTAGAAAAATCATATATATTATTTGTTTATATATATTTGTATATATATATATATATATATATATATATATATATATATGTATGTATATATATATATATATATATATATATAGGTTAGACAAAATCAGATATATTATTTTTTATATATATTTGTATATATATATATATATATATATATATATATAATATATATTTGTAAAATACTACTGAACCATACGTATCCATGTCGCCCTAAACTAGCATAACATTACACGCCCATTTAAATTTGTTAGAGCGTTGTCGAATAAAAGGAGACATTACAAACTATATTTTCCCACGATTTGCGCCCTCGAGAAGGTGTTTGCTATGTGCGTGGTTGATATATTGTCGTATATATTGCAATAATTAACGCACATGCCAAACGAGCTTTAGAAACCAGTTATTTATGAGCTTCTGCAGGAGTTTCCATTGCCACTGAAACATTTGAAACACGATTGTTATGTAGGCAAAATGGCGACCAGGACAATTTGAAACATAAATCTACTTAAAGAGTCGTATGCACGAGTAAAGACTGTGGAAGACCGCGACTAATGGGAGGACTGCCTCAAGATGGGAGGACTGCCTAAAGAGGGATATAAAAATGGCAGAGGAGGAAGACACGTAGGGGAGAAGGCTGCCGACAGGAAACGGTGGAAAGGGGTAATAGCTGGGACGGTGCAGCAGTACATGAACTAGGCTCACCACTTCATAAAAGGAGCAAAGGTGAAGTCATTTAGTTTTAGGAACACCGTAAATAGTCACTGATTCAGCCACATGTACGAAGAACATATAATATTACGTCGTTTTCAAATTCTAGAGCACGACCGCAACCTGACAGTTGTTTGATCTGGTTTATATGTATGTACGTATCCATGTATGTGCATATGTATGTGTGTGCGTATATACATACGTACGTAAGTACGTGTATGCGTATGTACTTATGCATGTATGTACGTATGTACGTGTGTACATATGTATTTATGTACACATGTATGTATGTATGTATGTATGTATGTATGTATGTATGTATGTATGTATGGAGCTATATTAATCCCGCCCACAGACCTAGAAGTGTGTTTGTGACATTGATCTGGGATCATTTGTAACAACCATTCAATCGTATAACAGAATCTTTACACGTAGGAACCATCAAAAGTAGCAACACAGTAATAGGTTCCTTTCTAAAGACAAATGTATTAGAATAACTTAATTGCCCCCAAAATAAAAAATAATAAGAGTATTTATATAACACCCAATCAATAAAGATTACTGTCAGACCAATTGCATACATGAAATCATAACATTATGCAATATTATTAATTATAATAAAAATGTATATATTAGTTATATAAAAAATAATATTTTAAACATTATATTAATTGTATTAAAACAATACCAGTACTAAATATTCTAAAACATAGTCCTACCTTAAATAATATATAATAAAAATTAAATATATATTTGTATTAATAAAATAATGATAAATGCATATACAAAATTAATGTTGACATCAGCATATCATGAAAACGTTGCTCTTCTTCTCTGACGTCAGTGAAACAGACAACATATTCCACCGATTGGCAGCGGCCACACCAAATCGACGATCGTCATGCGTGACCATCAGCGAAACAGGTACAGAGAATGAATACAAAGAGGCGGACCTCAGTTGCCGGGTGGCGACTGTTGAGTAATTCACCGAGAAGAAAAGAAACAAATGTCGGCAAATCATTCAAATCCTTGATGGTCTTGCAGCCTGGCTATGAAATATCAGTGGAAATGGAGGTTCGTGATCGCCTACGCCTCCAACAAACACATCACTGATGACGATGCGCATAAAAAGGCTAACAATACACAATATATAAGATATTGCCAATGTCCGCAGTCTGTCATCTAGCAGCTACTTGACCCCCCCCCCCCCACAAAGGCGAGTGCAACAAGAAGACGCTCCAAATGATATGTTACATGACGAATGTGCACACACTATAATCTGTCACCGCAGGTGGTGTATTTAACTGCTTTAGATCTGCCACTTCGGGTCGGAATAGTTTATGCACTGACGAGTTTGTTGAAATGAATTTACCGACAGGACACGCCACCTCTCAATCAGTCTTGTTCATCAGTTCTGTCCACCAACGAAAGTTTGCGCTCCGGGTTTCAATCGCTGGTGTCGTTTATGCCACGTTGTCCCAGTCCACTCAGCTGTATAAATGAGAACCTGGCTATAGACAGTGATGTATATGTGAACGAATAATCTTCACGCAGTAATTGCAGCGACAGCAAGAAGTCGACGCCTAGACATCGTGTGCAGCATACGAAGGTGACTGATGACAAAAATGATGTATTATTCTTGAAGCTTAACTAACTGCTACCACGGAGACACACCTTTTATAGCTTACACGCTGCATAGTACAAGTGTACAAATCGTGTATCCACTATGCTGTGCACAGTGGAAATATATCGTATCAAAAGTAAAGTTTTGCTACCAATTAACCAAATACAAAAATGTTGTATTAGTGTTATTTCTAAGTAACCGTGTGACATAATAAATAATATGTATTTACATTAATACGTCACATGTAGATAATTGGTTTGCCATATCAGTACGGAAATTGTTGATGTCGCAATATAACTACTTCTTCATAATAGTGTTGGTTCACGGCTGGAATACCATTCAGTACAGTCATGGGAACTGTGTAGTTATCCGATATGCTTAGGCAATACGTATATTATTCAGTTGCACAGTTAAGCTTGAGAGAAAGTTGGCCAAAATATACGCAGTTGCTTTGAAGCAAGCTTTGTAACATCGCTAGTTGTATATATACTACGTAAACAGGTTGATGTATGATCTTGAAACAAAGGTTTATATCACAACTATTTTTTGAGTTGGTCAGTATCTACGCAGTTGTTTTGAAGCAAGCGTTTAAAGCATTGATATTTTTTAGATACTCTAGGTGAACAGTTTTGATATATGATCTTAAAAAACGTTTATAGCACAACTATTTAAAACAGTTTACCAACGCCTGCGCAGTTACATTGAAGCAAGCGTTTATAGCGTTGCTACTTCTTGGGGATACAATATATACGAGATCAATAAGTTGATTAATATTATTGAATATGTAAATGAAATGTATCAGGGCGAGCAGGGCCTGAGCCGAAAAGTATTAGACAGAGCCAGCTTGGGTCGGGCTTGGGCCTAGTGTGGATGGGTTTGGGCCAGGCCAGTACCGAATAAAAACAGGTTAATTTGTACTACAAGCACGTAAACAGTAGCATGACATTTGTCATACATGCACACTAGGGTGTTAATGAATGGTTTTTTGAAATGTCAATATGTTCAACCTTCTTTCGGTGTATTTTGCATAAAACTAAGTTGTGGAAAGTTACAGGCCTTAGAAGAGGTCAAATGTTACATAGGTTTAGGTCAGGGTTTGGTTTTAGGGTTAGAGTTTTCGTATTCATTCCGAAAGAATACGAATGTTTCTTGAGAGGTAATTACCATGTCGTGTCATATTCAGTATTGTTGACTGTCAGCACTCTTCTTGCAGCTTCCAAGGTATGCAGATGTTGGACCACAGAAGGAGGTTATTCCGCCAAGAAGCTCTGGTCCAAACTCATTTATGTCTTCAAGTGGATGTTCTGCATTTGTTCTTCCAGTCGCTCCGGTGTTTGGTTTGTTGGAGAGGTTGGTTTTGTGAGAGTTTCGTGAACTGCCATCTTGGTCTTCACTGCAGGAGGTATATCGCTGCTGAAGACGACAGTGGCGACTAGCTCTTCGCTAATATATATTGAATAAATTTTTTATAATCAGTATGGATTTAGACCTAATCATTCCACCGAATATGCATCACTCGAACTGGTAGATAGAATCATTACTTAAATGGATAGAAATTACTTACCAATTAGTATTTTTCTCGACCTTTCCAAGGCATTTGTTACTATTGACCATTCAATATTACTAAATAATTAGTAATATTGAATAAGACACTATGGCTTAGAAGGCAAAACTCTTCGTTTATTTAAAAGCTATTTAAACAACCTTAAACAGTACACCGAATTTGATGATGCCACATCTGAAACTTCACTCATTAAAGTTGGAGTACCACAAGGGTCCATCCTTGGACCACTATTATTTACTATATATATATATATATATATATATATATATATATATATATATATATATATATATATATATATAAATGATTTCTCACAAGCCAACCAAATGTTTAACTTTATAATATATGCTGATGATACCACTTCATTTAGCAATATTGACACTTTCAGTGATAGTGTGCAAAATAAAAGTACAGAATTAGTAATAAATGAAGAACTCCTCAAAATAGTCGAATGGCTTAATATAAATAAGCTATCACTAAATAAAAGTAAATATAAATATATGACTTTCCAAATGCCAAACAAAACTACACAGACATTATCTCTCAAAATAAATACTATATGTATTGAGAAAGTGGAAGAATTTAACTACCTAGGCTTAACTATAGATACTAACTTAAATTGAAAAAACACATAGAAAAAATCTTAAATAAGTGTTCCAAAACTATAGGAATACTAAACAGATTAAAACATATGTTACCTTTAGAAATAATATTTTGTTATACAATGCATTGATATTATCTCATATTAATTACTGTACTACGACATTGGGATATCAAGGAAATAGATTAGTGAAAATTCAAAAGAAAGCAATACGAATTATAACATTAAGCAAATACAATTCACACACATAACCACTTTTAAAAAAACTCAACACACTAAAAGTAGAAGACTTACAAAAACTACAAGAACTTAAATTATTTTATTACAAATATAGACATCAACATCTACCTGTCTACTTATTAAACTGGCAAATAGCCCCAAATATCTGCATTCACAACTGTAATACTCGGAGAACAACTGAACTACATTTTTACAGAAGTAAACATGAATTTGTAAAAAAAATTTCTTAAATACAACTTGCCACATGTTATAAACAATATCCCTGAGTTTGTTATAAACAAAACAGTGACTCATAGTTTGAAAGGCTTTTCAAGTTATGCCAAAAATTACATGCTACAAAAATATAATGACACTTGCACTATTCTAAATTACTATATATGCCAACTAAATTAAATAAATTATGAATGAGCGTAACATAGTTCCTGCAATTACAATTAAATTTCTCAATTTGTATACTTGCACACATGCTTACACGCGTACAGGCGAAAACAACACACAAAATGCACCAGTACACTGACAAAAAAACATACTTTCTACTTTTTTAATGTAGAAATATATGTATAGGGAATATATGTTTATTGTTATTGTTAGTTTGGGTTGCTCCTACGATAGCGACCAGTGTTGGTCCTGAAAGGAGTATCCCGCCCCACAGCAAATATGTCTTTTCTTTTCTTTTTTTGGTTGTTGTTGCATAATGTATTACTTTTGTTGACGATTTATTAGTTGTTATTGTATATAGTACAGTTCTATGTGTGTATGTATCATATGTATCTATATAATTTATAGTGCCATTCAATGTAATTTATCTATGTTTTTCTGCTATTGGGACAAATAAAACTTATCCTTACCCTTATCCTTATACCACAGGCAGATTTTTTGAGACTTTTGTTACTTTGCCGTCGGCCACATGAATATCTACCAACTTCCTGAGGAAAGAGAGATCGTTGTTTGGTGCCTATGCTGCCGCTGGCGCTACGATCCGCAGCTACGCGAACCACAACGTGCAGAATAGGTTGAACCTCCGCAGTCCCTTCTCCCCACTTGCATTTAACTATCTGCGGCCGCACGATGGGCAGTTGTCAACTATTTGTCGGTAGACAATCCGTTGGACGACGGCCGCCCGATGGGTAGTTACCAACCATTTGTCGGAAGAAAAACTGTTGGACGATGGTCGCCCGATGGGTAGTTTTCAACTATTTGTCGGCAGACAATCTGCTGGACGACGGTGGCCCGATGCGTAGTTGTCAACTAATTGTCGGCATACAATGTGTTGGACGACGGTCGTCCGATGGGTAGTTGTTAACTAGTTGTAGGCAGACAATATGTTGGACGACGGCCGCCCGATGGGTAGTTGCGAACTATTTGTAGTCAGACAATATGTTGGACGACGGTCGCCCAATGGGTAGTTGCGAAATATTTGTAGTTAGACAATATGTTGGACGACGGTCGCCCGATGGGTAGTTGTCAAGTATTTGTAGTCAGACAATATGTTGGACGACGGTCGCCCGATGGGTAGTTGCCAACTATCTGTAGGCAGACAATCTGTTGGACGACGGTCGCCCGATGGGTAGTTGTCAACTATTTGTAGTCAGACAATATGTTGGACGACGGTCGCCCGATGGGTAGTTGCGAACTATTTGTAATCAGACAATATGTTGGACGACGGTCGCCCGATGGGTAGTTGCGAACTATTTGTAGTTACACAATATGTTGGACGACGGTCGCCCGATGGGTAGTTGTCAACTATTTGTAGTCAGAAAATATGTTGGACGACGGTCGCCAGATGGGTAGTTGCCAACTATTTGTAGGCAGATAATCTGTTGGACGACGGATAGTTGACAACTATTTGATTCTAACTGTTAATTGCGGGTCGGGTCTGAGCTCAAGCTGAAGTGGCACTAATATGTATGTACTTTAATTTGGAAAGATACACCATTGCGTACAGTGCCAATGAGTAGATTAATGTTGTTCATAACCATATGTATAAGGAATACAAGTATTATACTGCAATACAGTGTTATAGAAATATTGAAATTCGGTTTTACTTTGTGATGTGTCTTAATCAATCTTCGGTTAATTAAAAAAAACATTTGTGTATACAAATATTTTATAAAGCATATATTTATACAATAATGCTCTAACAACCATTTTCTTCCTCAGACGTAGCTAACTATTTTTAAATTGCAATTGCCATAAACATGTGGTAATTGAAGCAATGTCCCAACTAACGTTTCTAAATGTATCTGGTGTTGAGGCGTATCATCTAGACAGGAGTAAATAAATCCATTGTTATATGAATAAACCACTGTATTACATTTTAATTGTAAACATCAATAGTGATCACTGTGTACCCCGATGGTAGTATTATGTAATCACAGCCAAGCAGAGAATATGAATTGTCAGATCACGACTGTGAGACATAGCTCTCTGGCTAACATTTTTAGGAATACTAAAACAATATAGTTGAAGTTTAAATAATCATTCAAGGATTATAATAATATCCTGTATTAACGAACTAATTAGTTATAACCATAACTGCGAACAACAGTTTTACACGCGGAAGTTTTTGATTAGCTACAGGGAAAACATTCACGTCGATATTGAAGTCTTGAACATAGTCCAGTTTACTTAGTGACATGAAAGTTGCGGGCCCCATACTTAGATATACAAAATATGTATCAATCTTGAGGTTTATGGCTATCTCCATTCACATAGGCCCTGTCCATCCACTGCAGGATGTAGCCCTCCGTCAGATATGTCCATCCACTGCAGGATGTAGCCCTCCGTCAGATATGTCCATCCACTGCAGGATGTAGCCCTCAGTCAGATATGTCCATCCACTGCAGGATGTAGCCCTCAGTCAGATATGTCCATCCACTGCAGGATGTAGCCCTCCGTCAGATATGTCCATCCACTGCAGGATGTAGCCCTCAGTCAGATATGTCCATCCACTGCAGGATGTAACCCTCAGTCAGATATGTCCATCCACTGCAGGATGTAGCCCTCCGTCAGATATGTCCATCCACTGCAGGATGTAGCCCTCAGTCAGATATGTCCATCCACTGCAGGATGTAGCCCTCCGTCAGATATGTCCATTCACTGCAGGATGTAGCCCTCCGTCAGATATCTCCATCCACTGCAGGATGTAGCCCTCAGTCAGATATGTCCATCCACTGCAGGATGTAGCCCTCAGTCAGATATGTCCATCCACTGCAGGATGTAGCCCTCCGTCAGATCTGTACATCTGTCCACAGCTCATGCCGAGGATTTAATGTTACGGTTGGTCCGGCTCATAAATTGGTAATTTCAATAACAATTGTAACAACGGTGAATGTCACGTGTCGTCTTGGGAAACCCTGGGTTTTCCCAACGTTATACGAATGGGGTACATAAACACAGGACCTAATACATCGACTGGCTGGTGACATGGCAATTACCACGGTCGTCCACTCCTCATAAATTGACACTACCAGTAACAATTGTAAAAATAGCAAATATCGTATATATTTACAGGAGCCCCGGGTTTTTCCAACATTAAATGAATGGCGCTGATGCACACAAATAGTGTAGCGGTGACCTCGTGACCTAGCTTAAGTTGATTTATAGAGAGCGCTTCAGTAAAGGTTAAATGCTGTTTTGCGGTTGTTTACAAAGGGCTGGACGTCAGCCATCATGAAAATGTGTTACATGTGCTATCCCTTAAGCTTTGGGAATTATATTATTAAATGTCATCATTGTGTCAGCAACGGCGAACTATTACTTAATTTAGAACTATATTCATGTTTTTCTCAAGATAACTAAATGAAAATGTATTATTATCTATGCAGGATGTATTATTATTATTAGTTTGTTATAACCGTTTTCCAATATCTAATTAAGTTTGTATTGTTTCGCACAGAACGTTCTCCACAATTCACACCAGCACACACCGCCATCACTGTACAGCAGCGGTTCTCAGCCTGGTGTACCCCCGGGGGTACGCCAGAGTTTTGTTCAGGGGATACGCGGAGGGTTGGCTGAAGCAAGGTTAAGTGCAACGGTGCAGTAATGATGTCACGTTGTGTTGTCCGCGAAGGAGAGCACGTGTTTCTGTAATATTATCAAATTCAAAGAAAACATTATTTTCAAGCAAACATTCAACGCTATTATTCGTTTCAAGATGAAGAAACGGGACTTGGAAACATGGGACAACTTGTGTAGCCGCACATGCCTTCCACGCTGAAGGAATTTTATACATACTTCCCTGATCTGAATTCACTGGATTCAAATTTCCTCCGTTCAATGTGTACGTGCGACCTCTCTCAAACGGCGTGCATGAGGACTTTTGGAGTGAATCGTATCTATACGTGATACGTGTGCCTATGAGGACATTGTTGCTATTTCCATCTACCTGTACAAAGATTCTCGGCAATACTCTGCATAAAAATTTCGCGCCCGACTGTGCATTAAAGAAGACCTCCGCGTCTCATTATCCAAAACTGTTCCCCGAATCGAGGCCCATGTTTTACGAGGCATACTAAGCTCTCGGTTTCTCTAATACCGGTATCGTATCCTACCTCCACCCGGGCCACAGTTTTGTTTACTTCGTTAATAAAATGTATCACTGAACTTAGTGTTGAATATTGTTTCGTCTATAATTCTACGTCACTCTGACGGGGTACCCTGTCGATCGACTCAGGACAGAGGAGGCACGCGGGGAGAAAATGTTGGAAACCGCTGCTGTACAGATTTTTTATGGAAAACAACTCTCGGCACACCTAACCATCCTGGAGGTTGTGCAAAGCTGTGTGAGACACGACTCTCAGCACAACAACCATCACTGGAGGCGATTCAAGAGCATGTCCGCTTGCCAAACTACTCGATCTCCGCCATCAGATGTCGCTACGACTCTTGGTGGTTGGTCGACTGACGAAGGACAAATTGCGCCCGCAACAGTGAGTACTTGAAGACAGACGACGACTCGTTGCAGAAGCTCTCAGAACTGCCACTGTCATTCTGTTCAGGTTAGAGTGAGTGCCTTGTGGTGGTGGCATCCTGTTGATAGAGGGAGGTAAAGGTGAATTTTGTAATAGCCTTTAATATCCAGTCCTTTACATTTCACCATATCTCGGACCTATTCATTGGAACACCAACTTCACTTCTCGGGGAAGCATTCGGCCACGCCACAATTACTGCGCGAACACTACTCATATGCTCATATCCACCACTGTCTACTGTTCAAGTTTCGAGGATTCGAATCTCGAATAACATTCCGACGTTTTAATCCATAGAAAATGCATGTGCCGGGTGTTTCTGACAAAGCAGTGTCGCATCGAACAAGGCCGTCCACCTACAGGGAGGACTGAGCAGTATATATAATAGTCTCGCTTATCCAACGCTCGTCGCCTTCGTGAACTCACCGAGAACAGGTTAGAAACATCCTACATGTGATGAAGGGATTTTGGGATTGGGGTTAAAGCCACCCTACATGTGATGATTGGTTTTGGGGGAGGGTTAGTACTATCCTACACGTGAAGATGGTGTTTGGTAGAGGATCTGAACTATCCTGCGTGTGATGATGGGGTTTGACGGAGGGTTAGAGCCATCCTACACATGAAAGTGGGGTTTGAGGGTCCATGTAAGAAGAGTGGCACTTGTACAGACTGTCTCAACTGCTACAGTATTAGTAGTTGCAGAATTATTAATTCTTACTCTTTTAAATGATGTGATGTGTGTGTTTTTTATTAAATGATAACGTGGTGTTTTGACAGACATCAACGAGTGTGCAAGGAATCCATGTTTGAATGGTGGCAATTGTACAGCTGTTGTGAACGACTACATATGCAGCTGTCTACCAGGATACACAGGTGTCAACTGTGAAACCGGTAAGTTGATGACAAAGTGCCATATAACCGCACCTACGAGTCTGGTAAAATGATCATGAAGTGGGTTAGAACCATCCTACATGTGATGATGGGATTTGAGGGAGGGTTAGAAACATACTTGGATATAATGATACGGTTTGAGGAAGGGTTAGAACCACCCTACATGATTATTGGGCTTGTAGGAGGGTTAGAACCATCCTAAATATGATGACGGGGTTTGAGGGAGGAATAGAACCTTCGTACATGTGATTTTAGGGATTGATGGAGGCATAGTACTATTCTACATATGATGATTGGGTTTGAGGAAAGGTTAGAACCATCCTACATATGGTGATTGGTTTTGAGGGAGGGTTAAAACCATCTTGCATGGGATTTGGGGAGGGTTAGAACCATCGTACATATGACAATAGTGTTTGCGGGAGAGTTAGAACCAACCTGCATGTGATGATTGGGTTTCAAGGAGGTTTAGAACCGTCCTACATGTGATCATAGGGTTAATGGAGAGGTTAGAAACATCTTGCATGTGATGATGGGGTTTGGGGGGATTAGAACCATCCTACATGTGATGATGGTATTCGAAGGAGGGTTGGAACCATCTTGCCTGTGATGATGGGCTTTGGGGAGGGTAGAACCATCCTGCCTCTGATGATATGGTCTGGGGAAGGGTTAGGGCCATCCTACATGTTATCATGGGGTTCAGAGGGGGTGGGGTTAAAACCACCCTAGAATTGATGAATGGGTTTAGGTGAGGGTTAGAACCATCCTAGATGTGAAGATGGGTTTTGAGGGTCCATGTAAGAAAAGTGGCACTTGTACAGGCTGACCCAACCGCTACAGTATTAGTAGTTTCAGAATTACGAATTCTTGCTCTTTTAAATAATGAGATGTGTGTGTTTTTGATTAAATGATAACGCGATGTTTTCACAGACACAAATGAGTGTGCGAGCAGTCCATGTTTGAATGGTGGCAATTGCACAGACAATGTGAATGGCTACAAATGCAACTGCCTACCAGGATACACTGGTGCCAACTGTGAAACCGGTAAGTTGATGACAAAGTGCAACACAGCTACACCTATGAGTCAGGTAAGTTGATGACAAAGTGGGTTGGAACCATCCTACGTATGATGGTAGGGTTTGAGGAAAGTTAGAAACATCCAACATGTGATGAAGGGATTTGGGGATTGGGGTTAAAAGTGCGTATGTTGGTGTCATCACTGATCTACAGACTAGTTGGCAACCTCAAACTGGCAACTCAAGTTAAGTTTGAAGTCACTGACTTGCAATTCAAGTGAAGTCTCAAGTCTATCAACTCCAAGTCACGTATGGAGTCATCACTCTGAATTCCAAGTCAAGCCCCAAGTCGCCAGGGTTCACCAATTATCATGATTACTACAGTTTGTCTGCGGCAATTCTTAGCGGCAAATTTAGACAGATGCTGCAACGCCATAGCATTAGCCAATCGTAGTAAGTCCTTAATAAGTACAGTATTCGGCGCGGCTTGTCATGATAACATGGATTAATTTTGCGTACGTTTCTAGCCACCAGACTTTGTTGGCAAGTCACAAACTAACCAATCAAATCAAGTCTCAAGTCAATGACCTCAAAGTCCGAGTCAAGTTTCGAGTCATCTCTCTGAATGCCAAGTCTAGTCCCAAGTCGTGAAAATGGGCGACGAGTCCGAATCGGGTCAACCCCTACGACTCGAGTCAACAAGTCTACTGATCTGATTGATTTAAGCTGACACTGTATTTCAGTTCAGTTGATTTGGTTTCATTTGTTTAGTTGTTGTCGCTGAACAGTCAGTTGACCAGCAGTAAATAGATGCTGCCGCGCGCAGGTCCGTTTGTGCGAGACGAGCTTCACCCTTCGACAGGGAGCCGACAAGCGAAAGCTGGTGGCGGTATTATATAGAACAAGCACAGTGTTAAATATTAGTTCTGCTTTTTTATAACGCGTTAGCCGTTACTGATTCTGGGCAAACATCCGGGTTCCGTCACATTTGAAAGTACTGTTTGGAACGAGGCGGTGTCGTCACCGGAGCCTAGTTAACGAGAATAGGCCGCTCTAAAGCTGTCGAACTCTTCAACCATCACTGGACGGCCGTGCCAGACATGGCACACGTGTTGTCGCAGCTCATAGCTACTGGCTGCGGCAACGACATCTCCGCTGTTAGCGGTCTCGAAGCAAAGCGTTCCGCAGCGTTCGTCTCTACGACACCAAGTCTGTTGTGTGGCGCCGTCTGGTGGATATGCAAGAGCCTTGTCATTTCGGAGCTGTTGTCACGATGCAGAACTACATATACGTCGTTGGTGGCTACCCGAGCTGCCGCCTCCGATACGACCCGGCCACGGACAACTGGTTGAAGCTGCAGTAGCCGCGTCTGCAACACAACTTTGCTCCAGCGTGGCACGGTCGTATACTGCTTGCCGGTGGTAGACAAGGCAATGTATGTTATATAACAATATGATTTTCTCACCACGCGAGCAAGAGCAATTTGATTATATATTAAAACTATTGGCTCGTTTCATAGCCTACATCCTAACTTTTGGTGAAAAATTATTACTGAATAATTAATATGCTGTTTTCTTCAAATTGTCTTTCTTCTGGTGTTCATAGCCGGGTCGGAAGGTTTATATGTGTCCATACCTGTTAGATGTGTATATCCTTATATCGATCTGAAAATGCGCTTGATGCGTTGTGTTTGCGGTAGTTTGTGTTACTGTTACATGTTACTTACAAATATGTTAATCAGTGCAACACACCGACTTTGCACTAATTTAAATGATAATCAGACGACATGTATTATACATATACAATCGACGGAGATGTTGTTTGTCGGTCGAATCAAACGTTGTCACTGCAGCAGTTTAATCTGCACTGACAAAGCTGCTGGATATTCCTAAATATTCCTAAATACGATACAATGTTCAGTGTCTCACCAGATAAGTTCATGTTCTGTCTACAGTTAGACAGTCCGGTTCCATTGATGATATCGCTAACTGCTCAATTATGAGTATTGGATAACACATTTTCGTCAAGGTCATGCTAATAAAAAAATGTTTTGTTATCAAATATCACTAGTGTTTTCGAATACTAAAACATGAATTGGAATAACGCAATGGTGTCATAACTTGTAGTGAAATGGGTAAAGCATTAGGCATGCATACGTACGTAATTAGTGCATAGTAATTGTGGTATGTAATACTAGGGTATTCTTGAGATTAACTGCGTTTACTCATGCATCAGCAATGTGAACGGATGTATGTTGTATATTATCCAAATTCGCTTTAATAAAATGTGAATTGGAGCTGCTAAGCATAATGTTGGTCTCATTTTTCTTCATAAATATTTTTAATTATTTAAGTAAATTACAAAAGGTGACATTCTTACATATTTGAGTATTCGTTTGTGTGAATGTATGTATGTGTATGCATATTGGTCTACATATGTACATATGCATTCATGCACACGCATGCACGCACGCACGCACACACATTCCTTCATACCCCAAGTCGACCATAGAAGTGGTGCCCTCTACTGATTAAGTGACGAAACACACTCAGCCTTGTTTACGCATATGCTGGCTATCTATCTGGGTTATTTCTGGTGTGTATTCCCTTTGAAGATTTTTTATTGCATACAGTTCGGTACTTTTTAAAGCGTTGTTGAATAGCACTATATATACGTGCTTACTACATTTTTCTACAAAAGTAGAGTTAAGTGTCGGTGTATTTTTTTTTCAAACACACCGATCTCGACTCCCTTCCGGATCATGATCGTCGTGATCCGGAAGATGTGAGTTTTTGCATCTATATGTATCGTCGGTAGAATCTAAAGGATTAATACACGTATGGTATCACTTGCGAACTGTCAGTGTGTTATGTTTCTTACACTTGCAGTTCGTTTCTGCTAGATATTTGGTCTAGTTTACGCCATTCGATAGACTTATACAAAACATTGTATGTATAGTGTTGTAAAATTATTACACACGCAAACGCACATTTAGTCATACAATTGCAGGATTGTACACATCGTCTTGGTATACACATCGTCTTGGTATACATTGGAAAGCATACGATTCAGAACACAATGTGAACAAGTATTACATAGTAACACGAGGACGGAGATGCTTTCCATCGATTCAGTCGAAACTGCACTAGTAAGTAGTGACATCTATTGACGAAAACATAACTAAACCAACATATATAAAGAAGTGGACGTACGGGGCTCTTGCACTAAACAGCACACGTGACATAGTAAGAAATGTGTACGACATTAACCATGGCAAGCAAATAATTTTAAAAATGCATCGAGGAGTGGTTTTGCACATTGTGAACTAATGTGAGTTTTTGCGGTCCAACGTATCTCGATCTATCCGGATCGCCGGTGGAATAATCTGCCCATCGTATCAATTGCGAACAGTCAGATTACCTTTCCTAAACTGGGAGTCTATTTCAGCTAGATATTTAGTCTAGTTGATGCCACTGGATTAGATTTACAATGTGATGTCTCACCGATATAGCTTCGTCGTGTTTGTTTTACAAGATAAACACACGGACATGCTTGAGCAAACACACGCCGTCCACGGACGTGCTTGAGCAAACACACGCCGTCCACGGACATGCTTGAGCAAACACACGCCGTCCACGGACATGCTTGAGCAAACACACGCCGTCCACGGACATGCTTGAGCAAACACATTACGTAATACTGGTCGGCTCTAACAAAGACCGTTGCATTTATTCATACTTGAAAGGTTTAACTAATAAATAAAGAAACAGGAAATAGTATTATAATAAAAAATATCAGAAATGCTATATTACTGCCCTCTAGAAAAGCTATTTACACTCATAACATCATAAATCTTTCAACTAATCACATAATGCCACTCTGTATACAATATGGCGTGATACACACAACTCTAATTAGTAAGTAATTCACGGTACCTTTTATATATTTGATCACACTACGGAGTACCGTCTTTGGGTGGGGGAAAGTTTGTTGTGATCGAAAGCTACAGCGCTGCCAGTCCTGTATCAGACGCATTTGAGCGTAAAATAAAAGGCTTATTGTCGGGCAACTAAAGCATGGGTGCGTTATATGGGGCTTGTTTTACTTGGTTGAACGATTTGTTCCAACTCACCTAGCTAGTTCGTTTCGCCCTCGTGATATCGGTCAATAGTGTCGCGATCTTGGAAAACTCATCTACAAACTTACGGTAATAGCCTGCTAGACCCACGACGGGTCCTACATGTATCTTGGTGGTAGGAATGGGCGATTCACTGTCTCTTCCTGGTTCTTTACCTCGCCTTTCCCTATTTGATGATCGGCTTGCCTGACCAGAACGAACAATGCCCGAAGAGTCGCCAAATGCTCCGCTGACGTATCTGTGTAAACTAACACGTCATCGACATAATTGTCGACATGGTCTAGCCCGTCTAGCACCATTCTCATCAAGCGGCCATACGAACCTCCTGCCTTTACAAGACCAAATGGAATAACGCGGAAATGAAACAAACCGGGGAGCGCAAAATGCGTTGTTTTATTCCGGTCTTCCTGTTTCATAGTTATATGCCACTGTCCTTTGCAGAAATCGATTTTTTATTGATATTAATCTTGCCCCACTTTGGCGAAGATAATGTCGGGTTTTGCATAGATTCTACATCGAAAACCGCCACTTTATTCAAAGTCAATGACCGGCATAAACGTGGAAACGGCCCTCCTAACCAACATATAAGTAGCGAATAGGGTGATCGATCACACACATTTCTCGCATCTTCTTTTGTTTTACCATTCCCAAATTGATCATTGGGGTGGGATACGGTTTACATATTAAAATAATTTTTTCGGTTACTACAGTCACCATACGGCCGGACATTCTTACAGTCATCACAGAGGTGCGGTGTTTTCAACGTTAGGTCGGCGCAGTGACAGCTTGGGACTATATTGCGTGAACATGTTACCGGGATTCTGGTTCCGTTACAGTCGTGACTGTCTGGGAATGTTCCTGAATGGGCCGCACATACCGAGCGACACCACGGATAAAGGTTCCATAGTCATATATGGTTATAAATACTACTCTACGTTAAAAGGGAGGAAAACATTATGATGCGACCAACTGATTATAAGATTCGCCCATGGCATAACCACAGCTTGAACAACGGAACCTGCAGGTGCATGGAGGCTACCACTAGTTACACGTGTACTTGCGAAGAGCAATGCTGAGGCCGTAAGTGCAAGACGAAGAACACATGCATGAACGGCGGCGGTTGTAATGCCATCGCCATAGGTTTCAAGTGAATCTGTCCGACTCACTGCGGCGACAATTGTGAGATTGACAACCTGTGCATGAACAATGGAACATGTGTATTTGACGCGAAGACTGAGAAGACTTCGTGCTATTGCACCGCCGGCTACTCTGGTCCGACCTGCGGGACACCGCATGTTTCTGCAAAGTTAAACAGGTGGTTAATCAGCACATTGACCAGTCTCTTCCTCCTGCTCGTCATCACCGGCTGACACGCGAGGGACTATTGTACTACAACAAGAAGCAACGCGATGAAGAAGAGGCGGAAGCAGAAGCAGAACGTCACCGACAACTGGCAGCAGATGAGGAAGTATACTTCGAAAACTCGCGGTAAGCCTCACCTGTTCGCACTGACGCACGCTCACACGATGAACACAAACAATGTCAGGGAGTGCAAACACGCGTGGGTGTATCGGTGTAACTCATAGATACTATTCATAAATATTCGCAACGACCCACCCAGTCGTTTCATAATAACTAGGTATGACTCCTTTAACACTTCCTTCGATATAATGTTTTGTATATATACATTGATTTGCGCCGTGTTGGTCAATTACGCATCATCTGGTCAGGCCCAGTAGACAGCGCCGTGGTCTCAGGCATTGCAGTATCTGCCGCACTTGCGCAGGTGGGGGTTTTAGGCCGACGAGGAGCAGCATTACTTGCAGTTTTCTGTGGTCCTCTTCTCAGCCTATTGTGTGGATCGTTTCTCGTCTCCTTCTGACATAATTCTGAACTGTCTGCCTTCAAAGGGATGGAACATCGGCGGCTGTCTTTCAGCTGTTTGTGACGACGCTCGCCATTTTCTTCTTGAGGAGACGCTAAACCGTATGCCACATATGTAAGGTTGGCCTAGTGAGTTCACGTCAAACACAACAATCCAAGCGAAGCTGACACCCGTGATCAAATGTCACGTATCTTGGTTTCTTAGGGAGAACCTCGGTCGTCTGTGTCCCATTACAAAATTACAGATATTAAAACATGATTAGAAAAACTCAAAAGAACGCAACAAGAGTGATTGAAAACAACTACGAACACACATTTTGAACCTTAATAAATCTTATATCAGACCTAAAGTGGTCATCACTTAGAACGAACGCTGAAATGAAAAATTACATGGTAGTCTTCTCTCATTCTCACCAGCACACGCATGGCTTAAATGTTCAAAAGAAGCAGACGTTCAGCACACTCAATGTTTGCTACAGCGGACTCTGCTTAACAGAATCACGGACACCAGAATTCTACCTCTTTGTAGAATCGAATGTTTTTTTGGCTGGGACGAAATCATTCGCTATTCCTGCTGTATTAAATTGCGTTTCTTAAGAGTAGCACCAACACGCACCAGAGGCAGCGCTTATCGCTTCTACCAGACTTTCACCCTCGTCGACGCCTACAAATTCTCATTCTTCCCCAGCGCCATCAGACTGTGGAACAAGAGTACACAATAATTAGTTAACCAACCGTCAGTAGAAAGGTTTAGACAGTGCTTTCTACGCAGACGCGACATATTCTGACTAAAACGGTGTAGTCTACGTACTGCACTTATACATCAGGGCGTGCACGGAAAAATATCTATAAACCCATGCATGAAAATACTCCTGTTTATATTAATTATTTATTAAACCGGGCAATATGAGTGTGATTTGCAGATAGCTGCGTGAGAGCATGAGACGGAAGTAAGGAAGGAATTGAACACAGATGTTTATTCTTAAATGCCAGAAGTGTAGTAAATACAAAAGCGAATTAGAAACCATGGTAGCGGATACTGAGCGTCAAATCACCGAATCATAGCCATGAAAAAACCTAGAAGATGCTGAATTGACATTTTCAGGTTATACAGGAAGGATATACGAGAGAAAATGGGAGGCGGCCCGTACAACGTCTCCGAGCAATGTACCAGTGCGGCCCCTACAACGTCTCCGAGCAATGTACCAGTGCGGCCCGTACAACGTCTCCGAGCAATGTACCAGTGCGGCCCCTACAACGAAGCTGTTTCCAGAACTAGCATACCTTGGTTACGAAAGTGGCCTGCTAGAATATGGTTTGACAGCAACTATGGCATACAAATAGTAGACCAAACAGACGTGTTTAAGATATTGAAGGGTTATGAAGATATTGATAGAAACACTTATATAAACATAAAGAGGATAATAGAACCAGAGGGCACGAGTCAACATTGGTAATGGAACAGTGTAGACAGTGAGGACGAAAACTGAATGGAACATGTCATATGTTACGACTGGTAGCAGTGCGAATATGTTTTAAATATAACTGACATGTATTTGATAAGGGGGGTATAAACATAGATGAAAAATGGCTGGACTTTCGATAAGAAATGGCTTCCTCTTCCAATTGCCGTCTGGACTTTGTTGCTGTCGGTGGTTGGGTGGCAATCTTGTTCAATCTGGTAAGATTCGATACCTCTCTCTTTTTTCGTCGTTTCACCCTTTCCACTACCTTGAAAACATACGTTGCTGAACGTTAATCATTCATTCTTTAGATACATAAATAACGCTAGTGAAAGACTGCATGGCTCACCTACGCCGACGTTTCTGCACAGTCAAAAAGTCATCGAGGAACATATTATACAGGGTCATCTGCATGAGGACCGCAAAACTCGCTTCATTACTCGTGAAATGTATCCACCGCGCTCCCAACTTCTCCAAGACCACCACTGCGCATGCGTGATATAGACTCACGTCACTGAAATACGCGCGCATTTGACAGATTTCGTGGTGTCTTGTAATTTAGTACGGCAAACCAGGGTTCCTGGTCCATATGAACAAACTGGGTTGATATCCCAATAATAAGGTTCGAGGCACGAGCAAGGGTGCCGTTGGGTCAAATCCAGTTAAACGTAATACCCGCTGGTGTGTCTAACTAGTCCAACCTTTTACTGACTGTTCCAAAGCCAGAGTTTTGGTTTATATAACAAGTGCACAGTTTGAAAACAATCTGGGAGTTTGTCTGATAACATGTACGCTAAACATATCAATGTCGAATAACCGATATTTTATTATATATTATAATTTATTCAATATATTAACATACGCCGCGTAACCGAGCCAGGCATTACATCTTGCTAAACATGTCATGTTTTGTTGAACATGCAGGCCTCAACGCACGGACGATAAAGTTCCCACAGCCACTACAACCTATCTGCTAGCACGGCAGTGATGCAGCACACCTGTCAATGTGCCGACAACATCCTTGTGGCTGTGTTATCTTCTTTCGAGTGAATAAAACAACAGAGTTACAGTTGTACCGTTGTGTTGTCGATCCACTCCTTTGCTTTAGGTTCGTGAACTAAATGCGAAAGTGAAGCGCGGTAGTGTATTGGTTAGCAGAGTTCTGAGTTCAAGACCCAGAAAGGGCATGGGTACGCTTGGTGTAAAAACCTGGCTCAAGACATTGATGACTCGCAAGATCATGTTGATGTCAGTCCCGTCGCATTTAAGTGGGGACGTAAAAGAACCATTGATGATGACATGCACCCTGGCAGTGACCACCCTCAATGCCACCATTAAAAAGGATGGCTCGGTGGTAATGTTCTGTAAAAGGCTGGCTAGTTGAATGATACCTGGAAACACCTACAATTGTAGTAACCACAACATACCGACTAGTCAGTTAGTATAACGTTGCCGAGTGCTGGAAACAACTAGAACTAGAACATATGCAGTGGTTGACCATGTGGTCAATGGTTTGCTGGTTATGTCCTCATTCGCATCTTACAGTGTCTCTGTCACTGGCACTGGCCACTGGACAAGGAAATGTTGTTCTCATCGAGGGTCCAACAGTGTATCGTTTATGTGTGGCACATCTCGACAGAGCGTTTCTGTGTCAATTATGCTTAGTAACGTTTTGCCACTGCTTGTATCTCTTCCGTATAAACTGATGTCAACATCAACAACTACGTGTTTATTAGGAAGTGACAGGAGCAACGTGTTTATTAGGAAGTGACAGGAGCAACGCGTTTAAGAGAAACACGTGCTGTGTACTGACTGAATGCACTAAACATTTAAGTGGAATTGGCTGAGATGCGTCAAAAAAATTTAAAACAGAAACACATACACCGGATCTACTGTCTGGGTTAACGCCCATCTTTGACAAAGTAATGATGTTATAATGCGTATCAGTTTGCATCGGCTAAACCGTGTAAGACAATTATTAAGATGAATATCATGTTTTATTGTTTTTCCAATAGAACAGCTCCATGAAATGATACTTTTCCAATGATTTGTCATGAGAACAATGAGTGTTCATGTTACCTTTTCTGGGTCAGTCGATCCCATATCGAATTACGACAAACGTGCCTACGTTAGTAAACGTGTGGCCCAACATGCACGTTGCCAATAAATGCGTACAGCTACGGTAATATATGTGCATCCTTTTTTCAAGGTTTGTGACGTTTGTGACGTTGACGCAGATGTATAAAAATGCCACCTTTGGCTCGAGGACGACAGGCACACGCAGCAGTAGCAGCAGTACCACCTGCAACATCGGCAGCAACAGCAGCAGCAGCAGCAGTACCACCTGCAACATCGGCAGCAACAGCAGCAACAGCAGCAACAGCAGCAACAGCAGCAGCAGCAGCAGCAGCTCCAACATTCACAGTTGATGTGTGAAACACGACAGCAGTGGTACGTTCAAACAATTTGCAATATTGTGTTACTTTATTGACTACTTTATAGAAACAAAAACATGCCTTGTACAGTAGTTCCACAACGCCGTCTGCGCTGCGTCTTTAATTAGGTATTTTACGTGACAATATTGAAAAATATTACCACTCAATGTTGCAGGCTCCAGTCGAAAAAAGAAGTCAAGAAAACACCTGAATTATTGACATTCCAATATTTAATATCAGGTTTTACTGTACTTTTGCCGCGGATAGTTTGGTAACATTTGCATATGTTTTTAAATAAACATTATAATTTAAAAACACGTGTCATATTATGGTCTCTTTTTAACTCAATAATTACGGTGGCCCATATGTTTATAATTTATTTTTGTTTGCACAATAGTTCAGGAATTTTTGTAAATATTTCAGGCAAATACCATGATGTTTGATTTCTTATTGGGTTTGTCAACAGTCTAAATGTGTAGTGTTTTGTTGAGCAGCCACTCGTGGGTGGCAACGCTAGTTTCTCCATTTGAGGCGCCGTGGAGCAAGCGTTGATGACATGGTTTGCTGTTTACTGCCAGAACCGCACCCGATAGTCCCCATTTCTAGGGGAGACCGGGGCTAGTTGTTACAATTTTCACCTAAAGTCACTTTTTGCGTTTTGCAGTTAAGTAGAAGTGAAGTTTCCCAGGCGCGGTTTACTGTAACAACTAACCCCGTAAGCGGGGCGAGTTATTACAGCAAAGAACGTATGGATCGCAAAGCAAGTGTCACTCGTACATTTTACTATTATTACATTAATTGGAATACACACACCTTATACACAGTGTGCACGACATTGTCAGTGTTCACAGATTCACATATTAAACCAAAACACACGCATTCCCCAGGTAGCAAGTGGACATGAAAGCCATTGGCTTATCGAGAGTCCAACAATTGATCATCTATGTGTAAAATGCACTTCTCATATTTGTAAAAAAAAATTGACGTTGCTGGCATTTACTTTACTGGTTATAACTCAGTGCGCCATACTTCACGGTTAAATAATGTCTCCATTTCGTTGCTACCCAGTGAGTTGTACTTTCGTTCGGGCACAGATAGTTCGTGATTTCTGGTTGTGCATGTTTAATAAATGGATGCCGTGTCTGAGACGATGGAGCCTAGCCCCTTGAGCGCAGACGCCGTGCAACCAGTGGTCTGGCTGTTTTACGCGCTGGTTCAAAGCGCTGCCGTCCATTTGGCTGATTCAAAGCCAGCACTGCCGTCCATTTGGCTTGTTTAAAGCCAGCACTGCCGTCCATTTGGCTGGTTCAACGCTTGCAAATAAGCTCTCGTCTTTAGCTGGTCATAAGAATCCAGTGACGAGTCGCAGGGATTTGTTTTTGTTGACATCCACAGTTGATGTATGTGCACCTCATGTATACTAATGCCGGGGTGGAGGTGCACAGTGTCATGTATACTAATGCCGGGTGGAGGTGCGCAGTGTCATGTATACTAATGCCGGGGTGGAGGTGCGCAGTGTCATGTATACTAATGCCGGGTGGAGGTGCGCAGTGTCATGTATACTAATGCCGAGGTGGAGGTGCGCAGTATCATGTACAGTAATGTCGGCGTGGAGGTGCGCAGTGTCATGTACACTAATGCCGGGGTGGAGGTGCGCAGTTTCATGTACACTAATGCCGAGGTGGAGGTGCGCAGTGTCATGTACACTAATGCCGGGGTGGAGGTGCGCAGTGTCATGTACCCTAATGCCGGGGTGGAGGTGCGCAGTGTCATGTACACTAATGCCGGGTTGCGCAGTGGTGTTGTGCTTGTTCCTAGTTAGGTGCCAGCAAATCGACGTATCAGGACACCGTGTGACATTACCTTTGTGTCTTGGTTTCCTTCTGTTGTCCGTACGTTAGAGAACTGTCCCGTTTGAAGCCCAATGCGTATGCCTTTCAAAAACACGTCAATTTCACCATTATTGTGTTCGCTGTAAAGACCGGAAGAGGTCGAGAACGTGTTCTTCTCGCTGTCGTACACAGGTAGCGATGATGTTCATTTATTGTGAAAGCCCAGTCTGGATGTGAGACCACTGTTTGCAGTAATATAATAATCGCAAGTTCGTCCGCGTATCCATACTTCTTTAAGGTGGCCAATTGAATTAAAACTATTTAAGCTGTATATTTTAAAGTTTGTTTGAAATTTATTAGACCCAAAAAGCCCCAAAAAGCAAAACAATTTGGGAGTCTAGTGCACATTTGTGAAATATCTGACATAGTTACAGCTACGTCATCTGCAAAATTAATGAAATATTGTACTCTAATCATAACTTGTATACGTAAGTCGAAGACATTCGTAGATGTGAAGAAGAGTGTCCAACACTTGCAGTAGCAATCACAACCCATGTACACAAGGCTGGATCGAGTCACTTTACGATGAAGTTACAGCACAAGACGTGGGCGAAAACAAACAAATTCTTCTTCTTTAGCCAATGTCTCGGAGACGAAAAGACTTCGCAACATTGTAGGACCGCACGCATTCGTGCATATTCCTTAAAACATATTGTACACCAAAAGTCACGTTCCTATTAAATAACGGGATTCCAATTGGATTATCCACAGTTCTACGTTGTGTTTATGTTCCACCATATATTGATGCACCTGTGCTGTTGTCATGAGCTAGTCACTTTGCTCATCGCCGCCAATCCTAGAACCAAAACTTGTGACAACTGGGGCCTCGTCGTCGGGATTGGAGTAAGGCGGTGACTTTTGGAACACAATGTTCGTCGAACATGAACATAGCAGAACGTATGATATCAGGTGGAGCTATTAGTTTAGAGGCAAGGCAATGTTAACTTTAAAAACGTGCACATTCGTTAAAACATTCGTTCCGGCGGCCATGTTGTGCCGGAAGTCTAACTAGCCAATAGCAGAACTTAAGATCTCTTAAGATACCCCAAAAACCCTCAAATTACACAAATTTCTCATAAATTTAATATCACTCGAATCTCTCAACTCCTACAACTTAATGCGTTATATTAATTAAACGAATATTCCGAGCTGCCCAGCATCTGTCAGAAACGTGAATTTGTTTGTCGCACATTGTTTGTTTGCTTGCCGAACAACAACTCGCTAGTTCATGTATTAACATTTTTATACTTTCACTAAATACGATTCCCAATGACACCGATGTATCCGTCACATAAAACCGGTTCTATGCATACTAAATCTGATCACCCTAACTAAAGGAATTTCACTTAAATGTAATGGCATAATTTCATTCAAGTAGTTATTCCTTAATCACCAGGTGGCACGTTTGCATTGAGCAAATCCCACTCCCTGCCGTACGCTACGTGACAGCACTATTGTGTAGACTACCGTACAGTACTGAACAAGGGGGCACAAGATAAATCCAGACTAATTCTCATAAAATAATTTGCGACAAAGGGAGGTTCGATCGAACCCATCCCCCGAATCCCCTCTTAATCCGGCACTGGCTTCGAACCCTTCTTAATCCGGCACTGGCTTCGAACCCTTCTTAATCCGGCACTGGCTTCGAACCCCTCTTAATCCGGCACTGGCTTCGAACCCTTCTTAATCCGGCACTGGCTTCGAACCCTTCTTAATCCGGCACTGGCTTCGAACCCCTCTTAATCCGGCACTGGCTTCGAACCCTTCTTAATCCGGCACTGGCTTCGAACCCCTCTTAATCCGGCACTGGCGTCGAACCCTTCTTCTCTCGGCTAAGAATCTATCCTCTATGCTCTGACACTGTTGTTCATACAAGGTGGTATCAATAATTGTCGGCGGCCTCGTAAAAGCATAATTTCCGCTCCATTGCAACGACTCCTCAATGACATGTGTTGTGAGCAAACACATTTTATCTTGTAGCAATTTTGATTGGTGTGATATTATTTTAACTGTTATTCAGTAAAACAATTTGTGATTTTGTTTGCAGGATCTTCGACATCTGCATCGCCATGGACAGTCTGAGGGTGTTGAGTCTCGTTGTGTTGGTGAACGTTGCCGCCGTATTGTCGTATAATGGTAAGACACACAATCTACAAACTCACTTGGAATTAGTAGTCATATACAGAGATGGCATATAGTTTCTAGTTGGAAATGCGTCCAGGTCACACGGCAATGCAATTGATATTCCGCCGTAAATTTGCTTCTTTCGTGATACGGCTAAACACTCTCCAAATAATATTATCGCTAATATCAAAACAGTAAAACCATTCCGTAAACGTACTAACAATTGCTACGTTAACGTAAATTGAGTAATTATACGGCGATCACATTCACCGTAAATGATAAACAACATTATTAATATAAATGCAATGTACTCAAAACAACACGTTGTTGCAGAACCGAAATGCGAATCGACCATTGCTGAATTTGGTTTACCAGTCGTGACCATCACCCCACCAATAGTCTGCAAGAAGTCGTATCAGTTCCTGCTCAGTGGAGACTTCAATGGTGATGGCAGGATGGACATTATGTGTCACGATTCAAAATTCGGAAAGGTGTGGATTTATTATATGTGTGAAAGGGGCTGGTATCACGGGATCGGATGGAAGAAAAACTTGAATTGGTGTACGCATGGTTCAGTCTACATAGGCGATTTTAACGGAGACCGCAGAGACGACATGTTGTGTCACGAGCAAGCTACCGGAAATGTGTTCCTCTCGTACGCGAACAGCGCAGGGCAGTTTCCGAAAATAGATTGGTTCAAGAAAACGACCTTCTGCATGGGCGGCATATTCCAGCTCTTCATTGGCGACTTCAACGGGGACTGTAAGTCTGATATGTTGTGCCATGACCCTGTTCGTGGCGGTAAGGCAATCATGTATGCTACTACTATAGGTAATTTCGACGATGGGATCGGCTGGCAGAGAGATAATTGGCACTGGTGCTACCAAGGCTGCAAGTTGTACGTGGGCGACTTCAACGGAGAGCACAGGGACGACATGCTTTGTTATGATGACGTCAAGGTGAAAGGTAATGTGTTCATTGCTTACGCCAGATGGGATGGCACTTTCGATTGGACAGATTACTACGACAATGTGGGGTGGTGTCTTGCCAAAGGTTGTCAAATGGCGGTGGCTCGAGTGAGCAGCGACCCGAAAGACGACATGGTGTGTCACTGCAAGGCTCCTGCTACCAAAGTTATCAGCATCTACTACCCGTACACTGACAACGCCTTCGATCCGCTCCGCCAGTGGAGACGAGAATCGTCGTGGTGCAGCAAGCCAACAGAGACGCTCTTCATTGGGAAGCGATTCCCTGATCACTGTGCCAATTTGGTCTGCATCGACAAAGCCACTGGCAAATACTCGATTGCATTTTCGTAAATTCAGTGGCACCGTAAACTGGCTCGGTAAGATGGCAGATTCGTCCCATGTGCAGACAAATTGTACTTATGTATAAGATATATAAATTGTAATGAACTATAAACACGAAAGAAGGAAAGAGCAATGTGTGCTATCGTAAAGGTATTTTTGTTGCAATCTACTACTAAAGATGTATGTATTGAGGCAGCAAAACAGTTGCTTATTGCGAAGTTATGCGACCTAATTGCTGAAAGACAAATGGAACACATGACGATTACACCTATATTGTTATTACATATACGACATATTATACATAACATAATATTGCGTTGTATTTAATGAGCGAATGCCTTCTTTTGTGGATGTAGATCTATCTTCAAATTAAGTTTGTGCATAACTTGTTTTCCCAAAACAAATGGTTATATTTGCTGTTAATGATTTCATTTCCTTTGTTATATAAGATCTCTATAAAATAGGTTGTATATAAGATACAGCTGATTGTTCACTGATATTACAATAATTTTGTAAATCGGTGGTATTCATCAAGCTACGATCACATGTCCTTCACTGTACTTATATTAATTACATGGTATGTTGCGCCAATTATGTTCTACTTGATAATTAAACAAAGATTGAATCTGCCACTATAAATATTGTTCGTCTTCTATTCACTGTCATTAGGTACAGCGTAAAATGCGTATAACTGCCTGTATGTCTTGTTATGTCCATATGGGGAGTTGTTCAGATTGGCGGTCGACAAATGTAGTGTTATATTATCCACCAATGGCGACACGAGTGATTTCGGGTACTCTATGTTCACTAATGTCCCACTTGGCAGCCGTAATTTTACGTGAGTGCAGTCAGGCTAGCAGTTTTTTGCTAATGCCCACCTAACGGATTAAGGTGACACTAGGCATCGATAGCAGTGACTGTGTCAGACACAAGGGCCTACACGTACGGCAATCTAACATTGGCTAAAACAGCAGCACACATGTGAAACAATCTATCCGCTAGTAGCATTCTTAAAACAATCTATCCGGTAGTAGATTTCTTAAAACGATCTATCCGTTAGTAGCCTTCTTAAAACGATATATCCGCTAGTAGCCTTCTTAATAGATCTATCCGCTAGTAACATTCTTAAAACAATATATCCGCTAGTAACCTTCTTAAAACGACCTATCCGCTAGTAACATTCTTAACACAATATATCCGCTAGTAGCATTCTTAAAACAATCTATCCGCTAGTAGCCTTCTTAAAATGATCTATCCGCTAGTAGCATTCTTAAAACAATCTATCCGCTAGTAGCATTCTTAAAACAATCTATCCGCTAGTAGCCTTCTTAAAACGATCTATCCGCTAGTAGCATTCTTAAAACAATCTATCCGCTAGTAGCCTTCTTAAAACGATCTATCCGCTAGTAGCATTCTTAAAACGATCTATCCGCTAGTAACATTCTTAAAACGCATTTATAAATATGTGTAATTGTCCTGTTAAATATACACGTTATAAATCAAACATTCAGTGTACTAAAACCTAGCCCAAATGGATTAGATTATGTCTTCAATATGGGCATCGCAACGACCAAATAATTTGGTTTAGCACAAAACGGCTTAAACGTAGATTGATGCATCACGGAGTCACCAACACAGCAAGCTACGAGTTGATCAATCAGTTTAAATTTCTTTGAATCATAATAGACTCTAACTCAACATGGTCTCCTCATCAAAACGTCATAGCCAACAAACTATCAAGGATATGTGGAATTATCTCTAGATTAACAAGATTTAACAAGACTTGACACACAAGCCAAATAGACAAAAGAATAAACAAAGTTAGATCTATATCTTTCGGCCTTTAACACTATGCAGCGCCACAAGATGATTGAAAAGCTTCTAGCCCTGCAAATACCCCCCAACTTCACTAACTGGATGCATAACTTTCTTAGCAACATTTGAAGGCTGGCATCAACATCTCCCCCAGCACCATCACGAATACCGGAGCGCCCTAAGGTTGTGTCGGGAGTTCAATTATCTACTCCCTGTACACCTACAACATCAGGAGCGAATGTGACTCTAATATCCTGATTAAATACTCAGACGACGACGACAGACGTGTGTGTGTGTGTGTGTGTGTGTGTGTGTGTGTGTGTGTGTGTGTGTGTGTGTGTGTGTGTGTGTGTGTGTGTGTGTGTGTGTGTGTGTGTGTGTGTGTGTGTGTGTGTGTGTGTGTGTGTGTGTGTGTGTGTGTGTGTGTGTGTGTGTGTGTGTGTGTGTGTGTGTGTGTGTGTGTGTGTGTGTGTGTGTGTGTGTGTGTGTGTGTGTGTGTGTGTGTGTGTGTGTGTGTGTGTGTGCATCTATTTGACCAAATAGAAGTGTTTAAAATAGTGAACGGTTATGAGGATGTTGATAGGAATATGTTCTTCAAACTTAAAGAAGGCAGTAGAACCAGAGGACACAAAGCAGCATTAGTTAAGGAGCAGTGTAGGTTGGACATGAGAAAGTACTCATTCTCACAGAGGGTGATAAATGAATGGAACAAACTGCCAAACGATTGTGTTAATGCTAGTAGTGTGAATATGTTTAAAAATAGAATTGACAGATATCTGATAAGGGCGAGCTACACATAGATGAGAAAATTGTTGGACTCTCGATAAGCCAATGGCTTCCTTGTCCACTTGCCATCTGGAACTTGTTCGAGATGGCAATCTTGTTAAATCTTGTTAAATCTGCACGTGTTGTACCCATGGGACACACTTTCATAACATTGTTGATCCTAAATAAACATAACCAACCAGTAGTGACCTGAACGGATCAGACTCGTTCCTCGCTTATGAGAACACTGTCTCTATGATACCAGTGTGGTGGAAGGAACATTACCTAGAAATGAATGTGTGCAAGACAAAGGAACTCTGCATTGATTTCCACAACAGCGGCCACTTTGATGGACCACTATGTGCTATGTATTGGTGGTGAGGCTGCGGAGATAACGGACACCTTTAAATATCTCGGTATAACACTTTATAGCAAGCTGACGTGTGGTCCCCATGTTCAAGGTGTGTACTTGCTTCCAAGATCTTAGACCTCCCCACACAGCCTGCCTCTCGGTTGATTGAACGCGCGATGGTCACGAAAGCACATGTCAATGACCCCCATGAACACTGAGTTTGAGACTTCTTCCATCTGGGAGACGATATTGGTGTCCAAAATGCAGAAAAAAACAGGTTCAAACATAATTTCGTTCCCCAGGCTATAAGTCGCCTCAACAAACCCTGATTTAAATGTTCATGACGTGCAATCCGATGGCTGAACAGTGTATATATGTATATTTATTTAGTTTAATATCTTCAGAATTGGTTCTTATTTCCAAAGTTACAGCAATGTAATAATAATGTATGTGATCGCATGTCTTAAATTACACTAACTTATGTATGTAAAGGCAGTATGATTATATTGTTCGGACTACTTTCATATATGTATTACTGTTATTACTGTTATTAACTCATTTCGTTTATATATTACTTTGATTAACCATGTTTACATTTTATCCTATTTATCTATGATCCTCAGCAAGCAGAATACAATTATCCAATGTTTTATCGGACAATAAACTCGTATCGTATCGTATATCAAGCAGTAAATATAATTATCACATTACAGCTTTACTCAAAGAACTAGAACTATTAAAAGTTCTTTAAGCTTTGACATTGTTACACAGGTACACAAATGAAACGATTCCAGAATATCTTAAAGATATGTTAACTGGTAATGAAAATGTATCATCTAGACCAAAAAGACAACGAAAGGGACTCAACGCTTTACCGATACAATAAATAATTTTCCCCAAAACTATGACTTTTGTTAACATCCAGTTTAAACAAACTAATACAATATACTGCCGCCTTTGTATCATACATACAATATCACAATTACTTCAGGAAAACGTCCTTCCACAAATTGCCATAGAGAAAATTAACACCCACTCATATGAAGGCTTTGTGAATTGCTCCAAAAATATATAATAAGTAAATATGATTCGGAATGTTATATTCATAACTGCTACATTTGCAAAAAGAATATGCCAGATGAAGCCTAGAAATGTATGGTATGCCGTCGCATCATTACATTATAAACTGCATTAATTAATAATTCAAAATTCTGTAATAGCAGGCCACTTGGTAAGAATGGATGCAAGCAAATTAGCAAAGAGAGCGGAAAGTTGAAAAAACGTCAAGGACGCAGGAAAAGGGGAAGGCTTCAGCTGAGATGGGAGGACTGCGTGAGGAGGGACATGAGGAGATCGGGGGAGGACGAAAGATAGAGAGAGGGGGCAAACGATAGAAAACTATGGAAAGAAAGAATAGAAAGAGTGGTTCGACAATACTTCACCTGACCCTCACCCCTGTACAGCAGGGAACAAGGAGAAAGAGCACACAGAATGTTCATTCAGTAAAACTACCACTATACTGTAAAAACAGTTGGTATTCGAGATCCTCACAATACAATTTGAAAATTATAAATTTGTAACTAATGTATTATTTTTACTGTCTAGATTTTAATTGTACTTTTACAAGTATAATGTATTTATCCTTTTTCTGTCTTATTTAACTTCCCTGTAATTATTACATGATAATAATGACAATTGTATTCGATTCACATTCTATTCACATTTATACACATGTTAAAAAATTTTTCGCAAAGATAGCAACATCTGTTTATATATGTACATTCTAGTCAAGCAGCACTAATACTTATTACTGCACCATACGTAGTCATAGGGAGGATCTCTCAGGTCTTAGTGCAGGCCTCCCTGGATCATCAAACTATGTAAAATATGCCCAAACTGTTATGTGACTCTATATGTATAGTCTAAACAAATACACTTCACTTCATTTCACTGTTTGGCTTTGGCTTCTTAAGCGCAAGTCACGGTTGATATCAATATTGATAAATCACATTTTGCAGACTAAAACACGACCAGGGTGCAATGCGTGAGCCTACATGATCATCTAGCTGAATATGTAGATCTACCTGCAATAGGGGAAATAGTGGGGGGCAATGGACCATTCGCCCATTTGGCTTCCCCCTTTGCGAGATCCTAGATACGTTAATGACACCACTGTTCTTTCGGTGTTTGACGGAACGTTCGTTTCATATTTATATGGTATCCATGGCATATGCGTAAGCATATGCCTATGTTTATTCTGATCTATTCGTCTTCTTCCCCTGGCTCCCTTGTGTAGTGGGTCCAAGTCATATGCCTATGTTTACTCTGATCTATTCTTCTTCTTCCCCTCGCTCCCTTGTGTAGTGGGTCCAAGTCACTTGATTTCTTCTTCCACTTTTATTGTTGATGTTCTCCATTTCTTTCTGTCTTCTGCGATGGTCTTCCACTCTTGGCCGTTCGTACCTGCCCTTTCAAGATCTCGTTCTGCCACCCTCTGCTGCTTTCTATGCTCTTTTTGACAGTCTGTCTTCACCCATTCTTTACACATGTCCTGCCCGTCTCATTCTGCTTCCGGCTACTTTCATCTTTAGGCGTCTTTTCTCAATTCCTTCATCTTCCTTCTATCTTCTTGGGTTACTTTACATATTCTTCGGACCAAGTTGTTTTCTGCTATCTGCATCTTCTCCTCCTGTCTCTCTGTCAGTGCCAGTGTTCCCAACCCGTATATACAGACTGGTACAACACAGGCTTCCAACACTTTTCCTTTTAGTTGTTTCTTTAGTTTTCTGTCCCACATAATGCCTTCCACTCTCCTCCACACTGCTGCTCCTGCTTCCACTCTCCTCTGTATTTCCTTACTACTTCCTTCATCCTCACACCCTGTGTCCCCCCCCAAGTATACAAAACTGTTCACTTGTTTAATGGTCTATCCGTCAAAAATTACATGTAGATCCACCTGATCTCTTAGTAATAGTAAGTTAGTATATGTCACGGCTGCCGTGCAAACATGGCGCGAACGTTCGCGGGTTTCGTCTAGTCTGCTAATGTTGACGCAGTCTTTATAAATAACTCTTGGCAATGAGAGTTAGATTAAAATCACACTGTCGTATCCAAAAACCGCACCCAGATACCAAGCAAATTATAGGAAATATGAATGTTCTACGTGCATTTACGCCGCGTAAGTGGTGTGGTGGCTACTTGGGAAAGATAGATAATCGTTGATACATGAAGAGAAACTTTACAGTGTTTTGGAGCATTTGTGTTTTTTATGATAAAACTAAAGCCTGAGTAATGCATCAGTAGATACTGAACTTCAAATATAATCTGGAGAGCCAGTCTTTACATGTATCGAATCTCTGAAGGAGCCTGGAGAGCCAGTCTTTGCATGTATCGAATCTCTGAAGGAAGGTGCATGGCTGGCGCCTGGAGAGCCAGTCTTTACATGTATCGAGTCTCTGAAGGAAGGTGTGGGGCTGGAGCCTGGAGAGACAGTATTTACATGTATCGAGTCTCTGAAGGAAGGTGCAGGGCTGGAGCATGAAGGGCCAGTCTTTACATGTGTCGCATCTCTGAAGGAAGGTGCAGGGCTGGCGCCTGGAGAGCCAGTCTTTACATGTATCGAGTCTCTGAAGGAAGGTGTGGGGCTGGAGCCTGGAGAGAGAGTATTTACATGTATCGAGTCTCTGAAGGAAGGTGTGGGGCTGGAGCCTGGAGAGCCAGTCTTTACATGTATCGAATCTCTGAAGGAAGGTGTGGGGCTGGCGCCTGGAGAGCCAGTCTTTACATAAGTCGAGTCTCTGAAGGAAGGTGTGGGGCTGGAGCTTGGAGAGCCAGTATTTACATGTATCGAATCTCTGAAGGAAGGTGTGGGACTGGAGCCTGGAGAGCCAGTCTTTATATGTATCGAGTCTCTGAAGGAAGGTGCAGGGCTGGCGCCTGGAGAGCCAGTCATTACATGTATCGAGTCTCTGAAGGAAGGTGCAGGGCTGGCGCCTGGAGAGCCAGTCTTTACATGTATCGAGTCTCTGAAGGAAGGTGCAGGGCTGGCGTCTGGAGAGCCAGTCTTTACATGTATCGATTCTCTGAAGGAAGGTGTGGGGCTGGAGCCTGGAGAGCCAGTATTTACATGTATCGAATCTCTGAAGGAAGGTGCAGGGCTGGAGCCTGGAGGGCCAGTCTTTACATGTATCGCATCTCTGAAGGAAGGTGTAGGTCTGGTGCCTGGAGAGTCATTCTTTACATGTATCGAGTCTCTGAAGGAAGGTGCAGGGCTGGCGCCTGGAGAGCCAGTCATTACATGTATCGAGTCTCTGAAGGAAGGTGCAGGGCTGACGCCTGGAGAGCCAGTATTTACATGTATCGAATCTCTGAAGGAAGGTGTGGGACTGGAGCCTGGAGAGCCAGTCTTTACATGTATCGAATCTCTGAAGGAAGGTGTGGGACTGGAGCCTGGAGAGCCAGTCTTTACATGTAGCGAATCTCTGAAGGAAGGTGCAGGGCTGGAGCCTGGAGAGTCAGTCTTTACATGTATCGAATCTCTGAAGGAAGGTGCACGGCTGGAGCCTGGAGAGCCAGTCTTTACATGTATCGATTCTCTGAAGGAAGGTGTGGGACTGGAGCCTGGAGAGCCAGTCTTTACATGTATCGAATCTCTGAAGGAAGGTGTGGAGCTGGAGCCTGGAGAGCAATTCTTTACATGTATCGAGTATCTGAAGGAAGGTGTGGGGCTGGAGCCTGGATAGCCAGTCTTTACAGGTATCGAGTCTCTGGAGGAAGATGTGGAGCTGGAGCCTGGAGAGCCAGTCTTTACATGTATCGAATCTCTGGAGGAAGGTGTGGGGCTGGAGCCTGGAGAGCCAGTCTTTACATGTATCGAGTCTCTGGAGGAAGATGTGGAGCTGGAGCCTGGATAGCCAATCTTTACAGGTATCGAGTCTCTGGAGGAAGGTGTGGAGCTGGAGCTGGAGCCTGGAGAGCCAGTCTTTACATATATCGAATCTCTGGAGGAAGGTGTGGGGCTGGGGCCTGGAGAGCCAGTCTTTACATGTATCGAGTCTCTGGAGGAAGGTGTGGAGCTGGAGCCTGGATAGCCAGTCTTTACATGTATCGAGCCTCTGGAGGAATGTGTGGAGCTGGAGCCTGGAGAGCCAGTCTTTACATGTATCGAGTCTCTGAAGGAAGGTGTGGGGCTGGAGCTTGGAGAGCCAGTCTTTACATGTATCGAGTATCTGAAGAAAGGTGTGGGGCTGGAGCCTGGAGAGCCAGTCTTTACATGTACATGTATCGAGTCTCTGAAGGAAGGTGTGATCTGGAGCCTGGAGAGCCAGTCTTTACATGTATCGAGTCTCTGAAGGAAGGTGTGGTGCTGGAGCTTGGAGAGCCAGTCTTTACATGTATCGAATCTCTTGAGGAAGGTGTGATCTAGAGCCTGGAGAGCCAGTCTTTACATGTATCGAGTCTCTGAAGGAAGATGTGGGGCTGGAGTGTGGAGAGCTGCACACGACAATGGGAATTAGCGATGCCTGGAGACAATTAGTTAAAATGAAAACAACTGGGATGGAAATGAAGTAACCTGCAATGAATTCGCATTTATAGGTTACAAACTGTACTGTAATTCTAGAAAAAAACATGCAAGGTGGTGGTGTTGCCATATGTGTGTGTGTGAATCTCAGCTTAACAATTGTCAGTCTTCTGATATTTGTCAAAGGAACATTTCGTATGTGGATAATGACTGTTTTGAAAGCATCTTTATCGAGTTACAGATTAGTAAACACGAAACAACCAGTGTCGGTTGTATGTATAGAGCGCCGAATTCCAGCATCAGCAAATTTATTGACATTCTCTTATTCATACTGGGAAATCTCACCAGTAAAATTGTATACATATGTGGTGATTATAATGTAGATCTATCGTACTGCGAAGAGCGAGCTGAAAAAAATATTTCCTTGATCAAATGTTTAGCTCTGGGTTATATCCCTTGATCACCAGGTCAACACGAATAACAGGCACGAGTGCTACTATAATAGATAACATTGTCTGTTCTGAGCTATGTAGAAACATAGTGTGCGGCATTGTTTTAAGCGATGCTACATACCATATGCCAATTTTCGTTCTGTGTGAGAACAGCACTAATGTGGTTAATCATGAAGATCCAACAGTTAAATATAAAAGAATATTAGATGAAGATTCGTCAAACAGACTTGAACACGACCTAAATTATATAAACTGGGAAATTGTAATGAACGAGTCAAACCCTAACTTAGCATTCTCACGCTTTAAGCAAGTACTAAGTAATACTTACAACGATGCCTGTCCTGTCAAAATAACCACGTATACAGGAGAAACAAAACGGAATGATAAACTTTGGTTAACAAGAGGGGTAAAAAAATGCCTGCATTAAGAAAAATAGTCTGTACCTAGCGTTTCTAAAAGATACATCAGAATTAACAGAAAGTCGCTACAAAAAGTACAAAAACAAGTTAACAAAACTATTACGTCTAGAAAAGAAGAACTATTACAGAAAAAAAAACTCGACGATTGTAAAACTAATACAAGAGAGACTTGGAAAAGTCTTAACAACATAATAGATAAAATAAAAACTGAAACAAAATATTCCAACGAATTTCGTTTTGGTGAAAATCGAGTAGTTTTAGAAAGTAAAGAAAGAGCTAACCATTTAAACAAATTTGTCAAGCCTTATAGATCCCTGCCCGGGAACAGAGCCCACTGATTTCGTAAACGTAATGTATCACAGTCAAAGTATATAACCCAGTTACTGAGCAAGAAGTACTTGACACTGTGTCTGGGTGCAAAAGTAAAACTTCATACGGGCACAATGAGATCAGCATGAAGACAGTTAAGCATATATTAAAGCAAATTGTAAAAGCGCTAACCCACATTTTAACAGATCGTTGATCTGCGGATCATTTCCAAATGATATGAAATTGGCAAAATCATTCCTGTGTTTAAGTCAGGTGATCGTTTTCAATTTTCTAATTATATACCCATATCTCTTTTATCCCAATTTTCAAAAATACTTGAAAAAATATTTAACAAAAGGCTAACATATTTCATTGAAGCGCAACACATACCGTCAGACGGGCAGTATGGCTTCAGAAGTAATCATTCGACCTCACTAGCTCTAACTGAATTTGTCTGAAAGGTTACATCTGCAATGGATAAATCCCAAACTACGATTGGTGTCTTTATCGATCTAAAAAAAGCTTTCGACACCGTTGACCACAACATATTGCTAAGTCAATTGCAATGCTGTGGAATAAGGGGTTTAGCTCTGGAATGGATAAGAAGTTATTTATTAAATCGTAGACAATATGTATGCTACAATAATAGTAACTCAGAATTCAAAGAAATCAGGTGTGGATCCCGCAAGGATCAGTCCTTGGCCCATTACTATTTATCTTATACATAAATGACATGTGCGATGTGTCCAAACTACTTCATATTATTCTATTTGCAGCTGACACTAAAATGTTTTACTCGGCTAGTAATATTGATGATGTAACCAATATGTTGGTTTAGTTATATTTTCGATAATAGATAGTTGCAACTTAATCGATGGACAGCGGCTACGTCCTCGTATTAATGGAAAGAAGCAAACATCATACCATTATTTAAAAAGGGTTCGAGAAATAAGTCAGAGAATTACAGACCAGTGAGTTTAACGTCAGTGATTTGTAAATTATTAGAAAGGTTAATTAAAGACCAAATTGTGGACTTCCTCGTTAAGCATAAATTATTAAATTCATCTCAACATGGATTCCTTAAAGCGAGGTCATGCTTAACAAATATGTTATGTTTTTTGGAAGAAATCACTAAGTGGATAGACGTGGGATCGCCAGTAGATATTATCTACTTAGATTTTCAGAAAGCTTTTGACAAAGTGCCACATCGAAGATTACTACTTAAATTAAAAGCCTATGGTATCGGGGATAGCATGACTGACTGGATAGAACAATGGCTGACTGACAGAAGACAACGAGTTGTAGTAGATGGAGAAGTTTCAAATTGGAAATCGGTTTTGAGTGGGGTACCTCAAGGATCAGTATTAGGACCTATATTATTCTTAATTTATATCAATGACTTGGACGACAGTATAACAAGTAACGTACTGAAATTTGCGGATGACACAAAACTGTTTAGAAAGGTTAATACTGATGGTGATAAACAACATTTACAAAACGATCTAGACAGATTAGTGAAATGGTCTGAGAAATGGTAGATGCTGTTCAATTTTGGGAAATGTAAATGCCTACATACAGGACATGAGAACTTGAATGTAAACTATAAAATGGGAGATACTGTTCTGGGTACTACTGTAAAAGAAAAGGACTTAGGAGTTACAATAAGCGCTGATGTGAAAGTTTCAGAGTAGTGTGGTATTGCAGCTTCAAAGGGTAATCAAATTCTTGGATTGATCAGAAGAAACATAACATACAAGGGAAAAAAAGTTAATTTTACCTCTTTATAAAGCAATAGTTAGACCTCATTTAGAATACTGTATACAAGCATGGAGACCATATCGTAAGAAGGATATATATACGCTTGAACGCATACAAAGGAGAGCAACTAAAATGATTCCAGAACTTAGAGACCTTAGTTATGAAGAACGCCTGAAAGAATGTGGTTTAACAACTCTAGAGACAAGGAGGTTAAGAGGAGATCAGATTGAAGTTTTTAAGATATTGAATGGATATGAAAATATTGATAGAAATATGTTTTTCTCACTCAAGAAGGATAGCAGAACTAGAGGACATGAGGTAAAATTAGTAAAGGATCAGTGTAGATTGGACATCAGGAAGCACTCGTTCTCTAAATGAATGGAACAAATTGTCTACAGATTGTCTAACTGCTAGCAGCGTGAATATGTTTAAAAACAAGTTTGACACATATCTCAGGAGGGCGGCTTATAAGTAGATGAACATTGTTTGACTCTCGATAAGCCAATGGCTTCCTTGTCCACTTGCCATCTGGGCCTTTGGCTTGGATGGCAAATCTTGTTAAATCTTGTTAAATTAGTAAGTTATGCTTGTTCACACTACGTTCTGATTCTTTCCAACGAATTAATTAAAACTATTTCGAATAATATATAACTCTCTCTTGATTCGTGCCATGTGGATGGGCACCTATACCATATGGCTGGACTTCTGTGCCATATGACTGGACTCCTGTACCATATGGTTCGACTCCTGTACCATATGGTTGGGCACCTATGCCATATGGTTGAACTCCTATACTATATGGCCCGACTCCTGGACTCCTGGCTGGGGTCCTGTACTATATATATGTTACAGGAGTCTAGCTATATATAGTACAGGAGCCCAGCCATATGGTACAATTGTCCAGCCATATGGCACAGGAGTCCAGTCATATGGTACAGGTGCCCATCCATTTGGTACATGAGGCTACCCATGTGGTACTGGTGCTTAACTACATGGTACATGAGTACAGCCATATGGTACACAAGCCCAGCCATATGGTATAGGTGCCCATACAGTCATTAAGTGATGTACTGATGTAATGACACGAGTCAATCTCTCAACACCAATCAATGATTCGACTCCAGTGTGACTTCAGTGAATGTCTCGACTCAAGTCCCACTTTCAATCTATGTGCAATCCGCCCGCCTGAGATATGTGTCAACCTTGTTTTTAAACATATTCACGCTGCTAGCAATTACACAATGTATAGATAATTTTTCCGTTCGTTGATTGTCCTCTGTGATAACGAGTATTTCCTGATATCCAATCTAAACTGATCCTTTACTAATGTTACCTCATGTCCTCTAGTTCTATTATTTTTCTTGTGTGAGAATAAATACTTCTATCAATATTTTTGTACCCATTTAATATCCTAAAAACTTCAATTTGATCTCCTCTTAACCGCTTTGTCTCTACAGTTGTCAAACCACATTCTTTCAGTCGTTGTTCATAGCTAAGGCCTCTCACTTCTGGAATCATCTTAGTTTCTCTGCTTTTGTATTCTGTCAAGCGTATCTATATCCTTCTCTCAATATGGTATCCATACTTGTATGCTGTACTCTAAATGAGGCATAACTATTGCTTTAGGCACAGCTTTGATCAGCTTTTTTCCTTTTATGTTATATTTCTCGTAATCAACCAAAGAATTTGATTACCCTTTGATACTACAATACTACACTACTCTGAAACGTTCATATTAGCACTTATTGTAACTCCTAAGTCCTTTATTTTCACAATAGTGCTTAGAACAGTATCTCCCATTTTAATGTTTATATCCAAGTTCCCGTGTCCTGTATGTAGGCATTTACATTTCCCAAAATTGAACAACATCTGCCACTTCTCAGACCACTTAGCTAATTTGTCTAGATCGTTATGTTTACTCCTGATATATATGATTTAAGTTTTGTAAATGTTGTTTATTACCATCATCGTTAACCCTTGTAAACATTTTTTGTGTCATCCGCAAATGTCAGTACATTATATTATCGTACAAGTCAGTGATATATATATTAAGAATAATAAAGGTCATAATACTGATCTTTGTGGTACCTCACTCAAAACTGATTTCTACTATAACACGCATTTCTTTTATCAGTCATCCATTGTTCTACCCAGTTGATTATGCCGTTCTCGATACAATGGGCTTTTAATTTAAGTAGTAATCTTTGATGTGGCACTTTGTCAAACATTTTCTGAAAATCGAAGTATATAATATATAATATCTAATATCTACCTCGTCTATCCACTTAGTGATTTCTTCCAAAATACATAACATATTTGTTAAGCATGACCTCGCTTTTAGGAATCCATGTTGAGATGGATTTAATAATGTATTCCTAACAAGGAAACCACCATATGGTTTTTAATTCACCTTTCTAATAATTTACAAATCACTAATATTAAATTACATCCACTCCAGGTAATTCATTGTCCTTCATTTCCTTTAGTTGCTTAACTGTCATTTCTGGAGTTATACTTAACTGCTCTAAATAGTCCGATTTACCCTCCTGAAATTTAGCATCTGGAACTAGTAATGAACTGATATCCAACCTTGTAGTCGACTGGACTCACAGTAGGCCGGTCGTCAATACGTCGTGGAGACGGCGAACGTGTCGTGACGACTGCTCATGCGGACGCATTGGTGTCGCACGCTTGGAAGACAACTGATCGTATCAGAGGCAGTCAGTAGGTAGTGGAGACAAGAAACGGCCAACGCAAACGGCCAACGCTGTCATTACCGGCGTGGCATTGTGTTGTTCGTTTTTTCAACCGCCCTAGTCAGTACGAGCGAAGCTGTAGATGGGCTGCGACTTCGCTATTGCCGGCGCACTCTGATTTCAGTGGGCCTTGTCGGACATCACCGTTGAAACTTTACTGCCACATTTGTGTGTTCTGGCCCCCTCTCGAATACATAGTATTTAGCGTCTTATACCCATCGCCTGGTAACTTTCCTATCACATTACAAGGTCGGCGTCAGCCAATCAATATAAAAAATCTACGGAAGGTCACATTACGTGCATACCCATTAAACTATAATATGCCACGCCTAAAGCTAAAAATGCCGTGGGTACAATTATTGCATAAGCTCTTCATGTCTTACGCCTAACACTAAACTTCCTGGGCTGGGCTCACACACTGCACTTGGATACAATTGTATAACTGGTTTATGCCATCCGTCTATACAAACTCTAACATTTACTTCACCATATCCATGAAAATATTCACATTATAACAATTCGCAGACATGCGACACTCGTACGTTTTGTTTACTCCTGATATATGCATAAAAACCCTTGTTGTCGTTTTTTATGTTACATGGCAATTTGGCTCGTATCTTCTTTTAGATTATCTAATTTCAGTCGTAGCTAGGTTAAGTGCCTCTTTGTAATTTGTGTAGTCTTCATCCTTTCTGGGGATGCCTATAAACCATCCACATAGTTTGCTTAAACACTGTTTTTTAATAGCTTCTTTTTACAAGTGTTTCTTTCTAGACCGTTTTCCTTGGTTTTTCAGGGGAACAAATTTATCAATGATACTCTCAATTACATATTTTAGAATGTTCCAACATTTAATTGCAGTTTTGTTCCTCAGCATGTTATTCCAATCTAGCTTTGCTAAGTATTTTCTCATATCTTTATATTTACATTTGTCGAAGTTTCTCCTGCATTTTTTATTTGTACTTTCTGATATTACTATTATGTCAAACTGGAACTTGATTATGATCACTGTTACCCAATGACTTATGCATTTTGCTATTGTCCACTAATTCGTTGTGTGAAGAAAAAACTAAATCTAATACATTCTCTCCCCTGGCACGTGTTGAGTAAGAATTAAAAGTGTGGTACTCGCCCCTGTACTCTCTAGAGATTCCCATGGTATGTGTCCGTGGTTAACATCTCCCATTATGATACATTCCCCTTTACTCACTTTCTAAACAGCATTTTGTATTTTTCGGTTATTCTCTCAGTTTATGTTTGGACTTCGGTAAACTAATCCAATAGTTAATGTTGAATTTCGTGTAACTATATTGCACCAAACAGCTTCATCGCAATCTGCTTACCTTTCAAATTTATTTCGTAAGCCTGAATAGATTCTTTAATATATAAAATGACTCCCCCTCCCCTTCTTCCTATTCGATCACTCCTAAACAATACGTATCGTGTCAGTCATAATTCAGCATCTGACGTGTCTTTGTTGCCCCATGATTCAGTTACACCAATTAAGTGAGAGTTAATATCTTCTACCATAATGTTTAATTCGTTTTTTTATTATTTACTATGCTCCTTGTATTTAAACACACGCCTTTATAGCCAGATTCAAACATGTTTTCCGGATATTTTGTTACTGGTTTGTGTGTACTAGTGGCGTCTTGTCCTCTTTGGGGCACCTCTAAATAACCGTCCTGCGCTTCTAGTTTAAACAACGTTTGCTACCAAAAATATGTTTTATGCTTCCATGCAACTGTCGACAGCTGCTGACAATTCATCAATAAATACTGCTGCACCCTTTCCAGTTAGACGAAGCCTATCTCTCAAGTACATATCAGCCCTCCCAACAAAGCATTCGCAAATCCACAAATCCAACTTCCTCTTCCCCAGATAGCAGCTGAACTAACGTGTTAGCTCTTCTAACTAACTGTCTGTATTTCTTAACTATGGCCTTTGTGACCTCCCTCTCTGCGTTGTTAGTCTCTAACTAACTGTCTGTATTTCTGAACTATGGCCTTTGTGACCTCCCTCTCTGCGTTGTTAGTCTCTAACTAACTGTCTGTATTTCTTAACTATGGCCTTTGTGACCTCCCTCTCTGCGTTGTTAGTCTCTAACTAACTGTCTGTATTTCTTAACTATGGCCTTTGTGACCTCCCTCTCTGCGTTGTTAGTCTCTACGTGTATTAATATAGAACCTCCCTTGTCCAGACCCACAATTTGTCCACCTTCTCTATGATAGCCTCTATCTTTGCCCCTGGAAAGCAAACCACCACGTCGTCCTCCTTGTTTAGCGCTCGGTCAGTCTTCCTGACTATCGAATCCCCCACAAATACCATCGATCTCCTCATCACCCCCTCTATGACTACCTACGGAGTAGTTCTTGCGTCATCACCTTCCCCCCACTTTATCATCCACTGTCCACACACCAGAACCGCTGGCACAACCCATCTCTTCCCTTCCCATCAATACCACAAAGAGCTGCCTCGGTCGTTCCATATCCACCTCTAGTCCGTTCATCTTCGCACATCCCCTACACTCAAAACAGAATATATCCGCCTGAACCTCAGTTCAGGATTTCTCACACCCGGATTTGATGAAGTCTACCCAGTTGCTACAACTCCCGCATACTAAATGTCTGGTGGCCTTTACCTGCCGTTTGGACGGCACCATCACATAACTTAGATAGTGTTAGATTAATGTTGTGTGTGGTGTTTTCACCTTGTTACGTTAGCCTTTAATAAGACTGTTTTTGTTTTCAAAAGAACAGGTTATTGTTAAATAATTAAATAACTGGATTATTTAGGTTTTAACTTAATTTTGACAACAATATACTTGCTAAATGTGTTATATCTACTATGATCGCATGAGCAAAAAAGCCTGCCACCTAGCGAACACGGTGTAAACAAAACAATAGGACATAGTCGGGCAGCCAAGGGGTATGCCTAGAAACGGAGTAAGAATTACGTTTTTCATGGACACCAAGGAACAGAATCCACCCTGGCACCTTTGAGCAATTTTTTTTAATGAGTAAATCCAATATGGCCGCCATTATATCAGTGTTTCAGTCATATATACAATTATAATTGGAATTTCGCATCGTTTCTAAGTGTCATTTAGCTTGTGGAGGCTCGAGGCATCGATGACTCCAACAATAGTATCTATGGACATATTTGCAATATGGCAGCCTTCAACAATAAATATGTTGGACTATTATTTTGAACGTACGTAAACGTCTAAATTAGATGCTGTCTGGAAAGTTGTGAGCTACAAAACTGAGTTTTCGGTGGCCGAAAGTAATTTTGTTTTCGATAAAAGTTCAGCACTTACAAGTGGCATTTGGTAAGACATTCAGAGTGCGGAGTAAAGCCCTTATATCAGAGCTATTGTTTGGATCTTGCGTTGTTGCTCTATCCAGTGTCAGTGATACTTAGTTGCCGCCCACTAAATGTGTCTCTGTGCTGGGGCACGTCCGCCTATGTGCCACGGGGCAAGTTCGTCCCTAGGATATCTGATGTAAATTGCTCAGGATCACTTGTGAACATAAACCACGCACTCTTATAAACACTTCCAATTGTCCAGTTTAGTGTTATTTTCTATAAAAAAAAATGTGGCGAAACCAGTTTTGATTTCTCCATTTTCTAGCCGATGCAGTGCCAAACCTTGTTTTTTTTGCCTGGTTTATTTCATAGATAAAACATGATTTGTGAGGATTTTAAGTTTCTAACAAATGTGTTTCACAAACATGACGTTTTTTAACATAAACACAAAACAGAACTGCACTGTTCTTATGTATTTGCTGCTTAAAGTACGTGTGGGGCGAAATTGCGCCGGCCCCTGGGCGGATTTGTCCCGACATAGGGCAAGTCTGCGCCTGCTTGGGTAGGTCTTCTAAGAGTCAGATTTGGATACTGTCTTGTTACAGTTTTGGAATTTGTTGATAGTACAAATGTGGGCAAGATAATTTTCGTTCAAGGCCGAAACTGATCCTCTAGCTCTACAAATACAGTCTCTAGATTTATTAGAATATCCAAGGGGGCGGACTAGTCCCGGTCTCCCCTACGTAGGCATACATCGGAACTAGTGTCAACGTAAAGACTGAAGTATTAGCAGCCGGATAATATTAACCATTATGTAAGTAGAACAACACATGTGTCGCCACCCCCCCCCCAGTTCGCAAGTAGAATTACATATGACTACGACTGACTGAGACCCCCCTGCCAACAAGCCTAGATCCGCCCCTGTGAAAACCGCAGTAATTGTTTGTGATAACAACAATGGATGGCTACAGTAAAAAAGTCACTATTATTACGACGGTGATACGCGTATTCATAGTCGTCTCATAACACTACTGATTAATCGGTTCCCGCAAACAGCTCCCTATGTACACACTTTATGTCTGCCACTTAACAAAATACTCTTCTCCTTTGAAGCCTCCAGACGCTATTCACAACACGTCAACTAATCAACGCAGCGCCGGCCTAAATGAGACACGTCACCGTTGCGTTTTGCAGTGGCATTAACGTGTAAAAAAGCTCACGGCAAGCTATTCAAAAGATTCCTCTTGTATTCGTCATTCATGCATCGCGGCCAAACAGGAACATATTACAACACACTTGATATATCTCCTTCTAATTTGCCATTATACTTCCACATACAAAGCGAGCGATATTCATTCGGAAAATATAATTGTTGTGTGCATTGAACCATTCAACAGTGGCAGACAACAGCGCGTTGATTGTGATGAATATGCCCAGTGCAGGTGCGTATTACTATTCATTTGCAAACCGGGGTGCGTGTTCCAAACGTAACATGTATAGACGAGACGAGATTATCGTTGTTGCCAGTCTTCGGGGAACGCAACAGTAGTGTGACGAATATCGCTCTTGTCACGTAAGTATGAACACTATCCTGACATATAGTGTTCTACTGGCCGTTTTGATCTCGCATACAAGTAAGTAGCCACGCTAGAAGTAAAAAAAAAAGATTTAGTGCTGTCAATAAAATGAAGGATTATGCGAAAATGTGTAATGTAATCAAAATGACAGATAATTCTTTACAATTTCCTGTTTGATGAACTAACAAAGATTGTTATTCGTGTATGTCTGGCAAATTGTGGAGTATTTCCTGCAACTGTTTACATTGTTTGTAAATGACAATGAGAAGATAAACACATCTACCATTTGCTCACATGAGTGACACATGCGCGTATATCTTTCTTGAAAGTAGCTTGTCACCTATTCTATTACGCAGTATTATGAAAACCTGAATAGATAAATCAACTACTACTCGCAATAAAGTGTGATTCGCTTGTCGATTCCAACGCCCGTCCCGCACCACCGAAACATGTAAAGTACTCGCACGCACACACACGCACGCACGCACGCACGCATTAAGTTAATACTTTGCTTAATCCCACAGCTGACGCCAAGCTTCGGCCCCCTGCGGTTACCTGCCATTGGTGTATAATGGTGAAAGGCGTCTCGGAGAACGAGTCTTGTGCAGACCCGTTCAGTGGCAAGGTCACGAAAACATGCAAGGGGTCGTCTTGCAGCAAAATGAAGACAGCTTCGAACGGTATGCTTAGTTCATTGTGCCTTAAACGAAGGTAAACCCATTTTGTGAAAACTGTGTTTTCCAAAACAAAGTTTTCACAAACCTTTACTTTGTTTGGGCTACCACGCACTCATGCAGCTATCTGTAAACCTGACGCATATTGGCCGTTTCAATGAATACTTAATACAAACAAGCTTATTTCCATGTACATGTTGATGTATAAATTACATATATTATTTCTATGCTCGCGCTGATAGCGCAGAGCGTCCAGACTATCCTCGATATTATTCTGATTATGGTCGGTGACCTCGCGCACAAACGCCACCTATGGAATCACTCATGACTGTCTACGCAGCCCACGTGACAGCCCGCGTGACAGCCCCGTGTCTCTCTGCCAGAGAGATCATGATATGCGTATGGTTGGCGCGTGTTACATGTGCCGGTCCTGCGCCGCGTTGGCATACTGACTGTCAAACTGACAATGTACAGCCAACAAATGACTTGCCTAAAAAAGCTTAAAAGGCAGCATGGGCATAAAAACCAACAATAGAAGGTAGTAAAAAACCACGAGCGTGCCGAACGTCTGCTTCTTCTGAGCGTTTAAGTCAGACGTGTGTGGGGTGAGTTCAAAAGACACGTCTACTGCGTCGCTATTCATTTCGAAATTACTAAAGACAGTATGGATATCCAACGTCTTCCTTCCAGTTGAGCAACAAAAATGCATCATCGTTGTCACGGCAGATAAACGAAAGCACTCCTGTC